>QEPC01005358.1:355173-422429 GCA_003113815.1 Sphenodon punctatus
GGGGGGGGGGGGGCGGCATATAAATATAAATAAATAAATAAATAAATAAAGTTCTATTTTGTCTGGGGACTGGGAGCCTACCCTAGAAAACTACATGCAGCCAAGGAGAGCATGAAAATGAAGAGGGTTCTGGATAATGGTAAGTGATGGCATGGGGGTTGGGAGGGTTTTGGACCTCTTCTTTGAGGCAGAGGTCCACAAAGAAGCAAAATTAAAAATATCATTCAAAATGCAAACATCCAAAGTAATTTGCTTCTTTTTTCTATCCAGTTTGTTAGAGATCTGGCATGATTCCACACCTCGCCTTGCTTTCCTTGTGAACAGAGGAGAAAGTAAGTAGGAGCACGGCAGAAGAGAAGGCTGCAGACAACAAGGAAACCCTTTCCCCCTTTCCCACACTGAACCCATCTCTTCCCCTTCCTCTTCTCATGCACCAAAACCAAACCCTTTCCCTCCTACTTCTCCTCTGTCCTGTCCTTCTCTTCCCTTTCAATCTCTTCTGTTTCAGCTTGTTGCAGAAAAGGGAGATAACTCAGTCCTCCCAGTTCTCCAAGTCAGAAGGAAGACTTGTCCCAAAGCCGACACCTTCTGACGACCACAGGTGGTCAAGCATGCCATGAAAATCGAGGATTCAAGGGTTCAGGATAAAGGTAACATGATCAATTTTTTTAACCTACTATGGTTAATTTGGACCCGGTGGGAAAGAGAGTGGTAGGGATGGGCGAACAGAATGGAGTTCGTAAATTTGGTTCAGTTCGGTTTAAAATTCGAGTTCGGAAATTCGGTTCAGTTCGATTCGGTTTAAAATTCGAGTTTGGTTCGGAAGTTCGGTTCGGTCGACCGAACAGACCAAGTTCGGTCGAATTCCAAACTTTTCGGCCATTCAAAAACAATGTTTTTTTGTGTTTGTTGCCACTAGGGATGGGCAAACAGAACAGAGTTCGGAAATTTGATTTGGTTCGGTTCGGTTTGAAATTCGAGTTCGGAAATTCAGTTCGGTTCAGTCGACCGAACAGATCGAGTTCGGCCGAATTCCGAACTTCCGAACCGCGTTTGCCCATCCCTAGAGAGTGGACAGGACCCCAGTAAGAGGGTTCTCTATCCCCTGGTGGCAGTGTTTCACACAGCAGCGTTCCCAGCGTTAAGTAATGTAATGTCCATCCAATGTTAGCCCTGGAAAATCCTTGCTGCTGGCATATGACACGCCACTGGTCTACCATTGCCCTGGCTCTGCCTACCATTGCCCTGGCTCCACCCCTAGGCCAGGCTCTGCCCTTAAGCCCACCGGCCCACTGGCTGCCCCACCAGCCTCCAAACCCACCAGCTGCCACTGATACAGATTTACAGAACTTTCCCCCATTCACAGGACGCCACAGTGGTACTTAATGGCTTCAAAGAACTTGAATCAAGTGCTGTTGATGCTGTAGGGGCTCTGGAATGTCCCCTCGCTGCGGTGTGCTCCCTACTCTTGATTGCGCTTGTGCAAATGGCTACTGGGGGCATTTTTCACATGCACAAAATGACTGCCACCTATAACCAAAACGGCAGTGACATAGTCTGTCATTTTGAACTTTTGTGCATGCAAAAAATGGCCTAATTGCCATTTTGCACATGCTCAGTGTTTATTATTTTTTACCCCCTCACAGGGAACTTGGAAAATATATCCTTGTGTTTGCACCGGGATTTCAAATAGATATTGAATATTTCAATATCTCATTTCAGTCCTATTATTGATCATTTCTCTTAGTAGGTCTGTCTCAAAAACATTTGGATTTCAGTCTGAGTCTGAGATAGACCTTTTTTATGATAATATACGCGCTTTTGTTACTTCCATTGTCATTTTTGTCACTTTTGTTATTACTATCAGCATTTCTGAAATGTCAAATGGAAACCCAAGATAACGGATAAGTGTTCCCAAATCATTAGGGAAATAGCTGAATTTGAAACTTTTATTAAAAAAAAATTCCACAAAGAATATATTGAAAATAAATTTTAGTATATTAATTTAACTTGGAACTTAATTAACTGTTAACATTTTTATAAGTAAAGTCTTGAATTGTTAAAATATTCACTTTTTATATTATATTATATTATATTATATTATATTATATTATATTATATTATATATAAAAAGTGAATATTTTAACAGTTCAAGACTTTATGTATAAAAATGTTAACAGTTAACTAAGTTCTAAGTTAAATTAATATAGTAAATATATATATATATAACAGTGAAAATTTTAACGCTGGTTGAGGGTTTGGGGGGGTGTTTTGTTTTTTTACATTGCATTTCTTTTTTTCCATTTGGATATTCTGTTTTCTTAATCATTTTGGTTATTCAGTTACACCATTTTTGGCAATTGTCAATGAACATCTTGCATATATGTCTGTTATTAATTTGAACAGTCCTATTTAGAGGTAAATATTTAAAAGGAATGTGTTATCTGTCAAATTCAGTTTCTTTAAACTGAATCTGTTGGAGTGGATATTCCTCTTGCTTCATTCAGACATTTTGGTTTCTGACTGTTCTGTTTATTTGGTTAATTGTGTTTGGTATAATAATATAATGGTTAGGTATAATAATGATTATTAATAATAATAAACAATAGTTTATTCTGTCAGGTCCCATGGGATTTGAATCCAGGTTTCTTGGTGTTCAGCACATTTATCCAGTCTCCAGGGGGGATGGGCGAACGCAATTCAGAAGTTCGGAGTTCAGACCGAAGTCAACCAGTTTGGTTGACCGAACCGAACTTCCGAATCAAACTCGATTTTCTAACCGAACGGAAATTCCAAACTCGGTTTGCCCATCCCTATAAGATAATATTCTATTTAGTTCAATGGGGTTTGAATTTCTGAACTTTGTTTGGAAGTTCGGAGTTCGGACCAAACTCAAATAGTTTGGTTGACCGAACCGAACTTCTGAACCGAACTCGATTTTTGAACTGAACCGAATTTATGATCTCGGTTCTGTTTGCCCATCCCTGGTCTCCAGGGCCACAGATGGCACCTCCTCCAGCAGGCTGTGAGATGTGACCTCCTGTGGGCTAAGCAACATGCCCCTGCTCCCATTGGCTGACAAAGGATATAAAAGTGCATGTCAGAATATAGCGGGTGTCTGAACTACCAGAAAGCTACTGCTCTAGACCTTCTCCTGTGCTTCATGCCTAGACAACTGAATCCCAATGGACCGCCCGGCTCTGACCCCACTTTTACTAGGGATGGGCGAACGCAGTTCGGAAGTTTGGAGTTCGGCCCGAACTCGGCCTGTTCGGACGACCGAATCCGAACCCGAATCTGAACACAAACTGGCTGAACCAAACTCAGTTCTGAACGTCGAAATGACTGAATAGTTCGGCAAGTTCGGATCGCTTTCGGGTGAGTTCGGGTGGCAAAAAAAGGTTCACTGGAAGGTCGAACGTGACAGGGAGGGGTAGTACTAGTCACTGAGGAGCAGACTTCCAGGTACCAGGGGTGGAGAGACTTTCAAGAAATGAAACTATCTGCCTCCCCACTTCCCAGAACCTTCTGAGCTAGTCACTGTTCCTGAACAGCAGGCGCTGAGTGGGATTATTAGATTGCTTTAAGTTTCATTTCAGTTTTGTACTGAAATGAAACTTAAACTTTAAACTGAAACCTTGTGTTGGTTGTGATTCCCCCATCCCATATATATATTAATAGCAGTTAGATTTAGTGTAGATAGATAGATATAATATTAGATTAAAAAATTAAATAAAAAACCCATATAAAAACAAAAAAAACAAATAATAATTAAAAAAAACCATATAAAACCAAATAAAAAACAAAAAAACCATATAAAAACAACAAAAACACCCATAACAAAACATTTCCCGAATGTCCAAACCCGAACCGAATGGCCGAACCTGAACCCGGCGAACTAACCGAACTGCAAAACCGAACAGACGAACCGAATGCAGCCGAACCGAACGGCTGAACCCAAACCGCAATCTGTTCGACCATCCCTAACTTTTACACTTGAATCCTGATCTTCTGACTCCCTTATGGCTTGATGATTGTAGTGAGACCCCTGGGAACCTGACTGAACTGGGCTCAGACCACACCCTTGAATTGCCCCAATGCTTTTCACACCCTTGGACTGACCTTCCCAGATTCTGAACCCAGTCTGGCCCTTGACTATGACTCAGAAGATGCTCCAGAAAGCACCTTCTAGTAGCCATCAGTGCACTGAGCACCCCAGCCCTGAGCTGGGTCCTGACAGTCTATTGCACATAAGCAACAGCTCTAAATAGTGTTGAAATGTAGAAACCAAATAACTGAACCAAATAAATGGACATTGGCTACTCATTTCAGATGTGTCTATTACTCAGATGTTTGTGCAACTATCTGAATATGCAAATATTTACAAATATGAAATATGTTGGGTGTCTGCTGCAAGACTTAGAATTGTCTTAACTTTATTTTAAATAATGGAGAATTTGAGACAATTAGCACATTTCAGGACAGAATCCAAAGTGCTGTAATTCTGGATTAGATTTCTGTCTACTTGGCCCTGCTTACTTTCAAAACAATGAGCATTTCCCCAAGGATTCCAGTGGAAATGAGATTGGATTGTAGGTCAGAATGTTTAAGTAATCTCTCTGTACCTAGTTAAAAGAAAGGTGTTTTGTTTGTAAAAAGTGTGTTCTCTCTGTGACCCAAAGCAATCCATAATGTTCATTGTTAATGCAGGATAATTCCTAGTTTCCTCGATCAGACAGATTTGAAAATTCTTGGAGAATCCAAGAGATGCATTATTTCATTATGTTACTCTAGATTACACAAAGCATCATAATTTTAAATGAGACTTCAGGTTTCTGTTTGCATGAGAAACGAAGAGAGAGAATGGATATTGGGGGTGGGGTGGGAACTTGCTGATGTTAAGAACTGTTTGGCAAGTTGGTCTGGGGAGGTTGTAGAATCTTCCTCTGTTGGAGATTTTCAAAACCTGGCTGGATGAGTATCTGTGCACAATATTGTAAGCTTTAGGATAAGCTGTCTTGGAGTAGTGGGTTGGACTAGATTACCCTTGTGGTACCTTCCAACCTTATAATTCTATTATTCTATAGATGTTAACAAATGAGAAGGGCACCCCCAGAGCCCATAGTCACTCTGTGGGGCACCCTTGGAAGCCACTACCTGCACGTTTCCCCACGGTGCCATTGACCTTCCCCGGGGTGACACCATGAGTAGAGGCTCTGGAGTGACCCTCTGGCAGCCACCGGCCAGATGAATGGTGAATTTGGGGTTAATGGGGTATTGTGGCGGGTGGGCTGTGATGATTGGGGATTATTTTTTTTTTGTATCTTGTTTTTATGGATTTTTATGTTTTATACATGTATAAATAAAAAAAATAAATTAAATAGTGTGGGGTAACAGCTTGTCTGTTTACATCCTATGAAAAGCATATTTTGATTTTTAGGAGATCGGAAAACATTTCAAGGGTGTTCTGTTAGCTCCTAATACCTTTCTGTAAAGAATTAGTATTTAATTTGCATACTTGTGTTACCTATCTTTTGTGATTTTCTAAATTATTTGTAATTACAAAGACTGTTTCCATAGTTATGATTTATATCTTCATTTCATACCGGATTTCTTTCTTTTTATTCAGTTCATTCCATTTATCTACCTTATTTGTTTCTTGAACAGCACATAAACTCCTGGGCAGCTTATCTTTCACAGCTTTTGGGGAAAGTAATAAAATAAAATAAGAGGCTTGAAAGAGATATATTAAAGTGTTTAGTATGCAGCAAGTTCAATTACCAGGAAATATCATTTAAATTCCTTCCTTTTTATTAAAGATATGGGTCTTTGAAAAGTCTTTATACGAAAATAAGCACATAATCTATTAGGTTCTCCTAGAAGAATTCAACAAAGTGCAAAAAGTCACCATTTAAATTGTGTAATCCTTTTTAACTAACAGCTATATTTTTTTAACCATATACATGAAACACAGATAAGTTAGAAAGGCATTTAAAAAATTTTCCAAACAATTTCTAAGGCTAAAAAAATGCATTAATGTTTTAATTAAAGTTTCAAAATATTATCCTTATCTTTTCTGCTTTGTTATCTTGATTTCTTCGCAGTCTCGATGGCTGTTGCGTTATTTCCCATATCACTTCAGATCCATTTCACACTCTAATTTTATAATTAAGTCACATGTGCTAGCCTTTCCCTCCCTGAAACATTTTAGTACAGCTGTCTTGTTTTTGTTTCTGTACAGGCAGATAAATTTAATAATTTTGACAAGCCAGGCCATGTGGAAAATATTCTGCCCTCTGAATTAGATTATAAATAACTCTGCTTACGATTCTCAAAGTGGTCTGGCTCGAGCAAGCCATATTCACTTCAGTAAGACTTGGGCCTATTGTGTGCTTTGCAGTTTAGATTGTTGTTGTTTCAGGGGTATTTTGGATAGAGTTAAAATACATATCCTGTCAGTTCCAACCAATTTTTCCTCCCCCCTCTCTCTCCTTCCATACCTTTGAGGCTCACTCATTGCGCCTCTACTCCCCCCTCCATCTACGTGTTGCTGTCATCTACCGTCCCCCTGGTCCTCTCTCCTCCTTTCTTTCTGACTTTGAGTCCTGGCTCACTTTCTTCCTCTCTGTTGATATCCCCACTCTCATCCTTGGTGACTTCAACATTCATGTTGATGACCCATCTCAGCCCTCAGTCTCTCGCTTCCTCTCCCTAGCCTCCTCCTTCAACCTCCACCTTTGGACCAACTCCCCCACCCATACTAATGGCCATTCTCTTGATCTTGTCCTCTCTAGAAACTGCTCTGTCGCTGATCTCTCCTTCGATCCTCATCCTATATCAGACCACTTCCTTGCCTCTTTCAACATTTCCCACTGTCCCCCCTCCTCTTCCCCTTCTCTACGCCCCTTCCGTGACCTTCAAGCTATTGATCCCCTGGACTTTGCCTCCTCTCTCTCTCCCCTTCTTCCTACAGTCTTCTCTTCCTCCTCCCCTGACTCCGCTGTCTCTGCTCTCAACGCCTCTCTCTCCTCCACACTTGACTCCCATGCCCCTCTCTCTTCCCGCCCTGCCTTCTCCCACAACCCCCGTCCTTGGCTCACCCCTAGTATCCGCCACCTCCGTTCTTGCACTCGTGCTGCTGAACGACTCTGGCGCAAATCCCATTCTCACGCTGACTTCCTTCACTTCAAATTCTGTCTCTCCACCCTTACTTCTGCTATCTCCCTTGCTAGACAACACTACTATGCCTCCCGCATTGAGTCCTGTTCTCGGGACCCTCGCCGCCTGTTCTCTACCTTTGACTCCCTCCTCAAGCCTCCCTGTCCTCCCCCTCCTTCTTCCCTTTCTGCTCAGGATCTTGCCTCCTTCTTCACCTCCAAGATAGACAAGATCCGCCTCGACATCGCTTCCCACTCCTCTCTTCCCACTCCCACCCCTCTCCCTCCTCCCCCTCCTTCTCTCATGTCCTCCTTCTCCCCTGCCTCCCTTAAGGAAATCTCCTCTCTGCTCTCCTCCTCCAACCCTTCCACTTGCCCCCTTGATCCCATTCCTTCCCGCCTCCTCACCTCCATTACTCCCACTGTCGCCCCTTCCTTCCTGCACATCATCAACCTCTCCCTCTCTACTGGCTCTTTCCCTTCTGCCTTCAAACATGCCACAGTCTCTCCTATTCTCAAAAAGTCCACTCTTGACCCCTCTGACCCTTCTAGCTATCGTCCTGTCTCACTCCTTCCTTTTGCTTCCAAGCTGCTTGAACGTGTTGTCTACTCCCGCTGCCTTGACTTCCTATCCTCCAACTCCTCCCTTGACCCCCTCCAATCTGGCTTCCGCCCCCTTCATTCTACTGAAACTGCTCTCGCTAAGATCACCAACGATCTTCTGGTGGCTAAATCTAAACGTCTCTATTCCATTCTTGTCCTCCTTGATCTCTCTGCTGCCTTCGATACTGTTGACCACTCACTCTTGCTGGATTCCCTTCACTCCCTTGGCTTTTGTGGCTCTGTCCATAACTGGTTCTCCTCCTACCTCTCTGACCGCTCCTTTAATGTGTCTCTCTCCAACTCCGCCTCCTCCTCCTTCCCCCTCTCAGTTGGTGTTCCTCAAGGCTCTGTTCTTGGCCCTCTCCTCTTCTCGATCTATACCTCATCCTTAGGCAAACTCATTGCCTCCCATGGCTTCCAATACCACCTCTATGCTGATGACACTCAACTCTATCTCTCTACTCCCTCTCTCTCTCCCTCTGTTCAAGCTCGTCTCATCAACTGTCTCTCTGACATCTCTACCTGGATGTCTCAACGTCAACTCAAACTCAACATGGCTAAAACTGAACTCCTTATCTTCCCCCCTCATCCTTCCTCTCCTTCCTCACTGTCAATAACTATTGATGGAGTCACCATCCTGCCTGTCCCCCAAGCCCGTAGCCTAGGCTTCATCTTTGACTCAGCCCTTTCTTTTAAACCCTACATTGACTCTGTTGCTAAATCCTGTCGCTTCTCCCTCCATAACATTGCTAAGATTCGCCCTTTTCTCTCTGTCTCGTCTGCCAAAACTCTTGTTCATGCTCTGGTCATCTCTCGCCTCGATTACTGTAACCTCCTTCTCACTGGCCTTCCCCGGTCTCACCTTTCTCCCCTCATCTCTGTCCAAAACTCTGCTGCCAGGGTCATCTACCTCGCCAGTCGCTTCGACCATGTGCAGCCCCTCCTCTCTTCGCTTCACTGGCTTCCCCTTCCTGAACGAATCCTGCACAAGCTCCTAGTCTTCACCTATAAAGCTCTTCACAACCTTGCTCCCCCCTACCTCTCTGCACTTATCGCCCTCCATACTCCAGCCCGTGCACTTCGCTCCTCCTCTGTCCCTTCTCTCACCCTTCCACGCCTTCCCTGCTCCCCTAAGCGCCTTCGTCCCTTCTCACTTGCTGCCCCCCATGCCTGGAACTCCCTCCCTGTCCACATCCGCCTTGCCCCCTCCCTTCATACCTTCAAATCTCTCCTTAAAACTCACCTCTTTCGCTCTGCTCTGTCTGACTCTTTATCCTGCTGAGCCACTATTCCTATACCTACGATCGGTTTACCCTTATCCTTGCAACATGGACCTGCCTGCTGTCATTCTCATCGTAACCAAGCCAAGTACGTGCACTTGAGACCTTGCATCTTCATGAATGTTAGACCCCTTGTCTCTCCCTCTGTTCCCCTTCCTAAGTCTCTCCCCCAGCTCCTGTCTCCCAGATTGTAAGCCCTAGGGGCAGGGAACGTGTCTATTTTATTACTTTGTAAAGTGCCAGGTACACTGCTGGTGCTATATAAATGTTTGTTAATAATAATAATAATAATAATAATAACATAGCAAATTTTGTACCCATAGATACTACTTACAATTTTGGATAGCCTATTGGTTATCTGTACCTATTAGCCTATCTACACTGCCTTGTTATGGGTCCTCCTGGAAACAGGGGACCCATTAGAGAGGCACACACACAGATGAGAAGAGGCCTCCTTGCTCACCTCCATCCCTGCTCAGAAAAAGATAGAAAAAAGGTTAGAAAAAGTCCCTGCTCAGCTGAGCAGCACAAGGGCTGGGGAGAAGCAAAGAGTAGCCAGGACTCCAGAGGAGGAGAAGTCCAGCTGGTGAGGTGAATCAGTCCAGGGAGTCATACGTCCTGAGATTAGTATCCCGGGCCATCCTGGGGTATCCAGAGATGATTCAGGACATCCCAGTAATACTCCCATTTTCAGGCACTGGGTACCCAATGGGGGTGCCCCCAAAAGTGGGCATTACCAGCATGTAACTTTAGTGCTACCTGATACAGCTCTAATAAAGAGGTCCTATGAGAGCCAGGCTGCTAAAGGCAGCTCACACTTTATTTCTGGGGCCTTTGTATCTGCTCCAAATCAGGCTGTAAAGGAGTGACGTGGGCAGTGTGTACCAAAGCATCAGACTGGGAATATTAGACGTAAGTTCCAAGTAATCTCCTCCTCCTTCTCTTTCACTGTGGACAAGCCGATGAAATACTGCTCACAGAGCTTGATAGATTTGTCTTAAAACTGATCAGACTCTTTACACCAAAAACTGTAATTGGTAGACCATTCCAGAACTTCATCACTAACTGGAACTACAAATATCTATGTGAATATGAAAATAGCTATTTTGGTTGCAGATACCATTTGAATTTTTGGAGGGCTATCCAGAAGTGTGAATAACATCTGTGAATCCAAAATCTACTGTTTGTTTCAGCTCTAAATCTACATAAAAAATCTTAAGAATTTCAATATACCAACCAAAACTCATTGTTTCAGTAATTGACTTCATTTTGAACAGCTTGGTTTTTAAAAACTGGTTTGGAGTTTGGATGGGGGCAGGGGTAAGGGAACAAAGCCACCCTGCCCCACCTCCCAGGTAGTGTCTACACAAATATGTCAAATCTGGGGTTTCCTTTGGAGTTACAATATCCCTCCACCTCTGCTCTCACCAGTACGGGAAATCAGGGTTTAAATAACTCCACCTCCCAAATTTGTCTTTTACAGAATCAAAAGATAAGTCCGTGATTTCCAAGGTTTTTCTTGTATTACCCGATTTTAAGATTTAAATATAATTTATTTCCAGAGAGCAATACAGGCATGAAAGGATGGCAAATATCAATTGGGATGTATGACTCAACTTGTGATCCTGACCTATAACTTGGGAGTTTCTGTAGCACATGTGTGCGCGCACACACACACACACACGCATGCGCGCACACACACACACACACACACACTGTTCAAGTCCTTTTCAGACTAAAAATACCCTGGCATTAAAATTGTATGTATCTTTTCTTTTTATGTTGTTGTAACATGATATAAAAGAAAGAAATAAGGCCACCACTGTTAACTCAATAAGCTCTGAATTTGGCATTGATTTCAAAGCAGTCTTTCAAAAATCACTAGAGCCCACTTCACTGCAGAAGAAAATATGAAGAAGAAAAGAATAAAAGCCAAGCATTTCATGCACAGTACACATCTTACTTATCCCTGTAGGGCCCTCCATCTACTTGATCTTTGATAGATTGCTAAATTGTTGACTTTACAACTTCCTTGCCATTTCCATTTTTATAGACCTATAACATTGCTTGAAACCTCAGTTGGTAGAAGGAGGCTGAAAATACAAGCAAACTGGAAAATGTAACAAGGGAATTTCTAAATATGAAGGACATTATGTTATTTTCTTTCTTCTTATTCAGCCTGCATTCCTGCCTTAATATGATTTTAAAAAGAAACGTTTAATTAATACTAGGGGTGTGCGAACAGAATGCGGTTCGCATGTTCAGCCATTCGGTAGTTCGGTTCGAAACCGAGTTCGAGTTCGGTAGTTTGGTTCCAAAAAGTTTGGTCTCGCTGACCGTTCGGTGGAGTTCGGTACCGCCACAAGCCTTGGGGCACTCCAGGGACCCCCCAGGGGGGCCCATGATGGCATGGCAGGCCGTCAGAGACCCAGCAGCAGCAGAGACCGGGAAGGATTGATGCTTGGCACCCTGGCTTGCCCAGGCAGGCAAGCTCGGCACTTGGGCCCTGGGGGTGCCTGTGGTGCCAGAGCTAGCTATCAGAGACCCAGCGGAAGCAGCAGCAGAGATTGGGAAGCCTTGGTGCTTGGCACCCCGGGTTGTGCCTGTGGTACCAGGACTGGCCGTCGGAGACCCAGCAGCAGCATCAGTAGGAGCAGAGGCCGGGAAGGCTTTGTGCTCGGTGGCTGGGCTTGCACCTCTACTTGGCCAGGCATTGCAGGCTGCCAGGCATCGGTGGAGCAGCAGCAGACATTGGATTGCCTGGTAGCAGAACCTATGGCAGCAGCAGCAGACAGACACCTTGATGAAAAGCAACTGCTTCACCAACTTGGCCCCAGTCTCAGGAGGTGTGGCAGGCAAATGTCCCCCACCATAGAGAACACCTGCTTGCTGCGGGCACTGGTTGGTGGGCAGGACAAGAGACCCTTGGCCATGTTGGACAGGGTCCCTTCGAGAGCTGTGTTGTCACCATCTTCTGACCCTCCCATATGTTCCATTCAACCCATCAGCCCCACCAACAAGATAGAGATCAGCATGGACTGCATCCAGGTGCAGGATACAGACATGGGCAACCCCATGTGGGTGAGTAGCAAACCACCTGTCAAATCCTGCCTGGGCTTTGGTCTCTGGCACACTCGGAGCTGCTACCACCTGTTCTTGTGCCCATAAGGTGGGCAATGGGGCACATGGCAGAGGTGGCAGGGACCATGCCAGTGGAGGGGCAGCAGTCATCAGCAGCAGCCCATCCCATCACCACACCCCAAACTGCACAGGTCTGATTTTGGGAGTCAGGCTTCAGAGGCTCCCAGCAGTGGCACTAGGGGTGTGGTTCAGCAGGCCCTCCTGCCAGAGTCCTCCACTGCCACGCAGAGCACTGGAAGGCCTGCACTCCAGGAGGCTGCGGCTGTCTCTACTGCAGCTGCAGGAGCAGGTGAGGGTGCTTTGGGGTCTGATGTTCCTCCAGGACCACCAATGTGCCCAACCCCAATTATTGAGGTGATCCCCAGCAGTCCAAGGCTGGTGGATCCCACCCCGGCTGCTAGAGGCAGGACCTGATCCCTGGGCAATGGCAGCAGGGAGAGCAGCAGCAGTAGTAGTAGTAGCAGCAGCAGGTATAGGGGGAACAGAGAGAGTGGCAGCAGCATGGTGGGCAGTCCATCAGTCTCAGAGTCCCAGTACTCACCTTCGCGGGACATCATTCTGATTGGGGACAGCGAGGCAGACACTAGTCCTGAGGAGGAGATGTCTGGTGCTGTTCTTCCCCTCCCAGAAGTGCTATCAGTGGTGCATCACCTGGTGCAGGCCATAAGGCAGGAGGGGGGGGGAAATCCTCAGTCTGGGCGGGGTGCTTTTTAAGTTGGTGCCGGTGGATGATCCCAGGGAGGTGCCGTGCACTTTGTGCCAGAAGGGGATGAGGCATGGGCAGGTGCTCACCAAACTTGGCACAACTGCCATGGCGAGGCACCTGAAGGGATGCCACATCACTGTGCTGCTAAGTGGGCAGGCAGGGGCAGTGGATGTCAGCAGGTTCCCAACTGCAGTGGCTAGTCATCCGCCTCCATCAGCGGGCAAGTGTCCTGCTCTAACAGCTTCTGATAGCAGCAGAAGCGGCATCACTGCTAGGGGGGAGCAGGAGCAGCAGCAGCAGCAGAAGCAGCAGAATGCCCCTAGGGATGGTGGGAGCGGGAGAAGTCACCCCTTTCAGCCAGCGAGGTCTATATCTGCCCCCAGCTCGAGCAGTAGCAGCACCAGCAGCAGCACCCCTATTGCTTCTTCTGGATGACATGGATGGTCAGCCCTCCCTGCGTGGAACGTAGGCTCAAGAACCCTGGCGGTGGGTCCCAGGGCTGGAGTGACAGCTTCTGGATGATGTGGAACGACAGCCCTCCCTGTCTGGAATGGAGGCCCCAGAACTCTGACAGTGGGTCCCAGGGCTGGAGTGGCTGTTTCTTGATGCTGTTGAATGATGGCTGCTTCTTTAGATGGTAGAATGACAGCACCCTGTGAACGAAATGACTGCCCCAGAAACCTGATGATGGGTCCTGGGACTAGCGTGGAACCTGTCTCTTATACACATCTAGATGTGTATAAGAGACAGCCCTCATTCCCTGTAATGTAGGTCCCAGAACCCTGACGGTGGGTCCTGGAGCTGGAGTGTCTCTTTCTTGATGCAGTTGAACGATGGCTCCCTGTGAGCAGAATGATGGGCCCCAGAACCCCGATGGTGGTTCCTGGGGATAGAGTGGCAACTTCTGGATACAGTGGATGGACAGCCCTCCCTGCCTGTAACACAGGCCCCAGAACGCTGATGGTGGGTCCTGGAGCTGGAGTGGCTGCTTCTTTAGATGGTAGAATGACAGCACCCTGTGAATGGAATGACAGGTGGCAGGTTCTGGATGCAGTGGCACAGCACTGGCAGCAGCAGCAGACACTGGATTGCCCAGAGGCAGCATTGGCACAGCAGGAGCAGACTTTGGATTGCCCAGAGGCAGCATTGGTAGCACTGGCACAGCAGAAGCAGACTTTGGATTTACCAGAGGCAGCATTGGCAACATTGGCACAGCAGCAACAGATATTTGATTGCCCAGAGGCAGCATTGGCAACATTGACACAGCCGGAGCAGACATTGGATTGCCCAGAGGCAGCATTAGCACAGCAGGAGCGCCCGTGCACAGAATCCATGGCATGGACATCAGAGGCAGCATTGGCAGCAGCAGATGACATTGGATTGCCCACAGGCAGCATTGGCAGCAATGGCACAGCAGGAGCAGACATTAGATTGCTCAGAGGCAGCAGAACCCTTGGCACAGACAGCAGAGGTGGTATTGTTAGCAGAAGCAGACATTGGATTTCCCGGATACAGAACCCATGGCTCAGACATCAGAGGCAGCATTGGCAGCAGGCTTTTATCTAGGGCCATCTGGGCAGGTGAGCGGGTGCACAGCGTGGCATGATTGGAAGGCAGGCAGACTGAAGCAGGCTTAGATCTAGGGCTGCCTGGGCGGGCAGGCAGCATGGCATTTATTTTATTTATTTATTTATTTTATGGATTTCTATCCCGCCCCATCCTGCAATGCAGCTGAAAGGCATGAGTGAAAGGCACTGGCAGGCAGACTGAGGCAGGCTTTGATCAAGAGCCATTTGGGCGAGCGGGGAGGCAGGCAGCGTGACATGAGTGGAAGACAGGCAAACTGAGGCAGGCTGTGATCTAGGACAACCTGGGCAGGCAGTGTGGCATGATTGGAAGGCAGGCAGACTGAGGCAGGCTTAGATCTAAGGCCGCCTGGGTGGGCGGGCGGGCAGGCAGCGTGGCATGAGCAGAAGGCACTGACAGGCATACAAAGGCCTAGTCTTACAAACACAGTAAATGTTAAAACTAAATCACTGAACACTATCTATATCTCTATTACTAAGCTAAATCTTACATCTCTCTCTCTCTCTCTCTCTCTCTCTCTCTATCTATGGGATGGGGGGAAACACAAACAACAAAGGGAGGGGTAGAAAACTGAAATGAAAACTAAATCAATGTAATCCTACTCTAAATAAATCCAAAAAGAGGGGAAGAGAATCAGGGATGGAGTATATAGAGGGAGAGGGAAAGGATTCAATGGAGGAGGAAGGGAGGAAGATCACATGGAGGGGTAAAAAATAACTCCTACATCTATCTAATCTAAGGTACATAAATGAAGCTAGGGAGGAAAATGTGTGGGAATGGGTGAATAGGAGAAGGATGTCAATGGATTGGGAGGAACACAAACTGTTGGGAGAGGGACACTTCTGGAAACGCTGCTGAAAGGACCAGTGGCTAGCTCAGAAGGATTTGGAAGGGGGGAGGGCAATTACTTTTGTTACTTGCTGCTCCCACCTTTCCACAAGCCCCATTGGCTTCATGCAGCCTAGCCCATGGCCATTCACAGCCTACTAAGACAGTGATCTGAGGAAAAGAGGGCTTGCGATTGGGCAGGCAGGCTGCTATCCCAAGCCTCTCCACTTCTGGCACCAGGAAGTCTGCTCCTCAGGTGCCCCTCCTCCTCCCTGGGCTTGTTTACCACGTTTTTCCCGCCCAAACACCACCGAAAGCAACCAAACTGTTCAGTCATTCGAAAGTTCGGTTCAGATGTTCAGTTTGGTCGACTGAACATGCCGAGTTAGGCTCAAACACTGAACATCTGAACCGCGTTCACACTTCCCTAATTAACATACCTTTTGGGTCTGTCTCATTAGAATTTCCAATAGTGTCCATATAAGTCAAAGAATTGCCCCTTTGCAAGCTTCACTGGCTGAAACAGGGTCCTTGCTGTGCCCCCCTTCAGACAATGGTGTAGGACCAGGAACAAGGGTCCCCACCCCCCGCGGGTGCAGCTGGGTTGCTAGGCAGCCTTGGCAGGCGTGGCGCAAAAAGTGCACTAGTTGATTGGAGCACCACCCAGAGGAGGGTGGGACTCCAAGTAAATGCTGACTCACCTCCTCATTCCAGGCTGTGAAGGCAGTGGAGCATCAGGAGCAGTGTGGCCTCTGACTTTGGATCGCAGTTGCTACCGACCAGAGCTGAGACAGAGCCGGCTACTGGGACCAGAGGCTGGAGGACACCTGATGGGGCCGGTGCCGGTGAACCTTGTCGCGTCTGCCCCCTTACCCCCATTCTCCCCTCTCATAGCCTACCTTGGTGCTATGGCCTGGCCTAAGAAGAAGGCCATGACCAGGCGGGCGTGACCTGGCCTAGTGGGACACCCATCCACCGCCCCTGCAGGCCCCACAGTTTCTGGCCATGGGACAACTCACCCGCATGGCCCCAGGGCTACCAGAAGCGGCTGTGTGGCCGCCACCCCACCAGTGGTACAGCAGGTGACTGGGCTGGGCCCTCCGGCCCAGGACCAGGCCAGGGCCATTGTGACCCTGTCCCTGCAGGATCATCTAGCATGCTGTGAAGCCCTCTTATGGGACATGGTTGCTAGAGGCGGAGGGTTGGGACAACCCAGACCTGAACCTGTGCCCCCGGGGATGGCCCCGCTGGCACCCCTGCCACAGGTGTGACCCCCTGGATAGCTGCCACCCCCAGCCAGATACATTGAGGAGTCCCCAGTGCTGAGGTGCCCAAGCCCCCCCTCAACTGGAACCTCTTCTCCAGATTGTACCAGAGCCCCCAGCCCAGCCAGTGTCATTCCCACTGGCCGCCCAGCCCCCACTGGCCCAGCCAGCGTTGCTGCCCCTAGCTTGGGGCAGGGTGGACCTGGATTGTGTCCCACCCTGCCCGGAAGCCCCTCTTGCAGGAGGGGCAGGATGGGGGAACCCACACACACACACACTGTTCCCTGACTACAGGCTCAAGCAGCAGCACCTGGATCTGGCCAGGTCACAAGGGCCCAAGGGCAGGAAGACAATGAGTTGCGGCAGAGGATAGAGACCTTGGAACAGGTGATTCAGGGTATGGCAGACCAGTAAGCCAACTATGCACCACCACACGAGTTGGCAGCATTAATAGGAGCCCACGGTATGACCGGGGCAGGTACCTCTCGTGGAGTGGGGCTGGGGGTGGCAGGGTTAGTCCACAGCCCATACTAGTGGGAGGGCGGTACCCGAGAGCACCAGCCTAGGGAGGGGGGCACTACCAGGTCCCGGGCCTTGTGAGTCCCCTTGTTGCACCCACCTCAGACATCCTTCGTCCCCCGCCCTCCCAATCTCTCAGATTGTAAGCCCTAGGGCAGGGACCACGTCTGTTCAATTATTTTGAAAAGTGCCAGGTACATTGCTGGCACTATATAAATGCATGCTAATAATAATGATAATTCACCATAAGTGGCTCAAACAGTCCCAAGAGCATCCCCCGCATCCGAGGGTGACACATCCTGAAATTCATACCACAAAACAGGACAAGACGGGGCTTCTACTGCCTCTGGCTCACCTACTGCTAAAAGTGTTGTGTCAAAACTGTGGTGGATTTGAGCAATTTTATCCACAAAAAAGTCCACAAACAAATCACAGTGGGCATTTGATGACTCTAAATCCAGGCAGAGGAAGGCTGGACTGACCAGCCCCCTCACCACCCGGAAAAGTTCCACCAAGCAGGACTTAGCGGATGCAATGAGGGCAGCAAAGAACGTTTTCTTTTCTGCCCACACCACCATGGCATAGGTATGCAGTTTATGAGCCGTTTAGCTGGCCATCCCCCTCCAGACCAGGGTTTTTCTGCCAGGCAGATGCTGAAAACATGGGCTAGGGAACGAGACCCACTCACCCCCCATGGGTGGCCAACCATAACCCCTCAAATGTTAGCGGATATGTGCAAGCCTCTCCCCCAAATCTGTGTAAATAGTGATGAGTTGTTCACTGCGGTGTTTACAGTAGCATTCTTAGGTGCCTTTAGGGTGAGTGAGTGCGTTGCCGATTCAGCCAGAGATACTTCAGCTAGGGCCTTGGCTCTTGAGGATGTCAGTCTCAGCCAGCAGCCAGCAGCCGTTTGCCTGTACCACTAAAAAACTGACCAGAGAGGCAGAGTGCACATGGTGCAGCTTGCTCGGACAGTCTCCCTGGAGCTATACCCGGTGTGGGAATTGACTGAATACCGGGCAGCGTGCCTCACTTTCCTAGGCCTTCTGTTCTGGCATGTGGATGGGGTCTTCCTAACATGGTACCAATTTGCGGCCGTAATGCAGGCCACACTTGCAAATCTGGACCTCCTCCCAGGATACTTCAGGATGCATCCATTTAGGATCGGTGCTGCCAGTTTCACAGCAGCTACCGGCATGCCAGAGCAGAACACAGACACCATAGGCAGGTGGTGCTCTCTGGTGTACCTGTCCTATGTTAGGGTGGCATTTCTTACTTCTCACCACTAAGTTTGTCTATTTCCCCAGGTTCCCCCCCCCCCCCCGATGGCTGTTGTGGATTATGGGCCATAGCCTGGTTTTCTGGGACAGCAAGACGGCCGGGAATTGAAACTGGGCAACCCAGCTGGGGCTGTTGGTGCACGCTGAGATCTTCTGGAAAGAGCGTGGAGGCATGCCGTGGCACCAATTGCTCCCCACATTAAGGTATCATAGTGCTGCACTTGGGGGAGAATGACCTAGTCCACGTAAAAGGGGTTCAGCTGATAAAGGATATAAAAATGATATATTGGGTATCAAACAACTGTTCCCATTGGCAGTGATAGTCTGGACCAACCTAGTTGAACGCATAACCCTGGGGTAAGGTGGTTCCACCTCGAAAAATAGACAGAACCAGAAAAACCATCAATACGGAGATAGGGAGGTGGCTGCTGGGCTTGGTGGTGAGACAATCAGCCAACATGCCATCTTGCACTGGAAACCTGAGCTTTTCCGTCGGGACGGGGTCCATTTGTCTCCAGCTGGGAATGACTGTTACCTACTCGCTGTGAATGATAAGCTGAGGGAAGTTTTGATTTTGGGAAGTTAGGTGGGGGGTCAGGCTTGTCTGGCTAACACCAGTGGCCCCTTAGTGCCAGGGATTCAGTACTGTGTATATAGGTTAGGATAAAATGTAGAAGATGAGGCACCTCCGTAAGAGTTGGGGAGGGTGACACCTGCCACAAATGCAGGGTATGGCAAGCAGTGGGGTCAGCTCCCTGGGAAGAGTGACCTGCGAGGGTAGTAGGGACAGGTATTGTCCTCAGCCTGTGGGCACCATCCTCCTTCCTCCATCTTGGATGGGCCTTCTTCCCCTCCCAGTTGCCCGCCATAGGAGAGGAAAAGATGTTGTTCAGTTACAGGAATTTAGTACCCGATGGTACGTTGGGCCAATCTCTGAGTTTAAGTTATTTGTTAATGGAGGTACTGGACCCAAATCGCATAGGCAATTACCCCACCTATACTAATCAGAAGTTAATCATAATTTGATTTAAAAGTGTGGCCATTTAAGCCCACTTGATGTTGTCCTGTCTCACTGAGGGGTGCGCTGGCAAAGCTAAGGAGGCACGTATTGTGAACAGAAAGAGATCCTGGATTATTATTATTATCTAGCAATGTGCCTGGCAACAAAGAGTTGTTATTAAAGACAGATCCCTGCCCTGAAGATCTTATAATCTAGAATGGACAAGGGAGAAGAAAGGAGAGAGACAGGAAGGTTAATGGGTGTTTTAAAAAATAAAGGAATACAAAATAAAGGAACTGTAGTGACAGTTATCAATTTTTGTCCATGGTCTAGGGTTACATTCGCATGAACAGACTAATCCTTTCTGAGGTACGTACTTTGGTAATGATTCAGAGCTGAAATGAGTACTTGGGTGGGTGTGGGAAGGGAGGCGGAATATACCCATCACAAATACCCCATCCAAATCAATATGGTATTTCAGGTAGTAAAATATATTATTTATACTCCAGAATTACCTGTTTTGGTTATTTGGGATTTTGTTGCTGCTGTTGTTGTTTTTGTTTTGGGAGGGAATTGTTCAATTATTTCATTATTTCTGTCATTTGGGTATTTTGGTTATGTCAGTTCAGCAATAATAGCACTATTGCACATACAAATTTGACAGAAATTACATAACTGATATCCAAAATGAGTGAAATACCAAAATCACTTAAAAACAAAACAAACCCAGGAACAGAGTACCTAAGAAAATGACTATGCAAGTACCTGTTTTGGTCATGAATATTATTTGGGTACTTGAAGGGCTATTCAAAAAGGTGAGTAATATCTTTGAATAATAAATAACGACCTGTTTGAGCTCTAATAATGATCAATTTTGCAAGTTCAGACAGATCCAGAATTCTACCATGGGAGTTTATGGCCTTTTTAAAATGGACCACAGAGGTGGTCCATGGTCGTGATGGTGCAGGGTTGTGTGCTATAGATGAGTGCAAACCCATGCCCACACATGTAGCAACCTTCGTTTTTGGTAGTTGCACTGTGTAGGGGCGATGGGTGGAGGTGGGTGTTCCGCTGGAACACACACGCAAACCCACCCACCCACCTCCACTTTCATATGGGATGCACCCACTCATGTCCCCTGTGGGGGGATGCGTGGGTGCGTCTTGCTTAAAAAGGGCCTATGACTGTGTGAACTCTTTGGTGTCAGGAGATAAGTAACTCAGTATAATTTAAGTCTCTATCCCAGTTCACACAACCACTTACTACTGGGACTAAACCTCTCTACAGTATGTATGCTCTTTAATCAGGAGTAAGTGCTCTAAAGAAGTGGTGCAGGAGATCCACCCACTGTGCACTTTACACTGTTTATGTAACAAAAATAGAGTTAAAATTAGTTAACAGCTACTTACCTCAGAGTAAGAACTTATGTGAAATGAGTGTTGCTTTCCCTAGTCCTGATTTTCACATACTGGTCACTCAGGGGTGTGCATGTCATTTTTGTTGTTACAATAACAATAATGATAATTGCCATTTTTATTTTCATTATTGCAATAATGAAAACAACAAATAATAATAATGAAAATAGAAACAAAAATGACATTTTGTTTTTGAAGAAAAGGAAATACACTAAAATGTATTTTTGGCTATAACATTTTTGTTTCTTATTCAAATGTGATGAAATTTGGCGTGCTTGTATCCCCAATGAGGACATTATGTGTACCAATTTCTGCAATGATTCGATAAAGGAAACAGATTTCAGAAGTAATTGAATGTTGTGATTTTATGAAAAGCTCCATACACATTGGGTATTTTCAGACGTTACGAGATCACACTCAACCACAGTGAACCACGCTCAATTCCGCGGCGGGGCCAAAGAGCCCGGAACGTCTGTTCGGCACCCGCCAGATGTTAACCACACTCAATACCTACATGGGGTCAATTTCAACCATGCTTCCTGGGCTAGACGAGGGAATATCCCGGGAAGTGTGGTCAAAGAGATCCCGACAGGGAACCAACAAAAAGTAACATCTGGATGCCAATCACCTGTTGGAACGAAAGGAAACGAGCCCCAGCCGTGGACAATGTGTGCAGCGTCGCTGCCAGGCAACCAACAACAACACAACCACCGGAGGGACATTAAAAGGGAAAACCGCAGCAGGCAAGCGTGGCGGGATGGAACGAGGAGGGAGGCGGACGAGAGCGGTGGGAGAGAAAGCGAGGGGGGAGGATGAGGAGAAGGCAGGGGCAGCGGTGGAGGGAGCGCAGGCAGAGGAGGGGGAGCCGGAGGTCATGCTGACCATGGAGGAGGTGCAGGGACACGCAGTCGGGACACGACGCCCTGGGGACAACAGCCAGACTGGGGGAGGCGGAGACACCCAGGAAACGGGTAAGGGGAATGAAGGGGAGGGGAACAGGGGGCACAGGGGCACCTGGGGGGGCACAGGGCACACCCAGGTGACTGGCAGGGAGGAGGGGGAAGGGGGCGCCCAGCGAGGGGGCCCGATCTGCACCCAACCCTATACCCCCCCACCCCCAGTCCCCACAGACACGAAAGAGCGCCCGGGAGGACGAACCCCTGGAGGACACCGGCCCTGCCTGGGTGGCGGCGGAGGAGGAGGAGGACGACCCACAGTGGAGAAGAAGGAGGAAGCACAGAACTTCATCAGGATCTGGGGGACCCTGGAGTACCAGCTGGAGCTCGCCCTCAACCAGCGCAACGAGCATGTCTACCGGGACATAGTGCAGGACATGGAGGTGGTGGGGCACCAGCGCACAGTGCCGCTCAAAGACCAAGGAGCTGAAGAGGGGGTACAAGGCCATCTGGGACAACAATAGGTGGTCTGGACACAGAGCCAGGACCGCCCCATTCTATGATGCCCTGGACCGCATCCTCCATATGAAGGGGTCCGTAGTTGTCCCACGGCTGGTGGGGAGCGCTGTGGTCCAGGGCAGGGAACTGACTGAGGTACCCCCTCCCCTCACCACCCTCCTGGTAGACATGAGCTCCAGGGCCCCTGACCCCCAGGTGGAAGGCCCTGGGACTTTTAGCACCTGCAGCCCCCCCCACGACAGCAGCCCGGAGAGCACACACCCCCAGGCCTGTCTCTTATACACATCTAGATGTGTATAAGAGACAGCTCCCACACCGAGGGGCCAGCCTCGGGAGGATCCGAGACCGACATAGAGGGTAAGTGGGTGACCCAGAGGGGGGAGCGACTGGGCCCATGGGGGCAAGGGCTAAGGGGGGGGTGGATGGAGCAGGGGCCACCCCAGCCTGAGCCCCAGCCCCCCACCAGCAAGGTGGGAGGGGGCCCATCCCCAGGTCCCCTAACCGCACACCCAAACACCCACAATCCCCCCTTCTTGCCTGCTGGCCACGGGACACTTCGGGACCAGACCCAGGTGACCGAGTTGGCAGCTGCCGAGGAGCCCATCCAGCAGGTGCAGTAACCAGGTGAGGCATGCGGTCTGGTAGGGAGGGTACTCCGAGGTGCAGGGAGGGGGTTTATGGGCAGTCGGAAGGGGTGGGAGGGGCTGGGGTCAGGAGGTGGGGAGGGGCTGCGAGAGATGCCTGGGGGCCTGAGGGGCCTCTGCCCCATCCCAGCCAGGGGGCAGGGGCCTGGGACAGGATCGGACTCACCCTCTCGCACCCACAGGGCAACCCTGGCAGCCAGCGTCCCCAGGGCCCGTGGCCCCAGCGCAGTGCATGAGGGAATACTGGGCATGGGTCCGCAGGTGGAGGGAGGAACAGGCAGAGGAGATCGTCCAGACCTCGGTGGAACAGGTTGAGAGGATGATAGAGGCCGTGGACCAGATGGAGGCGGCCATCGAGCGGTCCCTGGAGCGGGCGGGTGTGAGGGACAGGAGGCTCCAGGCTGAGGTGCGACTGGAGCGGAGGCGGGAGTGCCAGGAACACAGAAGGCAGGTGGAAGCGCTCGGGAGGCTGGAGAAGGCCATCACAGGCATGGTGCAGGAGCACTCAGTGAAAATGGATAGGTCCCATGATATTGGGACCTCCCTGCTCCTGCACGCTGGCACGGTGTGTGCCTATGTGATGGCAGGAGCACCCCCAGTCACCCTGCCCACCCAGGTCTGAATGCTGGGACCCTTGGTGGCCCCTCCCTCTGCCCAGGCGCCCCAGCCGGCCTCATGCCCTCAGGGACCTCACATCCAACTCCTGGTGCCCCCTATGCTCCAGAGGGTGCAGCCTCCCAGGGGGCCACCCCGGGACCTGGCCCCCCTCTTCCCCCCCACTGCCTGCCCCCCTGCCAGACCAGGAGGTGGCACAGGACACAGCAGGGAACATGGACAGCGGGGGGGAGGAGAGCTCACAGGGCTCCTTGGCCCCCACTGGGTGCCCACGGGGACGACCAAGGAAACGAGGAGGAGTGGGAGGATGGGGTGCGAGGGGGGAGGGTGATGTGATGGGGGTCACTATAGGGGACAGGGCACAATTGGGGTGGATGTGCGCACTTGGGTGCAATAAATGGTGATTGCACTAGTATGGCTGCTGGAACCATTTGTGGGTGATGGGGGAGTGACCACCCGTGCAGGGGCATGCCCAGGTCACCGCAGGGGGTGTGCCAGGGGGGGGGAGGGCCTCACACATGGGCCCCCTGGGCGATATGACTCGCCAGGGTGTCCCGGATCCGCTTTGCATCACGGAACTCCCTGGGGTTTTCTGCGTTCACGTACAGAGGCACCGGTTCAGGGTCCCGGTGGGGCTCGCGGTACTCCAGGGCTGCCCCCTCAGTCTCGCATACATTGTGGAGCACACAACAGGCACCGATCACCAGGGCCGAGGTCGCCATGGTGTAATCAAGCCGGTCAGCAACACTCCTCCAGAGCTGCTTGAGGGCCCTGAAGGCACGCTCCACCACGGTCCGGCTGGAACACAGGCAGGTATTGTATAGCACCTCCTCAGGGGGTCCGCGGTACAGGGTAGACCTTCATCAACCACCGGGTCGGGGTAGGCAGGGTCCCCCAGGATACAGGGGGGCATCGGGACCCCCTCGATCCATCTCATGCCCATGTCAGCGAAGTCCCCCCGGAACATCCGGGCATAGAAGGCGGAGAAGGTCATGATCCTGGTGTTGTGACTGTGGCCAGAGTTGCCCGTGTAGATGTCTATGAACCGTCCCCGGTGATCCACCACCCCCTGCAGCTCCAGGGAGTAATACCCATGCCTGTTGACATACGCTAGCGCCTCCCCGGAGGAGGGCGGAGTATCTCTATGTGGGTGTCGTCCACGGCTCCCATGCAGTTGGGGAAGCCTCCGGCCGTGAATCCTGCCATCACGGCCCCCTGGTCCACTAGCTGGATCGTTCGATCCAGGAGCATGCCCTCCACCGCCTTGCACACATCCCAGAGGATACAGGCGACAGTGCTGAGCCCTACCCCGAAGTGCTGGGACACGGACCGGCAGGAGTCGGGCGTCGCTAGGGCCCAGACCCCTATTGCCACCCGCTGGACCATGGGGATGCGGTCCCACATGGAGGTGTGCTGCCACTCCAGCCAGGGTGTAAGGCGCTCCGCTAGGCGGATCAGGGTGCAAGGCGCTCCGCTAGGCGGAGCAGGGTGCTCTTGTTCATCCTAAAGTGGGCCCTCCAGGCTGGCTCTACCCAGTGGGCCAGCACCCTAGCCCACCATGTCTGCGGGTGCTCAGTGACCCATAGGCATCTGTCAATGGGCATAGCGAGCAGGGCTGCCAGGCGCATGGTCTCCCTTGCCCACAGAAGGCGCCTGGCAGCCTTGCGGAGTGCTGCAGGCCAAGTCCGGCTCCGGCTCACAGCCTGCCAATCTTCCCCAGAGATCCTCTGTGCCCTGAGGTGAGCAAGGGCTCTCCAGTGCCCGTGGTGGGCCCTGCGGCCCCTGGCAGCTATCCAGGCCAGGGAAACCTGCAGCCAGATGGCCAGGTGAACCTCCGCGGTAAGGAGGCGCAGCTGCTCGATGTAGTCGCGGACCCACTCGGCTGCGACCATGAGGTTCATCCAATAGGCTGTTGCCCTGTCCCGCTCCATGTTGGTGAGGCCCCGGGGGGGACGGGAACTATTATACAGGGCATCTGATGACTGGGCTGCCTGGGGGGTGGGCCCCTAGCCAGGCATTCCCCCCCAATGGGGGGGGTTGGGTATGGGTGCATGCAAATGGGCACACCTGCAGACAGCACCCCAGCCCTCACCCCTGCATGGGCGCATGGGTCTGCTCACTCCCTGGACAGCTGCATTCCATCAGCCATCTCCACCCCCCCGCCCCCCTTCCCCCCTGTTTGCTACACTATGGCCTTGGAGGTGCGATTAGCCGGACGGTAAGTGCTATTGTGTTCTGCAGCTGTGCCAGGTCTGCACCCCATGCCTCACTCTGTTGTGGTCCATGCCTGCTATTCCTGGCCTTGGGACCCCTCGGAGGCCCTCTCGGCCCTGGAGGGTGTGTGAGACCCCCTGTCCATGGTGTTATTCTCCCCGTCTTACAGGACCATGGCCGGTTGTCCGTCCACCGGGTTCTCAGTTCCTGGCCCCCATGGGGCCCCCCATATCTGGGCCTTCTGGGAGACCATGTCTCTTTTCGACCTGTGGCTTACCCCAGCTGTGGAGCTGCTCCTGGGCACCCCGGGCAGCCATACAGGTGCCTTTGAGAGCCTGAGCTCTGGACTTCGTTACTTCAGTTATGAGGCGAGCGCTCATGATTGCCGGCTGCATACGGAGACCCTGGGGCTGGTTCGCTTCCCTGAGGGACGCATCCCGGACAAGCGGTGTTCTCATGTGCCCTGGTCTGGGGCTGAGACCGTGTCTGCGCTGGGTGTGTGCGCTGGGTGTGTGTGGACTGGGCGCCTAGACGGTGTGCCTTGCTGAGGGTGGCCCTGCCTTGGCCGTGTCCTACTTTGCCTGTGTTCACGGGGTGTGCAGGCACCAGCGCACCCGTGCGGCGGTGTACCACCAGCTGCTGGAGCTGGGACATCTCCCTTGGCCCCCTTCTGCTGCCTGCTGTGTGTCAGAGCCTTCCGCTGTGGAGATGTCAGCCCTGTTGGGGGTGTGGTCCCGTGTGGATGTCCAGCTAGGTCTCTCCATGCATGATCCATTCGAGGCCTACTACCTGATAGCCCACCACATGTCCTTGCTGGGGTACTGCTGGGGCTTGATCCATTGGCCCCACCTGGTTCACCGGGCGGATCACCCAGTCCCTGAGCCTGCAGTGGCCCCCAATGGCTGCCTGTGAGTCCCTGTGTTCCTCCCGGCCCCCCGGTGTGCTGCCCCCATGTCAGCCCCCACCCCTGTCCAGGGGGGCCGGGGCCCTCTGGCTGCTCCCTCCCTGATGTCTCTGCCGTGCTGTGGTGATGCCTGCTTCGCAGGGTGCTGCTGCCCCTGCCTGTGGCCCTGGGCCCCCTCAGGGCCCCACCCCGGGTCTGACTGCACACCCGGGGTTCCCCTCCATGGTTGCCCTCCCTGGTGCCTGGGTGCAGCGCTCTTCATGGCCTCTCCGACCAGCCTGTGTCCAGCTACCCATCCCCACCTCCAACGCTGCCACCTGCTGCATGCCCCCCCTTGGGTGGTTGTGTGACCTGGAGGTTCAGGGGCCCCCGGACTTGCCCTCAGTGCTTCCTCTGGGGGTGTGTGTGCGTCCTTGGACCTGCAGTGCTGCACCGCCTGTCCTGGCTGGCCTCCAACTTCACCTCTGTGACTGTGGGGTATCCGTGTGCCTCCTGGACCATCTCTGCCTGGCTCGCTGTGCATTGCGGTCCCCCATCGTGCCTGGGTCCCGTGGTGCTGGCCCCCCCTTTTTTGAGACTGCCCGTGTTGCTGTGGGGGTGCCCGTGCAGACTGTTCTGCTGTGGAGGTTGTGGTTGCTGTTGACTGTGTCCTGCCCTGCCACTTTTTGCCCCCCTTCCGTGTCCCCCCCCTTGCTCCCGGTGTGCCGTCTTTGTTTTCCAGGCACCTGTGTCCCCCTTCCCAGCCTTTCCCTTTTGTGTGCATGGGTGTGTGTGTGCCTGGGTGTGTGCTCGTGCTGTGTGTTCCGCTGTGCCTCCACAAGCTGTGTGCCGACTGTCTGTGGTACCTGTCAGCCTCTTCTCCCTCTGCCCCCCTCCCTTCCAGTTTCCCTTGTGTGGGCATTCCCTTTTGTGCCTTTTGGCTTTGTTTGCCCTCAGGCAGCCATGTCTGTGTCCCGCCCCTGCCCGGTGGCTTCTGGAGTTTTGACCACGGCTGGGGATTGGCATCACGTCTGTTGCACTGCCCTGATCCGTGATATGTTGGCCCGATTCCCGGTCGTGGTCCCAGTCCCGTCACATCTGTTTGGGGCTTTTATTTACCCTGGTGGGTGGTTGTTTTGTTCACCCCCACCGGGAATCCACTGTGGTGAACCGCCCGCCCGTAACATCTGAAATCACCCATTAATGGCTGCAAGTTCTTTGTTTTCCATCTGATTTTCATGAAACCTATAAATATTATGTCCCGCCACAAGCTAAAAACACCTGCAAACTCTCAGAAAGATTGGATGAAGGATAGTGATGGTATAAGACAGTAACTTGCAAATACATTTCCAGTTGTAACATTTGTATATTCCATCCTGTTTACAAGATATATGGCAGTAGTATATTATGTACCTTCCCTGTCATCTCTACCAAATTATAGGACAATTTGATAAAGGATCCAAATTTTATAAGCAATTCTGGTAGTCCCCTTGAAGACCATTATTCAGATAAAAAGCAGCACATGCAGTGCGAGTCAGAGGCAGGCACCCTGCATGGCAGGGGGAGAGAGGCTGTAGGAGGGAGGATGTGGATCAACCCAAAAGTCTGACATACACATTCACTGGCCAATTACTGCATGTTTCTAGTTTTAGAGGACCAATTGGTAATGGCTTCGAGGAAGGCATAGGGGGTGGCCCTCAGGCAGACATAGAAGTAACATAACTGGGACTTTGGGGATAGCATCCCAGCAATCAGGAGACATAGTTTACACATCCAGGCTGGCCAATTATCATCACAATCACATCCTGCAGCCTGTGACAGAGCACGTAAGAGAATCTCTATTGGCTCTTTCCTAAAAAGATGCTTCTGACTTCCCAGAAACAAGTGGGGTAGAGATGTTTGGATGGTCACAGAACAGAATGAGGCTATTTGGTTGACATTTCTGCTGGCCTATTGGCATCACAAACCAATCTTATACCACAGTGTCACGTAAGAGAATCCCTGGCATAGGCGCATTCGCTGCATATGTTGTGCAGGCTTATACAATTGGGACCCTTTCTCACAACTTTCTGATATTGGGCAGAGATGATTGATTAAGTGTGATATATAGTCCTGCCAAATGTCATGTACACTGGTTAGACTACAAAGATGTTACAGTCAGACATACGGTTATAGGTTATTTGCTTATACCACCAGGACCCTTTATCTAATTGTTCTTCTTCGAGGATCTCCGCGTATTCTCACTCTTGGGATTTACTTCCTGCTCCGCAGGTACCGGAAAACCTCTCGTCAGCAGTATCCAGGCAGATTACGCCTGGAAAAGACTAGAAAAGGTGAGGGCTCCGCCCCCTCACTCCCCCTCCCATCCCGAGAAAAGCGCGGGCCCGCATCACGAGGGATGGAAGTATATAGAGGGGGAGGAGCCCCCACCGCCTCAGTTCCTTCCAACCGCGTGGCGTTGGAAGACTTCTCGGCGCTTTTCAGCGTACTTTGCAGTAACGAAGATTAGAAGATATAAAAAAGAAAGAAGAAGATTGGAAAAGGAGTGCCACCCACCCGTGGGACGTTCCCCGGGCCGTTGCGTCCTCCGGGGCGAACGGAATGCCCAAACAACCGGGCTTTAAACGCTGCGGCTCTTGCCCGGCTACTTTATCAGTGAGTGACCAACACGATCGCTGTCTAACTTGCCTGGGTGAGGGTCACAACACTCGAACCTGTAGAGCCTGTTCGGTGCTCTCAGGCAGGGCTAAGCGGGCTAGGGCGCTAAGGCTCCAGGACATCCTCACAAAAAGGGCCTTAGAGGGCGGTGAAGAGGGGCCCCTGAGGCTCCCCGCCCGGCACTCCAGGCCGATGGAAAATCCGGCTCCAGCGGCACCGGCGGTACCGTCCAGACAACGGACGAGTCCGCACATGGGTACCAGCGGCACCGGCGAACTCGGGACCGAGGGACCCTTTGAGGTGCAAGCTACCGGTTCCGGCCACACCGCGGAAGGTAGTGTTCCGCACGCGTCCAGCCCAAGACGCTTATCTACTAGCGGTACCGAGCCTCCTGGTGCGCGAGGCGTCGCGCACTCGTCGGAGAGGGGCTCCAAGAGCGTGGAGAGAAAGAAAAAGAAGAAGAAGGGCTCAACACGAGAGCCGGCACCGCCGGTACCGACAGTTCAACAATCCCCACGACCGTCGGGCTCGACGAGGGGGACGGCACCACCGACACCGTTATCCCGCTCGGTACCGCCTTTGCTGTTGTCGGTACCGATGGTGCGCAGGGAGTCGCGCTCCAGGTCACCACGGTTCCACTCCCGCTCCCGCTCTCCTCGGTACCGGACGGGACGGACGCCCCTCCGGTACCACCTGGAACGACGATCACGTTCCCCATGCTCCTGTTGCTCCCCACGTCATGGACACCGGGACTATGACTATGGTAGGGACTACAGATACAGGTCGCGTAGCCCTCCATACGCTCACGACTTCGGATACCCGTCGCTTCCACGGGACACCACCTATGTGCCTCCGGTTCCGCCTAGAGCCGCGCCATCAGCGACCGTATCACGCCCTCCTCCGTCGGAGACAGGATCGGTGCAAGCAGACATCGGTACCGTTGAAGCAGAAGAGCTCGTTTCCGGGACCGGAACGAGGTTAGAGCCATCAGGGGCTACACAACTTCTCACCTCCCTATTGGGGACCCATAGGGAGGACACGGTACCGACGGTACCGCGGATGGCTTCCCCGGGGGCGTCGGCATCACGGTCTTCCTCTTCGTCTTCTCCTTCAATGGAGGAGGACGAGACCATTTCCCCACCACCGCCAGATGCTATCTCGGATGCTAACATCTCGCTGGCCACAGAGGATGCCAAGGCTTTTCAGGCGATGTTGAGGAGGATGGCTGCATCTCTCCCAAAGCTGCCCACGAGGGTCATTAAAAAGGCTCAGACTGGACCTATCTTCGGCATATTGGGGTCTGGGGAATCCGGACACGTGACCTTACCCTTGCTGGACCAGCTGTTGGAACCAGCTACAACCTTATGGGCTAAGCCTGCCTCTGTTCCTCCAACTAATAAGTTGGCAGACTCTTTGTATGGGGTACCCAAAGAAGGGGCTCAAATCTTTCATAGTCACCCCCCTCCGAACTCCTTGGTGATAGCGGCTGCCTCGGTTAGATCTCGAGCGGGAGGGATCCAGACTTCCCCTGCAGATAGGGAGGGGAGGAGATTGGATGTGCTGGGTAGGAAGGTTTTTTCCTCGGACTCTCTGTCCTTCCGTATTGCTAATTATGCTTCCGCCATGTGCGGTTACCAACATTGGCTGTGGTCTAAAATTAGCATGACATCGGACCCAAACCAGTTGGCAGCATTACAGAAAGAGGGCATGCAGATGGCCCAGTTCCAATTAACCGCAAACATGCACGTGGCGGATGCCAACGCCAGAGGGATGGCATCTGCTATAGCTCTACGAAGGCATGCGTGGCTTCGGTCCACAGCTCTCACCCCTGAGAATAAAACTAGAATAGAGGACTTGCCGTTTGATTGTGAGGGCCTGTTCTCGGCTTCTACTGATGACACTCTTAAGAAAATTAAAGAGATGAATCAAACGGCAAGATCCACAGGGGTAGTCAGGGCGATACGCAAAAAGTCTTTTACGCAGGGCTATTCTTTTTCGTCTAGAAGAACTCCTTACCAAAATTATAATTTCCAAGCTGGGAAAAGATTCCAGCAACACAATCAGACACATTACCAGCAACAAGGTGTTCAACAACGTAAATCGTTTGGCAGGCAGCGGGGCAGGGGTAAACCCTCTCCTAGCTCGTCTTCTGGACAGCAGGCGAAATCACGTTTTTGATTGTTATCTGATCAAGGGAGATAATGAGGATGACCCCTCATTCCAGGACCGCCTATTGCCCTACCTACATGTATGGGAAACCATTTCTTCTGACCGATGGGTCAGGGAGATAGTACAGCTGGGGTATGCCATACAGTTCCATACCACCCCTCCCCTCTCACCTTGCCCCCCTGGGGCTCCCCCCCCCTCTACTCAAATACTAGTTGAAATTCAAAAACTCCTCGACAAGGGGGCTGTCGAATCCATTCCTCGAGATGAACATAGTTCTGGATTCTACTCTAGATTCTTTGTGGTCCCTAAAAAGGACAAGGGCTCTAGACCCATTCTGGACTTGAGATGTCTCAACAGATTCGTTAAGAAGTTTAGATTTCGTATGACTTCCCTACCTGTCATTTTCATGGGCTTACAGCAAGGCGACTGGTTGGCCTCTCTTGATCTCAAAGACGCCTATTTTCATATTTCAATACGCCCTTCTCACCGTAAGTTCTTGCGATTCGTTGCAGGGGACCTTCGCTTCCAGTACCGTGTCCTTCCCTTCGGACTGTCTACAGCACCACGCGTGTTCACAAAATGTGTAGCTGTCGTAGCAGCCTATCTAAGAAGGCAAGGCGTGCGAATCTTTCCGTACCTGGACGACTGGCTGTTGGCGGCGAGGTCACCACAAGAACTTACCAAACACGTGGAGTTCACCATGTCACTCCTCAGGAACCTGGGGTTTGTTCTGAACTTGGCAAAATCCCACATACAGCCGACGCAACGACTACCCTTTATAGGGGCAGTCTTGGACACCAGACACGCGAAAGCGTATCTTCCAGAGGAGAGGCTTATCTCCATACGTCATGCCCTAGACGTTCTTCACTCGCATCCCACCAAACCAGTCCGGTTTTTCTTGCACCTGCAAGGGTTGATGGCCTCTACGACGATGGTCACCCCGTACGCTCGTCTGCACATGAGACCCCTGCAACAATGGCTAGCCAGCAACTACGTACCCACCATTCATCCACTCAACATGAAACTATGCATAGCAGAGGAACTTCTTCTGGACCTACAGTGGTGGGCAAATGCAGATCATGTGCTACAAGGGGTGCCCTTCGATGCTCCCACCTTCAGGGACATTATCACGACAGACGCATCCCTGACGGGATGGGGTGCGCACCTAGGGACTTTCTCAATACACGGCCTCTGGTCCTCAGAAGAGACGCATTTGCACATAAACATGCTGGAGCTAAGGGCCATACGTTGGGCGTTGAAGGCTTTGCTTCCCCGCATCCACGGTCAAAACATACAAATCGTGACGGACAATACCACAGCAATGTGGTATGTGAACAAACAAGGGGGAGCACATTCCACCCGCTTATCGAGGGAAGCGGAGACCATCTGGCACTGGTGTATCGGTCACGACATACACATTCACGCCATTCACTTGGCAGGCCAAGACAACCTGAGGGCGGACTACCTCAGTCGCAAATCGAGGGACCAGCACGAGTGGTCTCTGAAAGAAGAGATCTTGCAAGACATATTTCAGGAATGGGGGACTCCAGAGATAGATCTATTTGCATCACAGGAGAACGCAAAGTTACCAAAATTCTGCAGCCGAGCAGGTATGGCACCAGAATCGATATCGGACGCCTTTGCCATCTCTTGGCACGGGACATTCCTTTATGCCTTTCCCCCGTTCCCCCTCATCAACAGAGTGTTGTGCAAGGTCAGGACGGACAGGGCTCATATCATCCTGATCGCTCCCTTTTGGCCACGACAAACCTGGTTCCAAACCTTGCTGGGGATGGCGACTCAAATCAAGAAGCTTCCAATGATCTGCGATCTACTCTCCAGAGAACGGGGGGAAATTCTTCACCACGACCTACAGATGCTCCACCTCTCCGCTTGGTTGATTCTACCCCGATAGGCAATTTGCCACCGGAGGTTTCAGAGATACTTTTAAATGCAAGGAGACCTTCGACTCGCAAATGTTATCAGTTAAAGTGGAGACGATTCTGTAGCTGGTGTACTTCGCAGGCTATTTCCTTGCAAGCTTTGGACATGAATCATGTGTTTCTTTATCTACTGAGTCTACAAAAATTGCATTTGTCTTTAGCTTCCATAAAGGTTCATTTGGCAGCCCTGTCTTCCCGTTTGCAACCGCATGACAGTAGCACCCTGTTTTCTCATAAACTGATGAGGGCTTTTTGGAAAGGTCTAAAGAACACTTTTCCTCAACGATCTAGGCTCGCCCCCCAGTGGGACTTGAACCTTGTGTTATCCAAGTTGATGTTCCCTCCTTTCGAACCATTGGCTACGTGCAGCTTGGAAGACTTGTCAATTAAAACGGCGTTCTTGGTGGCGATTACATCGGCTAGGAGGGTGAGTGAACTCACGGCCCTTCGAGCTTCACCTCCTTATATCATGTTTCACAAGGATAAAGTTGATCTACGTATTGACCCCTCATTTGTGCCTAAGGTTGTTTCTAGTTTCCACCTTAATCAGACTATCTCGTTGCCAGTTTTCTTCCCTAGGCCGCACACATCTGTCGAGGAGCAAAGGCTACACTCGTTAGATGTTAAAAGAGCTTTGGCTTTCTATATCGAAAGAACCAAATCAATCAGAGCGTGTGATTCCCTTTTTATCACATATGGGGGCCAAAGAATTGGAGTCAAGCTCTCTGCACAGAGACTTTCCAAGTGGATTTTATTGTGTATACAGAGATGCTATGCTTTAGCAGACAAGATCCCTCCCGAAGGTCTGAGGGCTCATTCCACTAGAGCCACTGCGACTTCTTTGGCTAACTTCCAAGGTATAAATCTACCAGATATCTGCAGGGCTGCCACGTGGGCGTCTGTCCACACGTTTACAAGACATTACTCTTTGGACCTGGCGGCCAGAGCAGATTCCCAAGTGGGGAGAGCAGTGTTGGATTCTTTCCTGAGTTACCATCCTCGACTCCCACCTCCTTGAGGTGAGTTATCTAGAACTGCTTATTACTCTCCCAAGAGTGAGAATCGCGGAGATCCTCGAAGAAGAAACGGAGGTTACTTACCAGTAACTCTGTTCTTCGAGAGAGCTCCGCGTATTCTCACATCCCGCCCGCCTTCCCCTCAGTCGTGGATGGACATACCAGGTCTTCCAGGCTGGGTTGGAAGGAACTGAGGCGGTGGGGGCTCCTCCCCCTCTTTATACTTCCATCCCTCGTGATGCGGGCCCGCGCTTTTCTCGGGATGGGAGGGGGAGTGAGGGGGCGGAGCCCTCACCTTTTCTAGTCTTTTCCAGGCGTAATCTGCCTGGATACTGCTGACGAGAGGTTTTCCGGTACCTGCGGAGCAGGAAGTAAATCCCAAGAGTGAGAATACGCGGAGCTCTCTCGAAGAACAGAGTTACTGGTAAGTAACCTCCGTTTGTGAAAATGTCCAGAGATAGTAAATATGGGAAGGGTTATAAACTTGCCAAGTTTCATCTATATTACATGTGATAAAAAGAAGTTACTCCTAAGAATGTATATAAATATTTCTGAAAAATAAATTAATTCAACTGCTTCTAAAATTGGATTCCTTCATCCAATCGTTTTTGAGTTTGGTACACATAATGCATTCCATTGGAGGTATGATCCCTCCATTTGTCAGCCAAATATAATGAAAAACAAAAATGTTACAGCCATAAATGTGGTTTCCATTTAAACTAATGGAAAATGAAAACAGAAGCAAAAACGAAGATGACAATTTGATATTTATGAAAAAAACATGACATATTTAAATAACAAAAATGAAAAAATGAAAAGGACATAGGCCCCTGGTGCACAACTCTACTAATACTCCTTCTATTGTCCTGTCATTCAGGGTCCCCTTCTCCAGGGTAACTAAGCTAAGCAAGTGGACTTGCATCTTCTCAACTTCTTAAATTTATCCCTGTCTCTCCCTATATTCCCCTCTCCCTTATTCATATTTGATTGTAAGCCCCTTGGGGGTAGGGACCTCTCTTTAATAAATGATTGTTCAGTGTCAGGCACATAGATAGTGCTAATTAAATTAAATTAAATTAAATTAAATTAAATTAAATTAAATTAAAAATAGTTAAAATAATGAAGTTAAACTGTCCCACAAAATGAACCTGAGACGAAATAAATGTATATTACTATACTGCCCTTCTTACATAATGAATCTCACACCTGGTTTTGAACTTTTCAAATTGTTTTCATCTATGTCTTTTTATATAGACATTGTTTTCTTCCCTGATATTTTTCTAATGATTGGCATTGTTCCCAAGCAGAACAAAAAAAAAGTGTTTAAAAATTATTAAAATACTGATTTTCACCATTCATGGGGCAGCAAATAATTTATTCTTGTCAACAGGCTAATTTCATGACAATGTAATAGGTCCCTGACACAGATTTATAATTTGCTTCCATCTTCCACTTGGAAAAAATCCCAATGGTACTATCATACTACCTGGTTATTTAAAAGGTGGCAGACATTAATAATTCTATTTCATGATTAACCATTACAAGAAGAGGACATTAAATCAACACCTCATTAAAGAGTTTTGATTGGCACTAATTTATTTCACACACACCCCTTCAGCTGCCTTGGCAGTGGAGGGGAGGGGGAAGATGAGGCATTTCCTCCCGCTCCCCACGTAGGAGGAAGTGGGACAGGGATGCTGCCTGTCTTCCGTGTGCTCAGGAGACAAAGGAGGAAAGGGGTTGTTGGCAACCCTGTCCTATGGAGCTAAGGGAAGCCCCACAACAGAAGGTTTCCTAAGCACCATTTTAAGAAATAGACGACTTCCCCCACAGTCGTGGGGCAGAAGCAGAACTAGCAGGATGTGTGAGCAGTAGCTCTTGGCTCTGTGAGAGGACGAGATGCCTGAGGGGCCAGTGAGCTTGTCCCAGTTGCTGCTGGCCTTCACAGATCAGCTATCCAGCAGTTGTGGTGATCAACTGTGTGGCCAATCCTGTGGCCACTGCAGAACAACAGAACCAGTCAGTTCACAGATTGGAGGCCTGTGGCACTCTGGGACTCCGTGAAGTCTGGCCTCCTCCAGTCAGCTGTTTGGCAGGAGCACTGAGCAGCTGGGTGTCAGCTCCCATAGCTGATACAGAGTGACAGAGCCATCCCTGACCCTTTCTGGAGGCCCCACAGAATATGTATGAGCCAAGAGGGGGATAAGGGAAGTGGCAGTTAGACGCCACCCTCTCTCTTCTAGGGGTGGGCGAACAGAACCAAGTTCAGAAATTCGGTTCGGTTCGGTTCGGAAGTTCGGTTCAGTCGACCGAACTATTCGAGTTCGGTCCGAACAAAGTTCAAACCCCATTGAACTAAATGGAATATTATCTTTTAGGGATGGGCAAACAGAGCTGAGTTTGGAAATTCGGTTCAGTTCGAAAATCGATTTCGGTTCAGAAGTTTGGTTCGGTCGACCGAACTGGTCGAGTTCGGTCCGAACTCCAAACTTCCAAACCACGTTCGCCCATCCCTACTCTCTTCCCCTTCCCACCCCAACTTCCTGTGCCCATCCATAGCACAGGGTATACCCTGGCAGCAGAAGTGCATCAAGGGACTGGTTGCTGATCTTGGGGTTGGTCAAGGGTGTACCCCCCCTTTAAACAGCTGCTGTAGAAAATTAGGCATGAGACTGCTGCAGCCCACATTACTCTTCTCCCAGTTCATCCCCACCAAACCCTTAATTTGAGTCTGGTGAGGTGCGGGCTGTCCAGGCAACAGAACAGGTGAACCATGAAACACACAAAACAGAGCCTCCTCAAAGGGATACCCAGCAGATGGCAGACAGGCACTGCCCCACCACCACCACAATGGAGAGTATTGCATGCAGGGCCAGGGAAGCTATTCTTCTCTATCTGCTGTGTAGAATGGAGGGCTAGGACCAGAGAATAACCCAGATGGCTGAAGTGGTGGAGGATACATATGTGGAGGTGCAGCACCAGCAGCCAACCCTCTTTCGATAGGGCAATAGGCCCCTTGGTGGCCCTGAAAGAGAGGGGCATGGCAGGGGCACTCCGGAGAACCCATCCGGCATGGGGCATAGTAGATGCCTTCTACTTGTTTCAGATAAAGAGACCCCAACCCTGTCACTAGGGATGGGTAAACAGAACTGAGTTCAGAAATTTGATTTGGTTTGAAAATCGAGTTTGGTTCGGAAGTTCAGTCTGAACTCCGAACTTCCGAACAGAGTTTGGAAATTCAAACCGCATTGAACTAAATGGAATATTATCTTATAGGGATGGGCGAACAGAACCGAGTTTGGAAATTTGGTTCTCTTCGAAAATCGAGTTCGGTTCGGAAGTTCAGTTCAGTCGAGTTCGGTCCAAACTTCCGAACCGTGTTCGCCCATCCCTACCTGTCACCCCCAGGAGGAAACTCGACCAACAGAAGACAAGTTGATCTATGGAATAGTGTCCAGCATGGAGTCAATGGGGCAGTGCCTGGGGTATTTATCCAGAAGGCACAAGAAAATGCACTAGAGGAACCCGAATTGGTTGACCAGGGTGTGTCCACACCCTGCCTAGGTATCAACTGAACTGTGAGTGTGCAGGTAATAGGAAACAGACAGCCCTTAGATGCTAGTGGGACAGAGACCACCCCACAGTGCACATTCTGGGGCCTTGTGTTTGTGATGGAATGGGAGCTGGGTCCCCTGGACTTCTCAGGCTAGGGGAATCCATGCTGTAGACCTTTGTGTGTAGTTTCAAAAAGTATATTTATCTATTTTTGATTCTTCATATTAAGAGCTTCTAGCCAGTAAAAGTTTCTATCTGGGTAATATGCCAGCTGAGATTTTCTAATTGCTAGGAACAGTATTCCTTTTGGTAATTGGGTGAAAGGTATACGGTCATTCAGGCTGCAGTTGAGATGAGTTGTTATCATGATTATGACTGGATAAAACAGGATATTCAAGCAAGTTGGCTTGATTACCACACACCACATGGTGATCGCAACCATCTTTGTTATTGGAACGAGCATCAGCATCTGACTGATAAGGGACAAGCATATCAAAAGCCCTTTCGAACTGAAGCACATTGCATTCTGATGTTGGTGTCTGTCTGTGCAGACACTGGTCCTTTTCAGATGGGCCATGCTCAGGGGGGGGATGGGTGTGCACCACCGTGGTGGGTGTGCACCATATGGGCACCGGTTACTTGGATGCACACCCATCTCCACCCACCTTCACACATGGAACCATCACCATTTTGGCCGATCGCTCTGTGCATAGAGATGGGTGGAATGTGGGAGCAAGCACAGCCCCTCACCGTGATGCCCTCCCCACACATGGGCATGGGGAGGGGGGCATCTCGTGTGAAATGGGCCACTGTCAGAATCCCCATTTTGCGAAGTAATATATTTTCTTTAACTTAGACCCTTTTTACAGGGGTCATGGCATGAGGGTGTGTGTGTCGGTGTTTGCACTGGTCCATGTGCGGTGGGTGGTGTACCTGGACACACACCGACCTCCACCCACCTCCCCACATCACCCATGCATGTAGCAACCACCATTTTCACTGTTTGCTTCGTGGGTGGGTGATGGGTGGAGGCAGGTGTGTATGAATGTTCATGGGAGAATGCACACCCACCCACCGCAGATTTCACACAAGACTCGCCCACACATGAACACCCAGATTTCATTAACTTAAGCTTTAACATTGACTTAAGCTTTAAGAAGGAATTATTTTAGATTTAATGGTGACTTTTACTGTCAGATTAAGGGTACCATTATGGGGGTCCTCCATGGCACCTGATCTGGCTAATCTGTATATGAGGGACTTTGAAAATAAATTTTATTATGATGACAGTATCAATATCTTCATGCACCAGATGGATTTATCGTTAAGAAACATTAATGGCATTGTTTGTTATAGGGAGGTAGTTTGGAGGAGCTTATGCATTTTTATGAATGGTTAAATCAGAGTGATAATAATATCCAATTTGAAATTAATTGTAATATGACACAAATCAATTATTTGGATGTTGTTCATAAAAAAACGGTTACCTTATTACTAAGAGTTATTGAAAACCTACAGATCAATACAGTTTCTTATATTATGATAGCTGTCATCCACATCATTTGATTAAGAACAAACCAAGAGTCAGTTTTTAAGATGGAGAAGAAACTACACAGATATTATGGATTACAGGAAGGCATCAGAGGAAATGGATCAGGAATATTCAGAATGAGGTTATCTAAGGAAGCTTTTAGAAAAGACTTTTGGAGATACTCTGAGGACTCCATGCGAGTTACTTCTTACACCCAAATCAAAAGAAAGTCAGAACAGAATAAACTGCAAGTTGAAGTATAATCCTTTTATTCAAAAAGTCAAGAATATTATATTGAAATACTGGCATATAATAAATGATATTCCTTCCTGTGGTAATCCCCCCCCCCCCCAAGAGAGATAGGAATCTCATAAGGATGGGCGAACAGAATGGAGTTCGGAAATTTGGTTCGGTTCGGTTTGGTTTGAAATTTGAGTTCGGAAATTCGGTTCGGATCAGTTTGGTTGGAAATTCGAGTTTGGTTCGGTCAACTGTATAGACCGAGTTCAGTCGAATTCCAAACTTCCGAACCAAGTTCGACCATTCAAAACCAGTTTTTTTGGTGTGTGTTGCCACTAGGGATGGGCGAACAGAACGGAGTTCGGAAATTCGGTTCGGTTCAATTCGGTTTGAAATTCGAGTTCGGTTCGGAAGTTCGGTTCGGTCGACCGAACAGACCGAGTTTGGTCTGAACTCCAAACTTCTGAACCGCATTCGCCCATCCCTAGAATCTCAAGGATTTCTTGATTCATAGTCATACTTCTATAGCTGAGCCACAACTTACAATTTTTGGTTTTTCTACCCCTCAGGGTCAATGGCCTTGTGGTTATTGCCTGTCATGTAAACAGACTAAGAAAATGAACTTTTAAAAAAATCATTTTGATAACAGAAACAATAATTTGAAAAGTTTTACTACCTGCACAAGTAAGGGGGTCATCTATGTAACTGAATGGAGTTGCAAGAAACTTTATATAGGAAAAACAACTAGATTATTAAGAGTAAGACTAGCTGAACACAGGAACAGTATAAAAATAATAGGACTACAGATCCTTTAGTAAAAACAACTTTAAATAGGAGGGTCACAGGGATACAGACTTTACCTTTTGAGGTTTAGAACGGTGTCTCTTTTCGGTGCAGGACCCAAACAATTGGTTATTTAAGAGAGTGTTTGGGGATTTTTAAATTATAAACAGAAGCAGCTACAGGTCTGAATGAGAAACTGGATTAATCAATATTTTTGTAATTGATATATTTGTCTAAGCATATATTCTGTCAATAATGTAGACTTTGATGTTGTTCCCAATGCTGACATAGTTACAAGAGGAAACTATAAGACTCAGAAAGAGAGCTTGTTTCATTGATGTTTTAATGTTATGCTTTGAGTCATTCAGAAAAGTTTTTCTGCCATTTGTTAAATACAAGATTTGTGTATCTGCTTACTAATGTGCCATCTTATGTTTTGTAATTTTTTATGTCTTGGGAATATCAATTAAGGTTCTCTACATTTCGGGTGTATTCACCAATTTATTCAATTATCACAAATTAGTATCATACTTTATATACCTCAAATAATTTATTTATTTTAAAAATTCATTTATTAGGCCGAATACACTTACATATCACATTCTCTTCCTTACCACAAGTAAAGTTGAAAATCCAGCTCAATTTTACCCATGTTTAAATACCCACAAACTAATCAGTTCAATGACTAATTGATGCATAATTGAATAAATTAACCCTAAACTTTTGTCAAGAAAAAAATCACACTCGAGTTGTCTTGGGGTAGATTTCTACCCCAATCTGATTTTAGCCTGGGGATTGAAAATATGCAATAAAATGTAACTTTTTTTTTTTTTTACAGTAACCACACAATCTATGCCCTACACACACACACACACACACACGCACACACACACACACACTATAGAGTCTGTTTTATGAGAAAAGTCTGTTCCACACATGACATTTTATGTTGGAAGCTGCCCCGAGATGCCGTAGGCATAGGGGACAGCATATAAATGGAATTTAATAAATAAATAACCAACACTACTCGTTTTTCTTTGCAAAAACATTTTTTATTCAAACTACAGAATATGGTTTTTATTAACTTTAACTATCTAAATTTAACCTAATCCAAAACTTGAAGTAAAGAAAACATTGAAAAACATTGTAAAACCCTGAAAAAAACCACCCTGAAATAATGTAAAAATTGAACAGTGTATGTATAAAATATATTCTTACAGCAAAATGCAAAGAATCCAACAGATGACCATACAAACATTCCTCACAACTCACCAAGAAGTTGATGTGCCTCTTGCATAAAAACGTGCCACATTCTTCACATTTTTTACTACATTTTTTGTCTGCTTTTCTAGGGCAGAAGTAGCACCGTCCAACAGAGGCCCCTGCCTGTTGTTCTTGAGCACGTGGAGTACTGTAGCCAAGCATGGTCAATGCTTGTTTGGCATGCAAAGACAGATGCTGGGGATTTAGCAGTCTTTGCCTAATATGTCTGTCAATAAGCTGTTCCCCCAGCTGGCAAAGGAACAAGCGCCGTCTCACTTTTGCCTGTGCCATGTTCCAGTTTGGATTGTGCATAATCCATAGTACAAAACTTGCAATTCCAGCCACATCTAACATGCTGTAAAACAGTGCCATTGACCACCTACAGGTTTTTCTTTTAGAACTATAGACGGTGACTAGATGATCTAAGTTGCCCACTCCACTTTTGGTAAGTGTTGTAGTGCAGAACGGAGTGAGGCTTCCTCTGTTCTCCTTCCACCACCATGTCATGGTGCATCATGGAGAGAAGGATTACAGCTTTCCCCTTCTTTGGCACATATGAAACTAATGTGTATTTTCCATCAAATTCAAAGATGGATGACAGGTTTTCTATGGGGATGTGGCTGCATCTCTGCTGGTATGTCTGGCTTGTTCCGATGAATTGTCCCCACATAGTTCAAGTTATTTCCGAAAAGTGGGCTGCAAGTTCAGTGCTACTGAAAAAGTTGTCCCCAACCACATTTCTTCTTGTGCTATAGTAGGGCACAACAAGCCTTCCTACAACACGGGCACCTACCTGCCCTTCCTGTGGTGCCCCTGGTTGCTTGCCAAGATAAATGTCCCCTGTGAGTGGGTACAATGTTTGAGCATCACAGCACCACCATATTTTGAGGCCGTATTTGCTCGGTTTGCTTGGCATATACTGACAGAAGAGACAACGTCCTCTGAACCCCACCAACTGTTCATCCACAGTGAGGTCGGTGCCTGGTACATAGCACTTCTGCAGATGCTGCTCAAACAAAGTCCAGACATCTCTAAAGTCAGTCATCTTATCAGTTGCCTTTCTCTCCTCTCTCATGGCTTTATTATTGAATCTTATGTACCGTGTTATTGCACGGCTCATGGTCCCTCTGATAAAGGGGAGCATGTGCTCCACATTTCCTGGAGTACTTCATGGTTTGCATGAAACACCCCACTCAGAATCAGGAGCCCAAGATAAGCTTTTAACTCCATGATGTCAAGGGGCTCCCACTCTTTATTTCAACCCGGGTTGAGCTCATTCCATTGCTGGAACACTCGCTGGGCCTCTCTATTGGTTTCCCCAACTATCAGTAACATTACAGCTTCATTGAGAAAAATGAGGAACGTATCTATTATACTTTCTTTGAGTGTGTCCCGCACTGGCCCTGATTGCTCCCTAATTATGTCTGCATTGGAGCGACAGTGGACAGGTTTGTGGGTGGGTGGCCCAAATCCTGCCATTCCTGCCCTTCATGTGAGCAGAAGGCTTGGTGTCCCCCCTGTCAGATGGCTGTCGTTCACGAGGCTCTGCAGTGTCATCGCTGTCGGTTGACTGTGGTTCATCTTACTGAACAATGTCATCTGCCCGAGCTGTTGATTCTCTTCCCCACCCACAGGCATGCCCATGGGCACATCCATGCCCACGGGCATGAGGGGGAAAACCTCCTGGGAGTACCTCTGAAGCTGCTGCCTCAGGCTGTTCCTCTGCGGCAGTCTGTTCTTCCTCAGAGGATCTGCTGACACTCTCGACTGACAAATTATCTTCGTTCTCCGAGTCGCTCCTATGGCCAGGTACATATTCACTGTGGCTGCCACCCGATGACTGCCAGTGGATTCCTTGCTGTCTGAGTGCTGCATCAACAGCCTCAAAGTCTCAAAAGCACTTATATGATTGCGCTGTTTTGCCATTCCAGACTGCAAAAGCACAAACAAAAACAGCTGAAACCTATCACCCCCAACTGACACATCTCCAATCTGCAAAACCCTACCTGACTCACTACCACCTCGCTAACTCGCAATGCGGCAAAAAAGGCAACCACAAAAGCCACGTGGAACAACATGACTTCGCCTTCATCAACACAAACATCCCACAATTTCCTCACCATGTCTGCCAACAACTTGGGTGACATAGGCACCCTACTATCGGCCGTATCCTTCACCTACCATTTCCATGACTCTAGCATGGCCCTCAGGATTGGAGATCCAGTCAGTTCAGAAGTTCCAACCATCTTTGACATGAAGGATAAGGCCGACCACTTCGCTGCAATCGCACCCGGTGCCAAACCTTTCTTTCTAAGTTCCAACCCAAACTGGATCGCCAGTAGCAAAAGCACAAAACTCCCTCAGCACTCTCTCATACAGCCACCATGTGACTGGGGAAACTGAGCCCTTTACTGTTTCTATAAATTCTAAGATCCAAGGTTCCAGAGCTCTCTGGGAACGAATTCCTGCTTCTCCCTGGCCATTGGAGCGAGCTCCCAAAAACGTTGGATCTGAAAACAAGAAAGGGCATCAGCAATCTCATTGTTCGCCCCCAGTACGTGCTTAGTAAAGAAAGCTATGTTGTGCCTCAAGCACCATAAAACAAAAACTCGCACCAAACGCATTATCCTCTCCAATTTAGAAGACAAACCATTCATCACATGCACCACCACTAGGTTGTCACACCAGAATAGCACTCTCTTATCCCTGAATTTATCGACCCACAAGTGAACAGCCACAAGTATTGGAAAAAATTCCAAAAATGTCAAGTCCCTTAAAATACCCGAAACACTCCAGTGGGCTGGCCACCGCTCAGAACATCACATCCCTTGGAAATAAATTCCAAGCCCAGCTGCACCCGCTGCATCGGAATGCACCTGTAACTCAGCCTCCCAGAAAACTACCTCTGTCCACATGCTGACCCCATTGTGGCTCTGCAGAAATTCCAGCCACACTCCCAAATCCTCCCTCATTTCCCGAGTGACTCTGATATGGTGGTGCGGCAAGGTAACCCGAGCAGTCCTAGCATAAAGGCAAGACAAAAATGCTCTACCGGGTGCCACTACCCGGCAAGCAAAATTCAACTTACCCAACAAGGATTGCAAGACCCACAATGTTACCTTACCCGCCCCCATACAGGCAGAAATCTCACTCCACAACACCCTCAACTTATCCTCTGGCAAACACGAACACTGGGACTCAGAGTCCAGTTCTATACCCAAAGAGGTCAAAATGGAAGCCGACCCTTCCGTTTTTTCCTCTGTCAAAGGCACCCTAATCAATTCAATAATTCTCCTGAAGGTCACCAACAACTCCCTACACTATGATGACCCTGATCTACCAATAAACAAATAATAGTTGAGATAAAGAGAAATTTGCCTTGAACCCGTCCACCGCTTCACGATCCACTCCAACGCCAAGCTGAATTTTTCAAAAACGGCACATGAGATAGAACATCCCATGGGCATTGCTTTGTCTTAATAAAAACATCCACCAAACACAAACCCCAGCAGATTGAAGTCCCTAGGGTGCACTGGCAAGAGGCAGAAAGTGGATTTCATGTCGCTCTTTGCCATAAGCGCACCCCTACCATACTCCCTTACTAATTCCACTGCTCTCTCAAAGGAGGTGTAGTGGACTGTACACAGCTCATGTGGAAAGTAATCATTTACAGAAGATCCCCTGGGGTGAGACAGGTGATGGATAAACCGATACTCCCCGGGGGCCTTCTTTGGCACTATGTCTAATGGGGACACCCTCAAGTTCCCCATCGGCAGTGAGTCAAATGGCCCCAAAACTTGGCCTTCAGCGAATTCCTTCATTATCTTATTCTCGACCTCACCCTCCATGACCATCACCAATTTCAAATTTCTCGCCATCACGTGTTCCCTGCTGCCTTCAAAAGGAATGTCAAACCCCTTGTTAAAACCATTAACAATATAATGTGTTTGGGCAGGGTCTGGGTAATCTCGCAACAAGCGCTCCAACACCAACCATTTAACTGGTGTTGGGGCCCTTCCCTGCACCTGCCTGAGCTGCTCCACTGCCTTTCCCTGCCCTGGGCTGGAAACTCTGCTTCCCTCTCTGATCTTCACCCCGCCTACGCCGACAACTAGTGGAGGGGTGGGCCCCTCCACATTGCAAACATGTGTGCTGGAACCTACAAAATGATCGAAAACACTTTCCTTCATTAAAGTCCCAGCATGCCAGCAACTGTCTCTTTTTTGCCTGCTCTCCACGAAAATTGTCTAAGGGTTGTGTGTCACCTCTGACAATAATGTGCCCACTGTCCACGCGCACCACCTCCTTTCCCTGAACACACTCCAACCAGAGGTCATGATCCTTAACATCCCAGCGGACCCCTGGTGTAATTGCTGTGTTCTGATGAAATGCCTTGTCATAACGCAGCCATCCAAACCCCTCCTTTGTCAGGTATGCCCGCCTAACTATATCAAAGTACTTCCACAGGGCAACCGCCCATTCCGGAAACACCTGCATCACAACCCCTGCATCTATTATAAATGCCCACTCCCAGTTGGCCCAATTCCTGTCAATCTTTCACCTCTTCACCCTCTCCAGCTCCTTAGATTCAGGCCGTGCATTAGGATCTGGAATTGGGTCACAGAAGAGGATGCCAAACAAATCAATATAGTCACCCTTCCAGATCTTCTCCTGTACGGCCTGTAGCAGGTGCACCCCGAGTGGCGCCAAGACCCATGCATACCCCCCCTGCAATGGAGGGACCTCCTGGACCGCCGCCCCTGCCGGAGCCACTGTGCCCTGACCACCTGTGCCCAACACTGTCATGGCCTGCACACTTGTGGCCCTGCCCTGTGTGTACCCTGCTATCATCCGCCTGTGATATCGACACCTGCGGGCGCCAAACATTGTCCACCCACACCAACCGGTTAGGGTTCTGCTGCACAAGCAGTTGATCCACTCCCACACCCGGAAACCCCGGGTTACCTCGCCATTGCTTCCCCAGGGGGTGTAGCTGTTCCCCTGCCTGCCTCCCCCTTATGACCGCCACTAACTGCCATCGCCCCTTGTTGCCCCAACTGACTACCTCCTTCTGCACCCTGCTCTGATCCCTGAGTGCCCACGAGAGGTGGAACCAACTCACCCTCACAGGCCCCCGAGGTAGCCGCAGCAGCAATAGCCTGCTGGCCCCCTGACCTTGCTGTCGGTGCAACACTGGACAGAGGTCCAGCACCTCCTTCCAGTAGGTGGGCAATCCTCGCGATCTGGTGCTCCATCCGGTCAACCTTCTCTGCAAGAGCCTCGACTGTGGGCCCTCCAAGCTCATGCCTATCTCAATTGTGAGGCTGCAAAGAAAGATCCTGTGAAAATCAACCCTGCCTTCCAAAGGCCTGACCGCCCCCCCTTCCTGGATCCAAAACCTCTGAGGCCTCAAGGCGAGTCATCACATTGTCCCACCCTGCCATCCTTGCCTCCATAGCCTGCAAGAAGGCCTGACCATGGCCTTGCTTGAGCCAGGCAGGAGGAGGTTGCTGCACCACTCAGGCACACAACACACACCCCGAGCCACCCGTGGGGACAAATTCGAGCTCCCTCACAGGAGTGGCTGGCCCCATAGCCAGGCCAGGCCTGACTGACTGCAAGTGAATGCCCTGTGCAGCCCCCCCACTAGGCCCTGCCACCGCCAGTGGAACAACAGGCCCAACTGTTGTCCCCCCCCCAACATTCACCCCTGAAGATGCAGGGGGAGGGGCCTGAAAAGCATCCCCATTGCGCTGCCCCCTTTTTCCCTGTGGCCTGCCAGCCACCTGACCCTTCTTTGCTCTGCCCATATCGTTTAAAGCTACGGGGTGTGTGTGTGTCTCCTCAACCCTGTCACCCACCAAGGCATTGCTGGATTGCAAGAAGGGAGGGGTGGGGGATGGTTCCTCAACCCTGTCACCCCACCAAGGCACTGATGGATTGAAGGAAGGGGGGAGGTTCTTATCCACCGCCTCCCACTCTGCCGGTCTTGTCCGCTCGCATCACCCCCTCCCATTAGGCCACAGAAAAAGGCACTGCAGAGAGGTGGGGGCGGAGTCCAATCCCCTAACAGCTCAATCAGCTAACTGCCCCCACAGCTGGCAAGCCCCGCTACTTCCGTGTCTGGACTCCTTCTGCCTGCTTGCCGCTTGCTGCTCCTAGCCTCCCAAAACACTGCCTCTTCTCCACGGTCCCGCTGTCCCAGCTAGGCCCTTTGTAGCCGAGCTCAGAAACGCATCCTCTTCTGGTGCTGTGAGCGGTCGAATTCCACGCCGCTTGGCACCTCCCGATATGTGGCCTGCCTGGGCCAATCACAAAGGTTCATTCTCATGCCGTTTCTCCAACCCTTCTTGCAGGCTGTAACCTATGAATTCGGTTGCAGCCTGCAAGGAGCCTCTTGCCTGGCTGTTTCCCAAGGCGGCGTCCAACCTAAACAACTCCAGGTGCCTGATTCCCCTGACGGGGTGGGAACAAACCTTCCCGCGCACCGCACAGGGCGGTTAGTGGGGGCCTATATGTATATTTTAGGGATACCAGGAAAGTAGAAAATTGAATCATCCTACTTGTTAGTACAGTTTGAGACTATGGAAGTGGGGATTGAATATTTTTAGAATAACATATTATCAACCAGGTTTCTCAGCATAACATGTTTTTTAAAACTTCCCTTTATATGTTTTTAGTAATGATAAAACCCATGGTTTATGGATGTTGAAAAAACAAGTCCTGAAGAAGACAATTTATGTTAAAACGCATTTTTTTTTTAAGTGTATCAATTATAAATCCCAAAATTTGTTCCATCTGACATTTTCTGAATGTCTGTATACTATTTTTATATTCATCAAAGGACTTTCAAATACATGGTTCATACACTTCGTAAACGTTCATTATTGTAATAGATCCTTTTGCTGTGGTTTTTTTTCACCATAAACACTCCCCCAACACCTGGCTTACCCCTACCAATAGAAATACTTTTGTCACTGCCCACTCTTGTCTGTGTGTACACATGCTGAAACCATCAACCTTGTTTCCCTCATACACAAGTCTCCCAGTACTCAGCTGTCCCATTATTCCCAACCCAAGTGAAAGGATATAGCAGGAAAGGAGGGGATGAGGCGGCAGTAAGCTACTCCCTCACCCTCACCCCCTTCTGGCCCCAGCATCAGTGTTGCCCCCAATTTGAAGTGGATTGGGGCTGAAATACAAAGGCAAAGTGTGGGTACATGGAGCCTACGTTGTAAATGAGCACAATATGTGAGACTGTATGTCTTTACTGCTTACATGGCACAGAAGTTAAGGCTTTTCTGTTCTCTGGAACCCATATAAAAGCTTCCCCTTGACCCTCTCCTTTTTTCCAGATTCAATGTTGCTGCCAACCTGCAAAGGAAAAAGGATTGGGACTAAAAGAGCAAGGCCAAATTTGGATATATGGAGCCTAAGGCCATTCTTACACGGCCCCCGCAGGGTGGGGTGAGGTCTTTGGTCACACTGGTGCATGCGTGGTGAGTGGGCGGGGCATACATTTGGGCGCACATGCATTCCCACGCATCCCCCACACATCAACATGCATGGAGAAACCTCCGTTTTTGCTGGTTGCTCCGTGCGTGTTGATGAGTGAGGATACGTGTTACGAGTACACACGCACGCTCACTCATTCACTCATCACGCACTATATCCTTCACGTGGGTCTTTCCCACTCACGAATACCCAGATTTGGGTGTTCATGAGTGGGTGCATCTTGTGAAAAAGGCCTAAGTTGTAAGGGATAACTATGTGATAGAGTGCATCATCTTTCCTGCTTTCAAGGCATGCAAGCTAAGGCCGTGGAAGTAACTTGCAATTTCCATTGTTTTTGGAGCAGGACTGAATTTACAAAGACCTTAACTCCTTTCTTCAACTGAAAGGTTTTTTGATTATAGAATTATTAGCCTACTAGTTTGCAGCCACTCTATTACACAAACCAATCACAAAGAGGGAGAGGTGCTATGTCTCTTCCTCTTATTTAGTACCCCAGACTTTTGTGTGTAACAATAAAGAGTGGGGCCTTTTTAACCCCACAAATGTGTCTTTGCCTCCTTACATGATGTGGTGACAAATAAGCAGGATGCTTTCCATCTCCAAAGGAGGCAAGCCTTAAATTAATGGTTCAGTATCAGATCAATTGTAGTTAAAGTTTACCCCAAAGAAGTTAACTTTCCACCAATGTTATCCTCTTAAGAGGAATGACAGTAGCCTTCATTGTATTTTCATTACAGGTCTTTCAAATTCAATTGACAGAGCTGACATCAAATATACAAACAGTGTTTTATCTATTTTGAGATGGAAGTTGTTGTTTTTCCCCCTGGGATCTATACATACGATATATTTCATGCTAAACAATCTAATAAATTACTGTGCCCATTTCATCTTTTGCTATAATATGTTAAAGGAAGTGATATTTAGGGAGTCATATCTCAGCTGCCAACAAAGATGAATGGGTTGAGAATGTTCATTGTGCAGTTCATTTATAAGAGACCATCTGCATCATGGAAGCCAGCCAACTATACTACTGCTAGGCTATGTTTCCTGGTATACACCAGCATATGATGAAGTGTCTTAGTCTGTTTCTAAGTACGTAAGGCTCCAGGTCTCTTTCAGCCTAATTCTAGTTTAGATAAAATAAGGTTGCTGTGTTGGTCCCAAATATAGGCAATAGAAACAAAGTAGTATAGCGGTATCTTTTACTGAACCAACTCCAGTTGGTGGAGGTATACAAGCTTTCGGACCTCACAGGGTCCTTCATCAGGCAAGTCGGGGGTTAGAACTGGAGACTGAGCAAAGCAGACAGGTATGTACAGTGTTTGGAAACAATGGCAAAGGGCGCTGAGGTGAAGAAAGGCTTCTTTTCACCATCTCCTCTCCTCCTTTTCCCAGTGTTTCCAACTGTGAAGATTGGAAACACTGTTGTGAGGATTAAACACAACTGTTTAATCCTCACAACAATCCTTTGAGGTAGAATAATGTGACTGGCATCCCCAAGGTCATCCCAGGGTACTTTCAGACATGACGCTAACCACCCTTTAACCACCCTTGGTGGTTATTTATGCATGTTGCAGGGCTGCATAGGGCACCAATACAACCCTGCAACATGTATAAATAACCACCAGGGGTGGTTAGTGTCATGTCTGAAAGTACCCATAGTGAGCTTCTGGCTAAGGCAAGACTAGAACCAGGGTCCCTCCAGTCCAAGTACTACACACTTAGCCATTACACCACACTGGCTCCCTTGGAAAGACAAAGTGGAAAGTAGGTGGGTTGGTGGATGACTGACTTCCAATAAGAAGGTCAAGGAGAAAACACACCAATGTAATGGTGAAAAGGAAGAACTGACTTCCTGGAGTGAGGGAGTGGACTAGATGTAAAGAAGCGGCATTCTCTATGTTGTTAAATAACAGTACAGTGAATAAGATGATCAAGGCCTTAATGTGATATTGGGTATATATTTTCAATTAGCCTTAGCCTCCTCATTGGAAAATGAGGATAGTATTTATCCTGATTTATCTTAGAGAGTGATGAGCTTAATTATTTAATAGTATTGAAATGCTTTAAGATCCTCACATGCTTAAATGAAAGGCCAGTTGTTCTCGTAGCATGCAAAAAGGAGAGGTATACTCTTCTTCCAGAGCACCCTTCGTCATTGGTGCCTAGTCCCCAATAATTTTCCCCTGGATATTTATTTATATATTTCTTTATATTTATTGGCTGCCCCTCATGTCTACGGCATCTTGGGGCGGCTCACAACAATAAAATACATAAAACAACAATATGAATAATTCAAACTACCCCCCCCAAATGTTCCCCTCCCTACCCTCCCCTCCCACCCTCCCCTCCGAAGGCCTGGGCAAACAGCCAGGTCTTACAGGCTCGGCGAAAAGCCATCAGACCCGGGGCCAGGCGAACTTACTCCGGGAGGGAGTTCCAAAGCCGCAGCCCCACCACCGAGAATGCCCTCTCCATTGTGGCCCCCCCGTTTAGCATGGGGACCTCCAGGAAGGCACCCCTGGCAGACCACAGGGGCCACCCTGGGGCGCGGAAGGTGAGGCGGTCCCCAAGGTATGAGGGGCCCAGACCATATAGGGCTTTATAGACCAACACCAACACCTTGAATCTGGCTTGGTATGCTATAGGCAGCCAGTGCAGAGTGCGGAGCACAGGTGCAATGTGCTCCTGTTGCCTTGTCCCCGTAAGGAGACAGGCCACTGCATTCTGCACTAGCTGCAGCCTCTGAATCAGAACCAAGGGAAGCCCCACATAGAGCGTGTTGCAGTAGTCTAGCCTCGAGGTGATGAAGGCATGAATAAGAGTGGTCAGGTCAGGCCCAGAGATGTATGGGCGCAGCCTCCACACCAGTTACAGCTGGCGAAAGGCGCCTTTAGCCACCGCCTCCACCTGCCAATCCAGATGGAGGCCCGGATCCAAAACCACCCCCAGACTCCAAAGCTGCTGGGCTATGGGAGTGCAGACCCTCCCCCCCCACCAGAGGGCCGGCACCTCCCTCACCCTACCCACCACCATCACCTCTGTCTTATCAGGATTGAGCTTCAATCTGCTCTGCCACATCCAATCCACCACAGCCTCCAAACATTGGGAAAGCAATGAGACAGCAGGACCTGGGTCGGTCGAAAATGAGAGGTACAGCTGAGTATCATTAGCATATTGGTGAAATCGCATCCCGAACCCTCTCACTATCTCCCCCAGGGGCTGCATATATACATTAAACAAAAGTGGAGACAGAATTGAACCCTGCGGAACGCTGCAGGTCAAGGCCCGGAGGCTCGATGTTTCCGCTCCCAGCACCACCCGCTGTCTTCTCCCCGAGAGGAATGAACGGAACCACCCAAGGATAGTCCCATCCAGACCTCCCAGGTCTCGCAGCCGTCTGAACAGCATGGTCCACGGTATCAAAAGCGGTCAAGAGATCCAGCAGGATCAAGAATATAGAACATCCTGCATCCATCTCCCGGCGGAGATCATCCACCAAAGACACCATCATCATCATCTCAGTACCATAGCCGGAGCAGAACCCGGATATAACTGCCTGACTTTGCAAACTCCGTGTAAAAACAAGATAAGAGGGGCTGAAATTATCTTGTTCCTCAGTAAGTTGGGAATGGTGTGTGTGTGTCTCTCTCCCTGCCCCCTTAATTTCAGAATTAGAGACTGATTGGGGGAGCTTTGGCTCCTCTACCTTTTGGGTAATGTTCCCCAATCAATGACACTGGAGATTGTGAGCTTGAATGTTTCTGTACAACATCTCATCTTTTCAACCAAGCCCCTGCTCTCCAAAGTAAAGAATTAGAAGTTAGTCCCTTATTTTCTAAATCTAAGAGATAGGCAATATCAGGTCAAAATAGTGAACAGAATCCAGCACTCTTATAATGGTTGTCCCAAAGCTTAGCTATCTAGCCAAACTGATAATGCCACTGAAGTAATACTGGCCAATGTGCAAATCCTTTCCTTAGTGACTGAACAGCTGTGCTTCTGCTTTTGAAGCTCCCAGAGGAAGCTCACCAGGCTCCCAGCCTGCTGGCCTTTCATCGGGTCTGTAAGACCTGACTTTTCGTCTGAGCCTTTGGGGGAGGGGGGGGATAAGGGTGGGATTTTTTTTTTACCAGTGGTTTTACCTCCTTCTTGTTGTTTTTATTGTGTTAGCAATCCCTTTTATATATTGTTTTTATATATTGTTTTTAAATGTCTTGTGAGCTGCCCCGAGTTGCCATAGGGCTGGAGGGAGTGGGATATAAATCACTAAATAAATAAAAAAATAAATTGGTAGAGTTTTGCTAAAGCAACCTGAAAGTCAGAGTTTCAAGACTGATGTGTGAGGGAATTTTATATGTGTATGATTTATTTCATTTTCATTTTTTTAATATGGGAAGGCCAATGGCTTCAGTGGCGGGTGTGTCTTGGGAAAGCCAAGATGGCAGAGGAGTTCCTCCTCCCCTTTTTTGAACAGCTGTTATACTGCTGTCTTCAGCCCTTTAAAACTAGAAGAAGCAGGCAGGTGCAGCCCTTAAGCGACCATTTTGGAACTGATTGTGGTTTGCTGCATTTCCATCTCTCCTGGCACTTGAGTCCTCTTAACTCTTGTTATGTCTTTTCCTTTTGTTAATCCTGAGGAGGTGCACAAAATACTATTGATGCACAGGCGTTTACAGTTTCTTATTAATAATACCTTGAGATGTGAAATAAAGTTTGGGCATGCCAGAAAGGATGGCATCACAGAGATAAAAGGCTTTTAGGGTTGTTGTTTCTCTCCCCCCCCCCCCCCCCATCTCTTAAATGCTAAGAGCCTATCCTTCTCTCCCTACTCCCATAATTTGATTTAAGATTTGGTACCAGCTTGCTCTTCATCATTAAAAGTTAGAATGGATAATTGCAGATTGAGCTGCACGCTAAATTTCCTTTCAGTACAGTGGCTGCCCAATCATTTAATAACTAGTATTATTATTTTTTTCCTGCACTGCTATACTGCTCTCCATGCAGAAAAATGTTCATTGCTTACTGTAACTGACTATAATTCATTATGTACTGACAGCAAACCCTATCTACCCCAGCACAACATCGTTTATTTTATTCATGGTTGTATATTGTTAGTCAAAGTACTTAATGATAAAATCAAGCTCTTTCCAGGGTTTCATTGATCATGTGATAGAGTGTGATTCTCAAAAGTGCTTCATATTAATTTTGATGACAAACAGGTAGAGCTACAAATTCTCCAGGCAGTACCAGGCCTTGAATCCCAAGATAAAGAAGCAACATTGCCATATCTAATAATAAGAAGAACTGGGAAGTTGAGATCTATTCTAACAAGCACATGTCCAGTCAATGGTAGTTTTTAATAACACAAGGAAGAGATGGGTTTAGCTAGGTTTGAAAATATAACCTGGTGACATAGGACAGAGGTGGGGAAATGGTGGCTCAGGAGCCACATGTGACTCTTGTCGTGGGCACCTGTACTCCAACTCTGATCAGATGTGGCTACTGTAAAACTGATAAAATAATAATACATGCTCCGCTCCTCACTGGATCTACCCCTGACCATTAAATATCTGGCTGAATAAATAGGTCTTATACTTCTAGAAAACACTTAGGTTATTTTCAGACGTGCTGGGCCCAGAGACCCAACACGCTGAACCCCAGACAGGGATCCTTCTCAGATCCCGGTCTGTGATGAGGCCGTCCATCCTTTAGACATGCCAGCCCCATCACTCTATGGGATCTGGGAGGGAGCAGGGCCAAGCAGCGCAACATGCGGCTACTCGCCGCCATTCCCCCCCCCCCCGCACTACCATGGCTGCCCACTCTCGGGGAGATGAGGCCGCTGCGCCTGATTCCATATTGTGGTTCGGGGCATGATTCCAGAACGGGGCAAGGTAACGGACGTTACTTTTGTCTCTTTCCTGATTGTGGCCAATCTAACGGTTCTGGCCCTCAGAGCTAGAACCGTGATTAGCTTTGACCTCCACCAAAGATTCACTGTGGTGAACATCTGATGGGGTCAAACAGACATTCACACAATCACAGCCACCACACTGGATCCACTATGATCCAGTGTGGTTGACTGTGGTGGCGTCATGTCTGAAATTACCCTTAGGGCATTTTCACACAAGACACTCTCCACCCACTACCCACCCACTATACATGTTACAGGGCACCCATAGGGCAACAATGCAGATCTGCAACATGCATACTGGGTGAGTGGTGGATGGGTAATGGGTGGAGAATGTCTTGTGTGAAAATGCCTTTAAACTGGGGCTTAGGCAAACGTCCAGGGGAATAGAGTTCCAAAGCTGTGGAGCAGCCACGAAGAATGCCTCTCTGCATGTCCAGGATGTATGGACATTGGTCAATGATGGAACTTGCAAGAGGACAGTCTTGGCAGATCTTAGAGCCTGCTGTACCCCACTCTAGCAGTGGGGTATTGCAGACACATAATACATTTTGTTTTTCTTTTCATTTACAAAACTCCCTTCATTTTCAGTATTTTTGTAAACAAAAACATTTGTTATCATTATTTTTGTTTTGTTTTTTAATTTAATTTTATTGAAAATAATTTAAAATTTTTAAATAACTGTGCATGTGATAAATGGCTGCTGGACCATTCTGCGCATGTGCAGCCCTTTTCCAAAATGGCACTGACACTACCAGTGCCACTTTGGGAAAGGTCATGCATGCGCAGAATGGTCTGATGACCATTTCATACATACATAGGGATTTTAAAAATTTTCTTAAAATTAAAATTCAAAAATCACTGCATGTGCAAAATGTCTTCCAGGACCATTCTGTGCATGCACACTCTTTCCCAAAATTATGCTGATGCTGCCAGCTGCATTTTGGGAAAGGTTGCATAGGCGCAGAACAGCCCCAGAGGTCATTTTGTGCATGTGCAGTGATTTTTATAACAAAAATTGATGTTTCTTTTCCTTTGTTTTTCACCTGTTTTCATTACCTTTGTCATCTATTTTTGTATTTTAATTACTAAAATGAATATTACTTCATTCATTTTAGTAATAATAATAATAATAATTAATAATAAAAAACAAAGTTCACACCCCTAATAATGAGGAAGGTGGCTCTTTAAGATATGCAAGACCCAGGCCATTTAGGGCTTTATACATCAAAATCAGCACCTTGAATTGTGCCTGGAACACTACTGGCAGCCAGTGCAGAATCTGAAGCACCAGTTTTATGTGCTCTTGGAAACCCACCCCCATCAAAATGAGGGGCTCCACATTCTGCACAAGCTACAGTCTTCAAGGGCAGCCCCACATACAGCGTATTTCAGTAGTCTAGCCTTGAGATAATGAAGGTATGGATGAAGGTGGTCAAATCCCTTTCTGAAAGAAAGAGACGCAGCTATCTCACCCGATGGAGTTGGTGAAAGGCCACCTCTGTGATCTGATGTTACAGGAGAAGCTCAGGATCCAGGAGCACCCCAACATTATGAACTGGAATTACCAGGGAAGTAGGGATTTACTTTATTTAATTTATTTATATAAAATTTATATCCTGCCCCTCCTGCCCACAGGGGAGTCCGGGGCAGCGAACAACAGTATAAAAACAATAAAACAATTTAAAACCATTAAAAATATACAATACAATGGAACAAAAACCCTCCCCCCCACCCCTACCCACGCTTGCCAAAGGCCTGGCAGAACAGCCAGGTCTTACATAAACGTCAAAATGACAGGAGAGTGGGAGCTAGCCAAGCCTCCTCCAGGAGTGAGTTCCACAGCACAGGGGCAGTCACCAAAAAAGATCTAACATCGGTGGCCACCCGCCTCACATGGGGAACCTCCAAAAAGACTCCTACAGATGACCTCAAGTGTTGCACGGGCACATGGGGAGTGAGGCGGTCCAGAAGATAAGTAGGGCCCAGACCGTGAAGGGCTTTAAAGGTTAAAACTAGCACCATGAACCTGGCCCGGTGCTTTATAGGCAGTCAGTGCAGAGTCCGGAACACTGGTGTCATGTGCTCCCTGCGACCCACCCCTGTAAGGTGACAGGTCGTGGCATTCTGCACTAGCTGCAGCCTCTGGACCAGCTTCTCGGGCAGCCCCATGAAGAGCGCGTTGCAGTATTCCAGCCTCGAGGTGATGAAGGCATGGATGACAGTGACGAGGTCGGAGTCTGAGAGATATGGCCGAAGCCGCCGGACAAGATGTAACTGCCGAAACGCACTCCCTGCCACGGCCACAACCTGAGATTGCAGGCTGAGACGTGAATCGAGGAGCACACCTAGACTCCTCACTTAAGAGACTATGGAATGGTGAACCCCCACAATAAGAGGAGATTCAAACATCCCTAGGCCCCCAAAGCCCTCGCCCATCAACATCACCTCCATCTTGTCAGGATTCAATTGCAGATGGCTCAACCTCATCCAAGTCCCCACAGCTGACAGGCACTGGGAAAATAGGGAGACTGCATTACCTGGGTCGATGGAAAAGGAGAGGTAGAGCTGAGTGTCATCAGCATACTGATGACATTGCATGCAATGAAAGCCTCTCACGATCTCTTTTAATGGCTGCATATAGATGTTAAACAAGAGGGGGGACAGAATGGCACCCTGTGGTGCTCCACACGTGAGGTCCCGGGGGGAAGACGTACACTCCCCCAAGACCACCCGGTGAGTTCTCCCGGCCAGGAATGAACAAAACTAGGGCACAGTCCCACAGGCGAGTCACCAACACCTCATGATCGACAGTGTCGAATGCAGCTGAAATGTCTAGCAGGACCAGTAAGGTCTGAGGACCCTGGTCCAACACCAAACTGAGATTGTCAACCAAGGCTACCAATGCAGTCTCCGTACCATACCCAGGCCGAAACCCAGACTGGGAGGGATCAAGGAAACTGGTACAGTGCAGATGTTCCTGGAGCTGCCGTGCCACAACCCATTCAATAACCTTCCCTAAAAGGGGAGGTTAGAGACCAGCCGATAACTGGAAGGGGCATCAGTGTCAAGAGATGGTTTCTTGAGCAGGGCCTAACCACAGCCTCCTTCAGGCAGTCAGGCACCCTGCCCTCCCAAAGGGAGGCACTAACCACCCCAGCCAGCGATGGCTGTGACATCTCCTGGCTGGTGTCAGATAGGTCGGGCATGGATCTTGCTCACAAGTGGTGGCATGGACAGATCCAAACAAGGACTCCACATCGGCAGGTGACACCATCTGAAACTGATCCCAGAAAACAGAACAGGACGGGGCATCCATAGCCCCAAGATGATCCTCTGCAATAACTGTGGTACCGAAGTTGTGGTGGATGTGAGTGATCTTATCTACAAAGTACTTGATAAACCAGTCACAGCAGTCACTGGATTGCTCCAGGTCCAGGTGGAGGCAGACAGGACTGACCAAGCCTTTCACCACCTGGAAAAGCTCCACTGGATGTAACTTTGCAGATGCAATAAGGGCAGCAAAGAACTGCTTCTTTGCTGCCGGCACCACCACAGCATAGGCCTTTAAACTGCTCTTATGCTGCGATCGAGCATAATCATTGTGGGTCTGATGCCACCATCACTCTAACCGACTGCTCTCCTGCTTCAAACACAGCAGGCCCTCAGTAAACCAAGGAGACCTGTGGGAGACTCGGGAGGACAGCGGACTCCTGGGAGCCACTCTGTCAATGGTCTCAGCCAACCAGTTGTTCCAGAAGGCTACAAGATCATTGAAAGAGCGGTTGTCAAGGTCCAGGAGAAACTCCCCCAGAGCATTTCGAAACCGATCCGGTTCCATAAGTCTCCGGAGCTGGACTGATCTAATAGTTCCTGCACCCTTTCAGGGGCTGACATGTGCCAGGATGCACGCCTTAAGGAGGTAATGGTCAGACCATGACAAAGGCTCTACCCCCCTGACTTATACTAACTGACCCCTCGCCTCAATGCCGGTGCAGAAAACCAAATCCAGTTTATGTCTCTCCTCATGTGTGGGGCCACAGATGATTTGGGACAGGCCCATGGCTGTTATGGAGGCCATGAACTCATGCCTCGCTCCTCCAAGATTGGTATTAGTGTGGATGTTAAAATCCCCCAGGACCACTAATCTAGGGGTCCGGAGGATCACATATGACAACAGATCAGCAAGAGCATATATGGATGCCGCCAGGCAATTAGGTGCTCGGTGGTTCGGACGTTCGACATGCGAATGTGGTTTGGACGTTCAGTGTTTGGCCTGAACTTGGCCTGTTTGGACAGCCGAACCAAACACCTGAAGCCCTGAACAGTTCGGCCACGTTCGGATGAGTTCGGCAGCATTCGGGCGGGAAAAACCTGAGAGGCAGGCCCAGGGAGGGGGGGCATCTGAGGAGCAGACTTCCTGGCAGCAGGGTTGGAGAGGCTTGGACTAGCAGCCAGCCTGCCCAATATCCGTCTTTTCCTCAGACCACTGGCTTTGCAGTCTGAGATTGGCTACAGGCTAGGCTGCAAGGAGCCAATGGGGCTTGTGGTAAGGCTGGCGCAACAAGTAAAAAAGTCATTGCCCTCCCCCCTTCCAACTCCTTCTGAGGTAGCCACTGACCCTGTCAGCAGGTGTTTCCATTGCCGTCCTCCTCCTATTTCACCCATTTCCACAGATTTACCTCCATAGTTTCATATATTTAGATTAGATTAGATAGATTTAGGTGTTGTTCTGTATTTTTTACCCCTCCCTGTGTTCTTTCTCCCTACCTTCCATTGAATCCTTCCCTCCTTCCTGTATATATTTGTTACGGGGGAAGGTGAGAAGAGGTGCACGGGAAGGGGAAGTAAGGTGGGAGCCAACCCTTGGCAGGCACCTCTCCTTGTTGGCATGACCTGGGTGTCAATCATTCCCTCAGGGTCATATTTGGGCTTTCCCTCCAATACAGGGGGCAACCTGACACATCATAGGGGAGGAGAGGATGCCCACAGCCAGGGGGACAAGGGGGGTTCGTACACAAGCACAATTGTACTTACAGACGTGCCAGGGCTCAGGGCACCATGCTCCAATAGGTGGGGGGTGGGGAGTAGGGATTTCCAGGAGTGGGTAGACTTGGGGAGGGGAAGGGAGGGGGAGACAGGTGAGGGAAAGGAGAGGGCTTTCTTTCTCGGAGGTACAGGGACACTTATACAGCAAGGGGTCGAGGCAAGGCAGTGGTGGAGGTGAGGATTCACACAGCAACACTCAAAATGAATAGACGGCAGGAGGAGATGGGGGTGGGGGGTGGGAGGTAGGAAGCTCCACACAAGACAACAAGACATGGACAAGATACTCTCTCAGGGTAGGGGGTCCAGCCTCTCAAATTGATTACTGGCGGGGTTTAGCTGACTCGCTGGTCCTTTTATATCTGGGCTTGTTTACCTTGTGGCTACAGCTACATCCCACGTCACCCTGCCACACGTGTGCTGCGTCTGAGTGGGGCAGTCACGTTGGACCCACTAGGAGGAAGCTGTGCAGGCCACATAGGCCTGGCCAGCGTTCTGCTTCCGCCGGCCCTGGCGGCATCCTGGAGTGTTCCGGCGGGTTGCCTGGACACCTGGGATGCTCTTTGTCACGCCTGCATCCCCTGATGTGGCGTGACAATATTCCATCCCTGATTCCCTTCCCCTGTTTTTGGATTTATTTAGAGTAGCATTAGAGTTACTATAGATAGATAGATAGATAGATAGATGTAGGAGTTAGCTTAGTTATAAAGATAGATCTAGTGTGTAATGATTCAGTTTTAATATTTTATAGCGTGTTTGTAGGACAAGGCCTGTGTACATATTAGATAATATTCCATTTAGTTCCATAGGTTTTAGAATAGTAAATATTAGTTACGAGTTAGTGTAGATATATATATTATATTAGATTACGAATTTTAATTAAAAAATTCATATATATAGATATAGATATAGATATAATCTTCCTGTGCATTCTTTGGGTGGGAGAAATGGAGAAGGGAAGCAGGAAAGGCCAGTCTGCTGCCTGTAAGGCGGTTAATGGGGCACGTGGCAGAGGTGGTAGGAACTGTGCCAGCAGAGTGGCAGCAGGCAGCAGCCAGAGCCCATCATCACACCCCAAACTGCACAGGCCTAATTTTGGCAGTCAGGCTTCAGAGACTTCCAGCAGTGACACTAGGGGCGTGGTTCGGCGCCGCCTCCTACCAGCATCCTCCACTGCCATGCAGGACAATGAAAGGCTGGCACTCCAGGAGGCTGCTTCTGTCTCTGCTGCAGGACGAGGTGCAGGTGCTTCAGGGTTGGATGTTCCTCCAGGGCCACCAATGTCCCTGACCCCATTGTTGAGGTGATCCCCAGCAGTCCAGGGCTGGTGGATCCCACTAAAGCTGTGAGAGGTAGGGCCTGATCCGAGGGCAATGGCAGCAGGGAGAGGAGCAGAAGTAGCAGCAACAGCAGCAACAGCAGCTATAGGGGGCACAGGGAGAGTGGCAGCAGCATGGTGGGCAGTCCATCAGTCTCAGAGTCCCAGTACTCCCCCCGTGGGGGGACATATCTCATATTGGGAACAGTGAGGCAGACACTAGTCCTGTGGAGGAGATGTCTGGTGCTGAGGTGATGGCTGTCTCTCCAAAAGCTGTGTCGCCACCATGTTCTACCCCTCCCTGCAGCGCTGGCAGTGGTGCATCACCCGGTGCAGGCCAGAAGGCAGGAGGGGGCAAAAAATCCTCCGTCAAGGCACATTTTAAGTTGGTACGGGTGGATGATCCCAGGGAGGTGCAGTGCACTTTGTGCCAGAAGGTGGTGAAGCGTCGGAAGGTGCTCACCAACCTTGGCACAACTGTCAAGGCAAGGAACCTAAAGGGATGGCACAGTGCTGTGCTCATAAGTGGGCAGGCATGGGTAGTGGATGCCAGCGGGTTACCGATTGCAATCATCCGCCTCCATAAGCGGGCAAGCATCCTGCTCTAACAGCTGCCTCTAGCAACAGCAGGAGTGGTATCACTGCTAGTGGGGAGCATCAGCAGAAGCAACGTCAGTGCACCATGCAGGAACTGGGGTGGGGCAGCTGCAAAATCCATCAGCAGCTGCAGGATGTGGAGGGCAGCTTGGCTTTCAAGTGAAAGGCACATGCACGTTGGGGGAAATGATGGTGATGGATGGGCAGCTCTTCTCGGTCTTGGGGACATGGAGTTTAGGCACCAGATTGGCGGCTTGACCCCCCCAGTTTAAGCAGCCTTCATGCACCACCCTGAGTTGGCAGGTGGTGCCAGCCCTATACCAGGCTTTAAAGGAGTGGGTGAGGGAGCAGCTGGACATGTGGTCGAGTAGGAATGCACAGCATGCCTACCTGGCAGTGACGGCACACTGGTGGCAGGACTCAGAGGCAGCATTTGGGAGTGGTAGGAGGGGTCCTGAAGCAGGGTATAGGTGGTCCCTGCTTCAGGTGGAAGTCATGGATGCCACGACCCCCACACATCTCGGAACATCGAGGCAGCCCTGACCGCCATGGTGAGGGAGTGGGTCATGCAAGGTGCGCCCTTCACCAAGGGATGCGTGGTGATGGACAACGCGGCCAACATATTGAGAGAAGTCCGCAAGGGGGCTTCACCAGCATCACTTGTGCTGTACACACCCTTCACCTGGTGGTCAAGGATGCTCTGCGCTTGGGGGAGAAGGGGATTGGGGCAGGCACCTTTACCTCCCTGATCGAGCGGGGGAGGAAGCTGGCTGGTTTTTTTAACCAGAGCATGAAGAACAGTGACCTTCTCTGGGTGAAGCAGGCCGAGCAAGGCTCCCCAGTGCACCAGCTGGTGCAGGATATGTTCACCCAGTGGAATTCCACCTTCCTGATGCTTGAGTGGCTTCTCGAGCAGAAAGCCGCCTTGCATCAGATTTAACTGGTGACGGACAGCAGGGCACCACCAGGGTATGATGGGGTGGAATGAGAGATCCTGGCTTACACGATCTTTGTGCTCAGACCATTCCTGGCCATGACGGAGACCTTTTGCTCCTCCATGGCCACCATCAGCCAGGTGACCCCTCTGGTCCAGAGTCTCCTGAGGAGGCTGGAGGAGATTCTCCAGGGGTGGGATTGTGGCCCTCAGGGCAGGAAGCTGGCAGATGAGTTGGCTGCCCTGGTGCAGCAGCTGAAGGCAGGGCTGAAGGCACGGTTTGATGAGCTACTGAAGTGGGCAGAATATGTTTTGGCAATCATGCTGGACCCCAGGGTCAAGGGTAACATGGCACACCAGACAGTCCTCTATGGGCACTGGAAGGTTTACCTGGTGGAGAGGGTCTGGGAGGTAGAGCGGGCTCTTGAGAGAGCGCGGAAGCAGCAGTAGCAGAACGCCCCTTGTGATGTTGGGAGTGGGAGCAGTCACTCCTTTCAGCTGCCAGGGTGTATCCCTGATCTCATCCCTAGCAGTAGCAGCACCAGCAGCAGGCTGAGCAGCAGCAGCACCCCTATTGCCAGCAGCAGCTTGTATGTGCAGGGCACTCTGGCAAGCATGGGCTCATGCACAGCAGGGCAGTGAGTGTGGCTGAGGGCAGTGATGGAGGTGGTGCCCAAGCAGAGTTACGTGATGGAGTACGACAGTGCCTCAGCAGTAGTGAAGAGCTTCCTGGAGGAGAAGCTCTGCATTGAACCCAGCAGCGATCCCTTGGCCTACTGGGTCAGCAAAACCAACGTGTGGCCAGCCCTGTCCAAAGTGGCCAAGGGTCTCTTGTCGTGCCCACCAACAAGTGTCCACAGTGAGCGGGTGTTCTCCATGGATGGGTACATTTGCTCACCGCACTGCTGAGACTGGGGGCCAAGTTGGTGGAGCAGTTGCTGTTCCTGAAAGTGAACCTTCTGCTGCTGGGATTCCCCAAGCTGCCCCTGGACATAGATTGATGGTGCAGTGGCACACGCCATCCCATGCTAGGGGCAGTCTTGGGACGGGGCTCCTCCTCAATCTGGGCTTCTGCTGATGAGGTGCTGTCCCTCCCTCCCAATGCCCGGCACCTACCCTGCCTCTCACTCTTTCTGACTAGATGGCCTCGGCCAGCCTATCTGACTGATCTCATGACACTGGGGGGCATTGGGAAGCTATAAGCCTGCCAGCCAGCTTCTGGCTAGACAATCTCGACCCACCTATCTGACTGGCGCTCTCTCGCGCGTGCTGCACAGTCTTTGCCAGCCAATCTGAGTGCCCTGCCAAGGTCCCAGCCTCCCTTCCCTACTGCCACTCAAGCCACACAGCCTGCCTGCCTGCCCGCCCAGGTTGCCAAGATCAAACTCTGCCTCCTTCTGCCTTCTGCTCATGCCACTCTGCCTGTCTGCCTGTCCGCCTGCCTGCCCAGGTGGCCAAGCTCAAACACTGCCTCAGCTAGCCTTCTGATGTTCATTCTATGCTGCCTGTCTTCCCACCTGCCCAGGTGGCCAAGAACAAACCCTGCCTTAGTCAGCCTTCCGATGATCATGCCATGCTCCCTGTCTGCCCACCCACCCAGGTGGCCAAGATCAAAGCCTGCCTCAGTCTGCCTTCCCATGCTCATGACATGCTGCCTGGCTGTATGCCCACCTGCCCAGGTTGCCAAGATCAAACCTTGCCTCAGTTTGCCTTCCCATGCTCATGCCACAGTGCCTGTCTGCCTCTCATGCCAAGGTGCCTGTCTGCCTGCCCTGGCAACCCTGGGTGATTTGTCCCTGTCAGGAGGAGGCAGCTGCACTGCCTTGGAACCTCCTACTCCGGCACTGTTCCTACCCCCTTCGTGATGCTGCAGGCCACAGTTCCCCCACCACTGCTGCCTGTATCACCAGTTGCCCCAGTAACTGGCCCAGATGATGGCAGCATGCCTGCACTTCCAGGTACAGCAATACACGTGGGGTCATGCCCGTGGCCCTTGCAGTGCTCTGCAAGTTTCTGGGAACATCAGGAGGTGGAGATACAGACTTAAAAAGCCAGCATGGGGACACAGCCATCGCCGTTAATCAGAGAGAGAAGCTGGCCCCATACCTGAGCTAAGTGTTTCTTGCATTTGGATTTTTGAGACTGTTGGTGCTGTGTGTGTGCTTCTGACTGTGTCTTATAGGGTTATTATTATTATTATTATTATTATTATTATAAACATTTATATAGCGCCAGTCATGTGACCTGGTGCTGTACAGAACATAGAATTAGACATGGTCCCTGCCTGTGGCTTACAATCTAAAAGACAAAAAAAANACTGACCCCTCGCCTCAATGCCGGTGCAGAAAACCAAATCCAGTTTATGTCTCTCCTCATGTGTGGGGCCACAGATGATTTGGGACAGGCCCATGGCTGTTATGGAGGCCATGAACTCATGCCTCGCTCCTCCAAGATTGGTATTAGTGTGGATGTTAAAATCCCCCAGGACCACTAATCTAGGGGTCCGGAGGATCACATATGACAACAGATCAGCAAGAGCATATATGGATGCCGCCAGGCAATTAGGTGCTCGGTGGTTCGGACGTTCGACATGCGAATGTGGTTTGGACGTTCAGTGTTTGGCCTGAACTTGGCCTGTTTGGACAGCCGAACCAAACACCTGAAGCCCTGAACAGTTCGGCCACGTTCGGATGAGTTCGGCAGCATTCGGGCGGGAAAAACCTGAGAGGCAGGCCCAGGGAGGGGGGGCATCTGAGGAGCAGACTTCCTGGCAGCAGGGTTGGAGAGGCTTGGACTAGCAGCCAGCCTGCCCAATATCCATCTTTTCCTCAGACCACTGGCTTTGCAGTCTGAGATTGGCTACAGGCTAGGCTGCAAGGAGCCAATGGGGCTTGTGGTAAGGCTGGCGCAACAAGTAAAAAAGTCATTGCCCTCCCCCCTTCCAACTCCTTCTGAGGTAGCCACTGACCCTGTCAGCAGGTGTTTCCATTGCCGTCCTCCTCCTATTTCACCCATTTCCACAGATTTACCTCCATAGTTTCATATATTTAGATTAGATTAGATAGATTTAGGTGTTGTTCTGTATTTTTTACCCCTCCCTGTGTTCTTTCTCCCTACCTTCCATTGAATCCTTCCCTCCTTCCTGTATATATTTGTTACGGGGGAAGGTGAGAAGAGGTGCACTGGAAGGGGAAGTAAGGTGGGAGCCAACCCTTGGCAGGCACCTCTCCTTGTTGGCATGACCTGGGTGTCAATCATTCCCTCAGGGTCATATTTGGGCTTTCCCTCCAATACAGGGGGCAACCTGACACATCATAGGGGAGGAGAGGATGCCCACAGCCAGGGGGACAAGGGGGGTTCGTACACAAGCACAATTGTACTTACAGACGTGCCAGGGCTCAGGGCACCATGCTCCAATAGGTGGGGGGTGGGGAGTAGGGATTTCCAGGAGTGGGTAGACTTGGGGAGGGGAAGGGAGGGGGAGACAGGTGAGGGAAAGGAGAGGGCTTTCTTTCTCGGAGGTACAGGGACACTTATACAGCAAGGGGTCGAGGCAAGGCAGTGGTGGAGGTGAGGATTCACACAGCAACACTATCAAAATGAATAGACGGCAGGAGGAGATGGGGGTGGGGGGTGGGAGGTAGGAAGCTCCACACAAGACAACAAGACATGGACAAGATACTCTCTCAGGGTAGGGGGTCCAGCCTCTCAAATTGATTACTGGCGGGGTTTAGCTGACTCGCTGGTCCTTTTATATCTGGGCTTGTTTACCTTGTGGCTACAGCTACATCCCACGTCGCCCTGCCACACGTGTGCTGCGTCTGAGTGGGGCAGTCACGTTGGACCCACTAGGAGGAAGCTGTGCAGGCCACATAGGCCTGGCCAGCGTTCTGCTTCCGCCGGCCCTGGCGGCATCCTGGAGTGTTCCGGCGGGTTGCCTGGACACCTGGGATGCTCTTTGTCACGCCTGCATCCCCTGATGTGGTGTGACAATATTCCATCCCTGATTCCCTTCCCCTGTTTTTGGATTTATTTAGAGTAGCATTAGAGTTACTATAGATAGATAGATAGATAGATAGATGTAGGAGTTAGCTTAGTTATAAAGATAGATCTAGTGTGTAATGATTCAGTTTTAATATTTTATAGCGTGTTTGTAGGACAAGGCCTGTGTACATATTAGATAATATTCCATTTAGTTCCATAGGTTTTAGAATAGTAAATA
>QEPC01005358.1:434765-449055 GCA_003113815.1 Sphenodon punctatus
ATGTTAGCCAGTAGGTTACACTGACTCTCTTTCCCACTAAGGGATAATTCTAGATATCATTAGTTGAAGCAACTTCTGTTGGTGAAAGTATGCTTTCTTTCAATTGCAGACCAAAAGAAGTTTGAGCAATAACAAGTACCGTCTTAGCTTCTCTCACTTGCTCACGCACAGTCTGTCTGTCTCTCCCTCACGCACACACACATGCACATACTTATACACCCTCCTCTATGCATGTTTGACACACATGTGGCATTCATAAACCTCCTAAGCCATCTTTGGCTGTGTTTCAAGCAAAAAAGTGTCACTTCTGGATTAGTTGTCATGACCATGTTAGACTTGCAGATCTGAGTGCTTTTTACAGAAAATAAGTAATGCTTTGAGGTTGCAAATTAGTTTCTTTTTTTCATTTCATTCAACCCCACTGAGAGAGAAACTCATTCATGGAAACATTGCTCACATGTTGTCATGTATTTCCTATTATAGGCCAATATATTTTGGCCATCTGTGTTTCAAATGTATTAACTTTGAGTTTTTATATGCTAACTTTCTGTTTCTATGTAAGCTAATTGTGTTTTGCAGTATTGATTCCTAAAGTCAACTTCTGTGATTAGCTTGGTTCAAGCTGAGGCCCCCTTAGCTACATTCCTTCACCGTATCCAAGGAAACAACCAAATGGCCAGGTTTTAGAAGGCCATAAAAAGAGGCCCATCTAGCTAGCCTAACTCCCTCTGGTCAGTTTAGATTTTTTCAGACTAGATGTCTGAAATGTTATCTCTAGGTGTCTAGATGACAGATAGTACTATTCATAGAGATATCTCCAAGACTGAGAGGAGTATTTTGTTAGTTTTTTCTAGCTAACAGATCTGGTTATTCTCTCTATAATCTGACAATTATCTCTGATAAAAATACAAGGTTTCCATTTAACTTAAACCTTGAAGGAAGTCAAACCCTGATTGGTTTCTTTAAGAGAGCCAATTAGAATCAAGTGTATCTCCTTGTTGCTGATGTCATTATGACCCTATTCAAGTAATGTAAAACTTCTAACAGGCAAATGCTTTTAAAGAGAGAGACAGCCTGGCTTTCCTCAGATTGAAATCCCAAATACCATTGAATTTCCTTCTCACTTAACATCATGGCAGACTAAGGATGAATCTGGAAAAATATGTAATGTATCATTCTTGATATCTTTGAGCCAATGAATTGTGCATATGTAAAGCTTTTACAAGCTTTTTCTTAAGATAGAAATGTTTTAAGATCATGTAACTTTGATTGGCTATCAATACCATTCTATGTAAGCTACTGATATTCTCTATTTATATTTAAGTAAACTATGCATATATTTTAATATATTCCAAAAGTCTCCTTTATTTATAAATTGTATTGTCAGTTTTACAATACTTGCTTTGCTAGCTAGGCATCAAAGTAAAGTGTAAAACTCAATTTATACAATTAGGAGAAAAAGGCCCAATCCAGTATGACCAGTTCAGCTGGGAAACTTAGTCTTTTTCCCTTTTTATAAAAAGAGTACGCAAGACGTGACAATGTATACCAAAGTACAAAATCTACCATTTTCCAAGCAGTTCTAAATCTGTTAAATGTATTGTATAACTAATATTTTGTGTTTAATATATTCTGTTGTGGTGGGTAAAGGTCTGATTATAAAAATGAGGCTTCCCCCTAATTTTGGACAAAATAGAAAAATGATTAAATTCACAAAATTGTTAAAATGATTTCCCCTCCAATGACTAGCTACCAGTAGCTAGGAAAAATAACCAAAGAAGTAATATAGGTTATTTATGCACAAGGCAATCTCAGGATAGCATGCAATTCCACACTCAGTTGCTAAATTTCTTCCAGACTGTTAAAGCAACTACACAAAACAAGGCAGAGAAACACTTTAAAATAAAGGAAAGATTTATTAGAGAAAGTTAAAGAAAAGAAAAAAAGAAAAATCACAAAATAAAATGCTACACGCTACCAGTGAAAAACCACTAATTTGCTAACAATTTACCTATACATGGAGTATTATGATGGAGTATACATGATGGTGAATGCAATGCTTGATCAGCTATTGAATTAATGTTTAAGAACACTTTACTGTTATGAATAATTGTAAAGTAATTCTCAACAAAATATCAAATCAGTATGCAGTCAACCAATGATTAGCAAAAATCAAAACCTTGATAAAATACAACATATGGTTGCAGGGAAAAGAAATCTTATAATCTAGATTTCTATGGCAAAATTAAGGGCTTACATCACAGAGGGACGGTCAGCTGGCTGGAGACAAACTTAGAAAGCACAGAGGTTTTTTATAACAAAGATGCAATCTTCCACCCATTGAAATTAATGGCAAAAATCCCATTAACTTTAGCAGTGGAGGACTGTTTTGCAAGTAATGGAAAAGTCCTTTAACTTCTGAATCAAGACAGTGTGGTCTACTGCAATTCAAATATATACTTCAGGTTCTAACCTCCTCTGCCTTCTCTCAGCTCTTCTAAAAGAAGAAGTGAAGAGGGAATAATAATTTTAACCTGGACTCCCAAAGCTGAAGGCCAAGGGGTTTTAGATGTAAGAAAGGAGAGCAGCTGCAGTTGTCCCTATATCTGTAGGTTCTTGGAGGTCTTTGGTATTATTAAACATAAAATATCAATGACAATTAATTAATAACACTAGGAATCATAACAGAGTTGTTCAACAATACACATTTAAGATTAGGACACAGTTATAGTAGTATAGTATTATATTTGCTTCAGTACAAGTTAATTCTGTCTTTCTGTTTCAGACTTAATAATTATATGAAAAGCTATGCTCTTAGTTTATGGCTATGGAATGTGGAAGAGACTGCTTGTTTGCTTCAGGTCATTTTTATATGAGTGCCACATGCTCACGCCTAAAAATCACACGCCTGTGAAAAAGGGTGCGGGCGGGGTTTAGACATCCCAGGATGCACCTTATAGCACTCACACATTTTTTAAAGCCACCAATTAAAGACTTCGATCACCGAGATCTTTAATTGGCACCTTTAAAAAAATGCACAAGTGCTAGAAGGTGCATTCCTGCACACCTAGACCCCATCTGCACTCTTTTTCACAGGTGCATGATTTTTAGGCACGAGCATGTAGCACTCATATAAAGATGGCGTCAATCTCGAAACTGAATTGGCCAGCCCTTCTCAAAAGGAATTTTTATAGGCCTGGAAGGTTCTTACAATGGCTAGACAAGAAGTCTATTACTCAAATCAGACAATTTTTCTTTAGAGGACACTTGGATGAAATAAAGTATGTTTTACTTTACTTGTCCTGAATAGAAATTGAGTATTCTCTTTCTTCTAGACATACACATGAAAAATACTAGTAGGCCCGAGATGAGAGAAAGTTTCTGTTCTGAAGGGAAATGCCAAAGTTTTGGGAGTGCTTGTGAGTGTCCATCGGTACATCATCATTCTCTGGTGATTCCATGTATCTGCCATTTTTCCTTCCCTTGCATCACTTTCCAGGAACTTTATTGTCATTTTTATCACTTTCTAGGACTTTTCTCATTTCCATTACTTTCATCGCTTTTGTCACTTTCTAGGACTTTTTTGTCAGTTTCTGGGACTTTTTTTGGTCACTTTCCAGGACTTTTATTAGTTTTAAGGCAGTTTTACAACACTTTTGGCAATTTCAAGCACTTCCCTGGTGCTTAGCCATCAGGTTTTCATCTCCACAGCCCCTGGGTATGTGTTTGGAGGGGGGGTACGTACGGGGCTTGGGACTGGCCTGTAGCAGCCCCATTCGATGTGTAAAATGTATTGGAAAATGGAGAAAACAGTGGGAAAGCCAGCAAGTTTTGCATGTCACACAAATCTCGGTGAATGCCCTGCTTCCAACGAAAGCAGCAATTGCTGAGATTTTTCATTTCAGGTCTACACATTAGATGTGTGGAACTAGCTGAGAGGTGGAGGTGTGAGAGTGAATTGGATGGTATGGTATGTGGAGGGTTAGAAGGTTATAGTTATATTATGTGATGCATTTCTGTTTGAGAAACTTGTTTTTAACTACTGTAAACTACCCTTGGCCTCTTTGGAAATGGTGGGATATAAATGAAAATTAATCATCACAATAATAGAATTGTTAGACTGAAGCAGTTGATTTTTAAGTTCCCTTACATCTACAAGTAGAGCTCTCTTTCTTCAGGAGGAAAAACAATCACATCTTTTGTGTTGTCTTGGTTGCTGAAGGATTCAGCAAGTTTTGTTCAGCAGTTCTGACTCTCTTGGAGAAAATGCCTGACAAGAATCTTGACATGCATGTAGCATGTAATAATGCTCTGGACTAACTAAGGCTGCTTTTAGATGAGCAGCGCATGCCATCACATGACTTTTCAAATTACCGTGGGTGGCTTTTAGACGAGACTTCTTGCGCGTTAGCGCTGCTCGTGCAGTCTTTTAATACCGTGGATTAAATACCTCGATATCAAAAATAAATACCTTAAAATCTAGACTTTTGTCACATGCCTGGTTATGCATCCAGAACTGTAAGGCTGCTTTTAGACAAGCGATGTGTGCTTGCAGGATGTCATCACGTACCTCGATATTGAGGTATTTAATTTGCAGTATTAAATGAATGCATGAGTAGTGATAACACACAAGAAGTCTCGTCTAAAAGCTGCCCTCGGTAATTTGAAAAGTCACATGATGACATCCCACGAGCACGCACCACTCATCTATTGTCGGCGCACCCCCAAATAAAGACGAGGACACGCTTAGTGGGATCAAAACGGCCGCACTCTTTATTTAATATTAACAAATGGAAGGGGGGGATGGGGGCACACCTCCCGCCTCCCCCCCTTCCGGAGCTGGGGTCCTTATCTCTAATAACCTTGCTAACTAACCACCCCCTTCTAGGAGGTCCCCTCTCCTCTCAGTCCCCGCACTCTGTGCGTACCTCTTTCCCATTTCCCATTAATTGAGAGGGTAACCTCCTGTTCCTTCTTTCCTATAAATTTACGCCCTGCCTCGTCCCCCGGGTTTCCCCAGGCCGGGCGGGTTGTTCGTGCCTGCCCCATCTCTGGGGTTAGTTTCAGCAAAGGTTGAGAACACCGTTACCCGCTGCTTGGCAGATGCTCCTCCCAGCAGGTGCGGCCGTCCGTCTCTCCCTTCGGGTTGGCCATACAGTGGGCCGCACTGTGGCGACTATGCCATGGACCTTCCCATCTCTGAAGGAGATGCTGCTACCCATGCTCTTCTAACTTAGAAATTCAAACCTTGTAACTTCAAAACTTTTGGGCTTCCCTCTGCCCCTCGCCCACCCAAAAGTGCGACATTTTTTACCTACCACCCTTCAATTGTTCCACTCCCTCTTACCGAATCAGCAATTCACTCCGGGAAAGGCGAAAAACCCCTTTGCCCTTTCCAGCCAATTTGGGCTCAGGGAAAATTCCTTTCCGGCTCTAACTGGCAACCAGCTGAAAGCTCGGAGTGGTGCCTTTAACGAGGGAGGGTGGGTGGGTGGGTGAACATCTTACCCCCCCGCTCTAGCCGCGCGAATGCGGCACCAAAGTGGGGGATCTAAAATGGCACCCGGGATCTCGCTGGTCTCGCGAGACTCCCGGGCGTGCTTGATTCTGCCCCCGTTGCTTCACAACGGGGGCCCCGCCTCCCTGCCGGCCTGTGCGGCCGAAATCCCCACCCCGCGTCCCCGTCTTTTCCCCGCTCAGGGGAGTGGGGGGGCGGCAGCGCCAAACCCCCGCCGCGGCTAACGCGGAGGGGGGAAAAGTAGCCTTAGAGTTCTGAATGAACAACCGGGCATGTGATAAAAGTTTAGATTTTAGCCAAACTTCTTATGTTATTTCATGTCCACTGAAGAAAGAGGAGTCTTCTCTCAAAGGTTCTTTAGTGAAATGTTCAGGGCTGAGTGGATGGTATCAGTGGTAAATTTATCATTAAATGCTACATTAGTTGGCATCCTTCAATGGTAAGAATGAATTTCTGGAGTGCAATCCAGCTCCTATTGAAGTCAATGGGAGTTTAACAACTTACCTTCAGTTTAGGATTTACTTTACTGAATATCTGTATTTTATCAATTCTTTGCATTCATTGTATATGATTTCTGTTTTACCTTTGGTTTTGATTAACCAAATCAATTTCCATGAAGCTATAATTTATATTTTATTTATATTGACATATTATTTTTCACACACTTTAATTAAGTTTCCTTAAATTTTAAAATAAATACATTTTTAGACAGATTAAGCAAGAAAGGTGTAAAAACATTCTTATTTCATACTGCAAGATTGTATAGGAATGCTTTATGTTTGGATTTCTTATAGGGCTGCACTGTATAGGTGTTCTGAGTACTCGTGAGGATTTCTGAGGCTCAGAGTACCAGGACAGAGTCCTTAGCCGTCACTCTGAACTTTTTCTGAGGACTTGGACATCAGAATTCAGAACTCGGATCCTCGTAGAAGAACTCAGAAATTCTGAGGGCAGGGGCTGAGGAGGGGGCTAGAGGGAGCCAGGAGGAGGGAAGGAATGGTCCAGGGAAGAGGGGATGGAAGTCTAGCAGGGGCTGAGGAGGTAGAGTACTCGCCCTCCAAAGGGGATCCAGCAACCCGTGGCTTCTTCCAGACCAGGTAAGTTTGAAAATAATAACAACAATAATAACCTGGGCATGCTCAGAAGTGCTAAATGGCCCCTTCTGAGCAGGTTCAGACCTTTCGAAGATGGTGCTGGCAGTGTCAGCACACTGTGAGCACCATCTTGGATGTGTCCGTATGGTTCTGAGCACGCTCCAAAGTTATGGGCATTCTCAGACGAGCCATCTCAACAAGGAACTGGTCCAAGTGCTGTCATCTTAGTAAAGCTGACACTGATCCACCCATGTATCTTCTCAGATATGGTCCACTCTCTCAAAACAGCCTGTGGAGATTCAGGAGATTTTCAGTAACATGAAAATAAGTGCATGTGCAAAACGGTGCCGCACAAGGGGAGGGAGAGCGGGGCTGCCAATCCAGATCTCCAGCAGAACCGGGACCAAATCACATTTGTTCCCCATTCCACTGGACCCAGATTTGACTGGGAAGTTGATGATTCATCAAAGAGAGAATCCACCTGCATTTTCTGTTTCAGACCAACTTCATAGCTGCTTTATCTCATGTCTGTCTCAAACTTGAGAACCACTTGAGAAACACATGATAAATAACTCCACAAATGTAAATTTTGATTAGCCCAAACTGAAGTAAGGAGGCTGCGGGGAATGCTCAACACTTCCCATTAGACATTTCTTTCACATAAACTCTAGACAAAATCTATATTGTGTGAGAATTTTTTCCAATGACTAAACACTTGATAAATGGAGCCAACATTCAGTGGGGTGCTGCCTTGTCATCAAAACTGCCATGGCTCTCTCATTGTCTATATATCTCAGGCATTATTACTTTTTAATTAGCATGTTGTCTTTGCAGTCCTGCATACATATTAAGAACATAAGAAGTACCATACTGAGTCAGTCCAATGGGCCATCAAGCCCAGCATCCTTTCTCCGACTGTGGCCAATTTCAGTCGCATAGGAGAAGTATCAGCAGTCACAATGGGCAATCCATTCCCTGCTGATCACTCCCCACCCCCAACAGTAAGAAGTTCCCATCTCATAATCTACTTGGCTAACAGTCATTATGGACCTATTCTCCAGGGAACTTATCCAGTCCTTTAAAAAAGGCAGCTCTATTACTGGCCCTGACAACCCTCTCTGGCAACCCCCTCTATTGAAGCAATAGCACTAAGAAATACACATACTCTGTGGCTGTTAACTTTGAAGGATAATGAATTAGAGGGTAAAATTGACAATTTTGGGGAAAGAATTACTGCATTTCTTTTTCTTTTCTTTTTTAAACTATTCCAATAATAGCATACAAAGTCAAGATATAGTCAATCATATCTCCTTACACTAATTAAAGTATAAGCTGGAGAAACACTGATAATTAAGATAATGTTTCTGCAAAATGTGCAATTGAATAAATGAATGTGACACATGGTAATGTTAGATTTCAGGACATATGGGATATGGATAATATGCCTGTGTATTATTGTATAATCTGTCATATGTTTCCCCCAAACAAGATACAATAGCTGCTCTGTGGGATTTAAAGACCCCTTTTCAATGTTTATTTAATGTGTTTCTTCTTTCCAAAGCATATGAGGTCTGCATGTAAGTCAGGTCTCCAAATCTAATCCTTAAACAAGAGTTATTAGATTCTCTTTAATTCTGATAATCACCAAAGACATTTGGCTATTAGCATTAAATGAAAATAAAACACCTGTGTGATGGATATCCCTCGTTGCATACTTATTGCTTCTCATTTCCTGGGTACTTTTACACGCGATGGGGACAGGGTGTTTAAGGAATGAGGCACACAACCAACACACATGTATGGAAATGTATGTACACCATGACAACTGTCAACATGGATCTGAACACTCACTGAATACCCAACACACATTGTACTTATGGGTTGATTGTGGGTTCAGTTCTGGTGTCCAAAAGGAACACTGGTGCTTTGTCGCATGTAAATACATTGTGGGGCATTTTGAACCAAACTTCCGGTCATATGACCATATTCCGTAGCATGCAGAGCTGGATCCTGTGGAAGGCTTCCAAAAGGAATAGTAGGCACCATTTTCCATGCTCATTTGAAGTGAAAAAATTGCATTGCCTCGTGAGAGATTAAGAAAGGCAGGAGATGGCTAAAAGTGATGTCGAATGCTACTGCAGCACTGTGAAGTCTGAACGTGTCAGGAAGACCACCAGGTTCCATGTGTAGCAGAGGACAGAGCTGGTAAAGCAAGGGGCTGGCCTTAGAAGAGAGAGGAGAACAGAGCTTTTGTTAGACTGTGGGGTGATCCCAGCTTTCAGGATCTTCTACATCACTTGCATAGAAATGGGCCAATATTTAGGAAGATTTTGGAGGGTATGAGACAGCAGGGATTCAATTGCAACAAACAGCAATGCAGGCAGAGAGCGAAGGACCTCAAATGGTGTTACAAAGAATTGAAAGATCACCAAAGTCACTCTGGAAGAGGGATAAGGACATTGCCTTTTGAAAATGAGCTTGCTATGATATTTCAAAATGATCAAGCTATTGAACCTGATGTTGTGGTTGGCAATTATGAGAGTCCTAGGCGTCCCCGGGTTGATGTCCAGCCACAGGAATTTCCGCTACAGCACTTATTAATGAGGGATGGCTATATTCTTGAGAATGTGAACATGTGGGGGCTGCTAGTAGCAGAAATCTCAAACCTACTAGTCAGCCAAGATTTTAAGGGACACGAGTTGACATTTGATCTATTCCAGACACAGACTCTGATGAAACCAATGTTGTCGGGAGATGGAGAAGGCAGGGGTGATGGCCAGGAACAGAGGAGACTGGCAGAGGGCACAGTTCCAGAAATAGATAATCTGTCAATATTTACTTGTTTCATTTATTATATTTTTTCATTGTCAATTTCATGTTTGTGTGATATTAATTTTAATTAACTGAAATGATTGTTTTATTTGTCATCTTAATGTTGTAAGAAAATGCAGTAAGTTTTGAAAAAAATATGGGCAGTGCAAATAAGATGTCTTCACCATCCATATGTTATCACCACTACTTTATATTATGCTTTAAATTGTTGGATTTGGATTTTAGTTGACTGTCATTGCTATTTATCAATGATTGTCATAATGGATAAGATAAATGTTATAAAGTTTATAAAAGAAAATTTAAATTCTGTTCCGGACCTTTAAAATGTTGTCAGGTATTAGTTGAGGATGTGATGCCTGTCCTCATGCCCAAAGCTCCACCCTCTACAAGAGGAGGGATTTGGAGCTCAAGAGAGGTGCCGGGGATTTACCCTGAGGCGTTGAGCATGCTACTCTTTGCGACTACATTCTTCCGACAAAGGAGAGGGGTTCTGAGCTACCGTGGCTCTTCTTGGCACCCCAGCTCCCCTTGGATGTTCTTCTAGGTGTGATCTTCTCCTCTTCCTCAGATACATTTTGGAAAATTCATGGGAGTCATTGGGAAATCATCAAAGCCACGGTGTGGGCAAACAATAATTAAATCCGTGATCACTGTCACCCCATGACAAAATCGTAGTCCTAGTTATTAACTCTACTCTGACAGCTGCATGCAGGGCTAGAGCACATCCCATGGCTACAGCCTGTCTGTGACTTACTTTAAACAAGAGTTCATAAGGGGGTCAGAAGGGAGTGGGAACCCATGAGTGACTTCTTCTCTGTCCAATTGCATACACTCTAACACAGGAGAATCCCTTTGATGGGTCATTCTTTGGACATGCTGCGTAATCTTTCTCTACCAATAAGGGAGGGACTCAGGATGGCTTTGGGGGGAGGGCATGCTGAGTGTTCTTAATCTTCTTCCAAGCTGAGGAACTTTACCAGTGTTCGTTCAGTCTCAGACAAAACACTTGCTGTTTTTTCTCTCAGCCTTACTTAGACAAATCGACAGTTGTAAAAACAGGTCTCTCTGTGTCTCATTCCTTCCTTCCCATTATTCCCACTGTTCATGGTCTTTGTCTGTAATCCTTGCCTATCTGTGTAATATTGTCATTGTTCTGTACTATTTTTTGAAGTATGTTAGCACTGTCTAGTGCACTGAGGGCACTAATTAACTTTGCTATTAAAATTGGAACCTTTAATCCAATCTTTCTGAAATGTGGTAGGAATGACCCACCTTGTAAGGGGTGCAATCCTTTCAAATGTCATGAAAATTGGATGATAAATGAACCCATTGCAGCTGGAAATCCATTTACCATTGAAACCAATGGGATGGGAATAGCTAAAATAATAACTAATACTAACAGAACAATAATTCATACTAATTTGATTTTAATCACTAATACTAAAATAAAAACGAATACTAAACTTTTTTTTTTGGCACACCCCTACTGCCTTTGCCATCTCGTTTTCAGCCAATTTAAACGTAACATTTCCACATATACCGGTTCCCTCAGATAGACCTTCTACTAGCACTTCAAGTTCTTGCCATGGTGTATTGCAGGCTTAACTTGCTGCTGTAAATGATTGCCTATGCAATGTGAGCTCATGTGTGGAACAACGTCCACCTAATCATTCAGTCTGTTCATCAAATATGTCTGCTGCAACTGCTGCTGAGGAAATCATTGGAAGCAATGTTGATAGCAGCGAAGCTGCTAGTGCCCCCAGGAAAACCAGAAGGCAGAGAAAAGAAATGTCTCACTTTAATTTGTAGGTGTGAATTTCATAGATTCACTTTGTCTAACATTTTTTATGTGGTGAAATCTCTGTGACTTTTCTTTTTGGAGATATATTCCCATATTATTCAGGGCTGGACGATGTGAATAATATGTGTACTATTATAGGAAGTACTATTATAGGAAGTAAATATCTCATTACATAAATATGTTTAGATAAATATTTGTGCATGTGTGTGTATCTATATATCTGTATCTATAACATTAAGATATATATCTTCAGATATTTCTGAAATGAAGTTTATATACTTAACATAATCATAATATTTAAAGTTTCCATGCCTGAGTAAAAGAAGAAGCATATGAGGAAAATAATCATATGAAGAAAATCATGAGGAATGCAGTTCTGTTTTTCAGATTCTTCTGTTATATAATCATTACTGTGCTGTTAATTCTTTACTGATGTTGTTTGCTATGTGTTCAGAGTAGGTCTTTATGATGCCTATTTTTCTAATCTGAAAAGTTTGATATGTGTAGCACAACACACACTTTCCCATTTTGTTGAACATGTTATATTTTCTTGATTTGTTTCTTTTAATGTGAGTTTATGTGGTGGCAAAGTGATAGCAAGATTACCACGGAATGTTCATGCACTTGTTCTCCATATGTAGATCTCTTTAATTTAAAGTTACTGATTGAGGAATCTGTTTCTGTTTTACTTCCATGCTCATGTATGGATCAAACTGACATACTGCAGTTCTGATTACAATACGTAAGAACTGCATAATTTTGTGAACTAATGTGACCCAAGGTTAATGTCTTTGAATGTGTGCTTGTTAGGTACTTCAACATCTGTGATCGAAATATATGTGTACATGAGTATGAGCATGAACGTGCATGTGTGGGACATATGTGTGATACATACAAACAATCATACAGTGCAGAGTAACTGCTCTGAAACAAGTCCTTAACATCTTTTGAACTTATGGAACATTGCAGTAAATAATCATGTGTACATAAGTTTTTTTAATTATTTGAATTGTTTGGAAAGTACGAAATACCTATATGCACTACTATCTGTTGATGTTTAAAAAAGAATTACAAGTAAAAATGAGCATAATTCTTATCAGTTTTAGATGAAAATGTAATCGACCGGGATGTTACTTAAATTTCTGGTGGCACTATTTCAAATGTAAGTAGTGGCACCAGGAATTGCACTAAACACTTGAAATAGTGCCACCAGAAATTTAAGCAACACACCGGTCAATTACTGTTAGAATGTAAGTTTTTGGATACTGTACAGGGTGGGAAATATGTGTTATGATAATATGTAATGATACTAAATATGTGCATTTGTACATTCGCCTTTGAACTATCAATAAATATGTGCATTTAACATTCAATAAATATGTGCATTTAACATTCACTGACTGATGAAGACTAAATTCTCCTAGACATAGTCTGGAAATTAGTGTGAATCCCTGGAAGATTCTGACAGCGTGTGCACTCACAGACCAGCCTGCCACAGTGTCTGTGAAACAGGCTCTGTGATCAACCAAAGCCTGAAGTATAGCGGTGTTAACTACTTTTCTATTTATAAATTCTTTTCCAGCTTCTGGGGGACAAAGAATGTGAACATGTGTGCCATGAATTGCACCAAAACAGTTTGGGAAGCCTCTTCTTTGGAATCCCTCAATCACTTGGTCCACATCTACATGTTGAATTACTCTTTTGAGCAGCTCTTGTATTATTGCTGTGCAAACTTCAACAAAAATCTTTGAAGTTGTGGCTGTTCCCACGCCAAATAGATGTCCTATGGACCTGAAACTGTCTGGGGTAGTGAGCTTCCACAGTGCTATTGCCAGGCGCTTGTTTTCTGGAATGCAGGATCTCATTGCTGTGTCCCTTCTCTTCAATCTGTGTTTAATACAATTGAGCAGGTCATCAAACACAGTCTGGGAAATTCTGAAATTATATTCCCACTGCTCATCACTCCACTGAAGAGCAACAGTCTCCCAGCACACAGCTGATTTTGCGGTTTGCCATAGCAATCTCTTTGTAGGCTTAACTAAGCACAGAACATTCTATCCAAGCCTCCACTCGGTCTAGAAGATCCATAACTGAGGTCATCAGTATTGCATTCCTTCTTGCAAAGGCACTATAAGATCTTCTGTTAAAAGCATTAAGGTGGTGGTGGGCTGAGAAAATACATATAGATCACTGAAGTTAAATAAGATGTAGGAGCATTACTGCAACCCTAATCCATTTTCAACAGCAGTATAAAGAAAACAGCTGCCGTGCCGCAAAACAGACCTTAAGTACAGACTTACCAGGTCATTTTCGTCGTACATTCTGACAGTGTACCAAAAATCCAGAAAACCTGTCAGCAGAGTGACACAGTAGAGTGAAAAAGGTGCTAGTCTCCTGTCTCCAAGTTGTCAGATTCTGCTGAGGGAAATGTTGATTTCACGGTGATGTGATTGGTGGAGCGCCTATCAATCACATCCAGTACTGTCTCTAGCATGCAGTGCCCACATACTGACACACACTTATGGATGTTACTCATCATGTGATGAATGCCGAGGAGGATGGGACATCATTCAGGTCATCCAGGGAGTCAGCACGTGTACAAAGGTAAGGGGTGAAAACATGGGTTTCTAAAAAGCAACACGGCTCAACACACAATCTCCTGACACCGAATGTGACATATTAACTCAATTCCATGTAAATATGGACCACAGTCCAGGGCGTGTTTCCTCCGTGTTCAAAAACACCCATTCAACACCCTTTCCTGGTCATGTGTGAAGTGTTCCCTGAGTTTATTGTTTATTCCTGTGTTTATTGCCAATATCCTAAATTGGACAATCTATCTAGGAGAGGGATGAAGACATGTACTGATCTCTCATATACTCAAGGTCTTAAAGTCATACTATCAAAAACATAGGGCTGGAAGGGACCTCAAGCGTCATCTGATCCAAACCCATGCATGGAGTTGATTTTCTATAGCTAATAGGGGTGGGACTTGGGGCAAAAAAATGGTTAAAAGTTTTACCGGTTACCGGTTTTCAAAAAATC
>QEPC01005361.1:5185-30739 GCA_003113815.1 Sphenodon punctatus
CAAAAGAGGCTGATTCCTAGCTACAAACCTGAATTGGTAATCTATACAGTTCTTTGCTGAGTTGTTCAGTCTTAATGATAAGTAAATAAAACAGATCAAAATGCATGTCTTGAACACAAGAAATTCCATACTGGTTCAGAACAATGGTACACTGAACGCAGCACCCTGTCTATAACAGTGGCCATTCTCAGTCACTTCAAAGAAGTACCCAACAGGTCACAATGTAGTCATCTATTCCCTGTTTTTCACTCCTGGCTTCCTACAGTCAAAAGTTATATCTCCCACCCCCATCCCACTTGGATAATAGCCATTCATGGACCTATTTTCCAAGAACGTATCCAATTCTTTCTAAAGCCCAGTTATTCTACTGCCCTTAACCACATCCTCTACCAAAAACAACATGGGGCTAACAAATTACACCAGAATACTGTGCCATGCAGTAAAGTAAGCTGGGGGTAATATACCTTAGTGTGTGCATATAGTGCTGCCTCCTACCTTCTATGGGTTGCTGTATTTTACTGGCATGCAGAAGGGACATACCCTAATTCAATGGGGTAATATACATAAGACGAAGAGGCTCATTATTGTCATGGGAGCCTGAGTTGTCAGGCTGGATAAGAATCATGCTCTGTGTGGTCCAGTATTTTGCCTCAATGAACAGTCAAAATGTAACAATTGGGAAGGCACCTGAGTTGCACAGAAGGTAGTATGAAATAATCTGCCTCAGTTGAACATCTCATGCTAATTGCTAGTAAGCTGGATCTTGGCTTTCATTCTGGAGCTCAGGGATTTATAGCCCATCCTTCAAATTTTGTACCATTAATTATTGTGACTTTTTCAACACCAGCCCAATATGCCCATGAGCACCATACCAGTGAATTGGGATTTAGACTAGGGCAGAAACACAATCTCAGTTTTTTCTCGATGCTCATCAAGAATCAAACTTCTTGATGAGCATCGAGAAAAAAATAAGAACCAAGAAAAGCCCAAATCTTGACAATTTCTCATTGAGATTCTTTTCTCAATTTAAAAAATGAAAAAGAAATTTGCACGCACAAAATGGCTATCAGGGCTCTTCTGAGCATGAACAGCCCACTTCCAGAATGTCACTGGCAGCATCACTGCAATTTTGGAAAAGGGAAGCCATTCTGCGCATGCACGGTGGCCATTTCCCACATGCGCAGAATGGCTGCCCCTTTAGAAAAAAGCTGTGCATGCGCAGAATGGCTCAGCAACCATTTCGAGAATGCACAGATTTGTTTGTCTTAGCAAGATCAAATCGTTAATGAAATCCCAATGAGATCTCTCTAATGGTTCTTGATTCTTGCAAGAATCAAATAGATTTTCGTTTCAGCCCTAATTTAAATCCAACACTCCAAATTTCCTTCCCCTCTAGTCTATCCAATTGATCATGTTTGCTCTTATACAACATGTGAAAAAGTATTTTTTTCTGCCAGTTTTTAATTTACCACTCTTCAATTTCTTTGACTATCCCCTGGTTCTTGGGCTATGACCAGTTTCACACGTGCGTGAAAGTGTCATTAGAAGATCAGGAGAGGGGATCTGCATGCAAATCAGGTGTGCCTTTGATCAGGACACAATTACAAGTTGCATTTGCAAAGGTNCGTAACAATTGGGAAGGCACCTGAGTTGCACAGAAGGTAGTATGAAATAATCTGCCTCAGTTGAACATCTCATGCTAATTACTAGTATGCTGGATCTTGGCTTTCGTTCTGGAGCTCGGGGATTTATATCCCATCCTTCAAATTTTGTACCATTAATTATTGTGACTTGTTCAACACCAGTCCAATATGCCCATGAGCACCAGACCAGTGAACTGGGATTTAGACTAGGGCAGAAACGCGATCTCAGTTTTTTCTCGATGCTCATCAAGAATCAGACTTCTTGATGAGCATCGAGAAAAAAATAAGAACCAAGAAAAGCCCAAATATTGACAATTTCTCATTGAGATTCTTTTCTCAATTTAAAAAATGAAAAAGAAATTTGCATGCACCAAACGGCTATCAGGGCTGTTCTGAGCATGAACAGCCCTCTTCCAGAATGTCACTGGCAGCATCACTGCAATTTTGGAAAAGGGAAGCCATTCTGCGCATGCATGGTGGCCGTTTCTCACATGCGCAGAATGGCTGCCCCTTTAGAAAAAAGCTGTGCATGCGCAGAATGGCTCAGCAACCGTTTCGTGAATGCACAGATTTGTTTGTTTTAGCAAGATCAAATCATTAATGAAATCCCAATGAGATCTCTCTAATGGTTCTTGATTCTTTCAAGAATCAAATTGATTTTTGTTTCAGCCCTAATTTAAATCCAACACTCCAAATTTCCTTCCCCTCTATTCTATCCAATTGATCATTCTTGCATGTGAAAAAGTATTTTTTTCTACCAGTTTTTAATTTACCACTCTTCAATTTCTTTGACTATCCCCTGGTTCTTGGGCTATGACCAGTTTCACATGCGTGAAAGCGTCATTAGAAGGTCAGGAGAGGGGATCTGCATGCAAATAAGGTGTGCCTTTGAGCAGGACACAATTACAAGTTGCATTTGCAAAGGTGATTGACTGAAATGAAGTTTGCAGCTTGCTCAATCGTTTCTGCAAACGCGCATAACAGCTGCAAAAAGGCATGTCTCAGCATTCTGACCTGATTGAAGAGGTGCTTAATTTGTAAGTGTGTCCCCTCTCCTGATCTTCTAATGACACTTTCCTGCATGTGTGAAAGTGCCCTATGGCACAGTGGGAACGAAATCTCCTAAGCTGCCTTCGTTATGGCATTTACTGTTTTACACACCTTTATGTTGTTTCTTCCTATTTTTCTCCTGTCTAAAGTGAAAAATCCCAATTGTTAGGGATGTGCGAACAGAACCGAGTTCAAAATTCTGTTTGGTTCAAAAATCGAGTTCGGTTTGGAAGTTCGGTTTAGTCGACCCAACTAGTTGAGTTCGGTCAAATTCCGAACTTCCAAACCGAGTTCGTACATTCAAAACCGGTGTTTTAAGCTGTTTTTCGCCTTCTGAACTGGTTTGGATTCAACAGAACAGTTCGGTCGAATTCGAGTTCTGTTCACAAGTTCGGTTTGGTCAACTGAACTAGTCGAGTTCGGCCCGAACTCCGAACTTCTGAACCGCGTTCCCACATCCCTACCAATTGTTTCAATCTCTCTTCATATGAGAGTCTCAACATGCCCTTAATTATTCTTTTTGCCTTCTCTAAATCCTGAAAAACTGCAATATCTTTTCTGAGATGTAGAGAGCAGATGGAAACACAGGAGCTGTTCACATGAGAGTAACAAATTACCCCATGGTACTTTACATGAAATAAAGATATTTGAGGGTAATATACCCTTGGGTGCTCCAGTGTTTACATTTTCCCAGATAAAGGGAAACCATCAATTATAATACAATCTGTGATATTTACCAAACTGTTCTAACATCGTATAATTGTCCGTAATCTGCGATCCTTTGGTGGTTAAAGGATGACTCCGGCCACTTCTACACGAGGCCTCTGGCAGCCCCGCACTCAAGAAGAAAGCCGCGCGTGTTTACACACTCCCCGCACTACCGGAAGTGGCGTGCTGCCCGTTCTCTTCTGCTGTAGTGGCTGCAGATGCATAGGCGTATTCTTTAAACCACAGTTTTCAGGTTTAAAGAAGGCGCCTCTTTAAAACCTTGAGTCTGCAGCCATCGCAGCTGAAAAGAACTGGCAGCATGTCACTTCCAGTAGCGCAGGGAGCTTGTAAACGCACCCCTCATGGCTTTCTTCTTGAATGTGGGGCTGCCAGAGGTATTTCTAGGGCCTCATGTAAAAGTGGCCTCAGTAGTCCCATGAAGAACACAGTGTAAGCCGCTAGTGATTATACTGAGTTATCAAAAAAGAAAAATATGTTCAAATATTACCATCTAACCTATAAAGTTTGAATCTATAGTACACCCTCAAGTACTCAAGCAAAGTAAATTTACCCACAATGCTGCAGAAGGAGCTGTTCCATAACTGCACTCCTAGGGGCGTGAAGGCTTTCATCCAATGCCTCCTTGCTCCTCCTCCCCATTCATGGGGAAGGGGAAGAGCTAAAAAGGGTACCAACACAAACGGGTATACCTGTCAAATTCAAGATACACAATTTGTCTCGAACTTTTTGGGTACTTTTTGGTACCAAAAATGGTAGCTATTCAGTAACAAACCAAAATATCATTCTCATCCCAATTTTTTGACCTCTGGTCCCAGATTTTGGAAATTTGTGGGGTGATGGTGGATATTTTTTCAAGTATGGGGGTGATTTCAGGTACTCGGAATCTAACCCCCCCGAATTTTGGTGTTTGGGTGCTCAAATGTTTTTTGGTTGCTGATTCGGATATCCAGAATGGAACTCGAAAATGAGAGTATTACCTTTGGGTACCAAATCAGTCACTCATTTCAGCTATAGTTTGGGGGCATAAAAGGAGGAAATTGTAAGATTTATTTATTTATTTTATTCAAAATTTTACCCCACCTTTCCAAATTGACTCAGGGTGGCAATGATGTCCAGGCAACTCGAGAACCTTTAGATGGGCATAGCTTAAGGTGCTTCTGTGATCACTCTGTTTCTGCCTTGTGATTCCCTGGAAATCTGTCCCTTACTCCTGCTCTCCTCTGGACTTGTACTCCTCCCCTGCAACCTAACCTCTGATCTTGCCCTGTGCTCCTCTCCTGAGACTCAGCTCCTGCTCCAGAGAGCACCTTTTCCCAGGAAACAAGCCCCTGGTCTACCTTCCCTGACTAAGATATGGGCTGAAACATGATTCTCCAATTCTCAATTTTCTTGACAAGAATCAGGGCTCTTGACTCATTCTTGCAAATGAGAACAAGCCAAAAAACTACCTGAATTCTCCCATAGAAAAGTGAGCAACTCGAGACAGCCCTCCCTCCCTGCACTTCAACTTCCCCCCTCCAGCTTCTCCTTCCAGGAAGCATCCCCAAGTCCCACTCGGCAGCTTGAAAAGCACTGCAATGGGGGTGGGGGGCAGCGGGAGGGGGATAGAAGCAAATCCACTTCTCTGTCCCTCCCTGGTACAGTCCTTTGCAAGCCACCCATTGGATGTTGGGGATACTTTCTGTCAGGGGGAGTTTGGTTCTTTTTCTAAAAACTATAAGTACCCCTACGGTATCATTTGGCCCCTCAGACTCTCTGGTCCTGTTGTCTGTTTGGATCTTCCAGCACTGGTGAGAGGTCGCTGCTCCTTCCCTCTCTGGTAATAAACTTACTTTACTTTGGCATTTTCACCTTGTGTCTATCTCCATCCCTCTGACCTCTTTAGAGGTTAGCTGTCAATAGTGCTGAAGTGGCAACTCCTTTTTCTGCCCCGCTATTTCATTTCACCATTTTGGAAATGCCCACGACTTTCCACAGCTTTTCCGTTGACATTCTGCTAATTCCACTGGCATTCCACTAATTCGGAAACTGTCAGAAGAAATGCTGTTCTGCTACTTAGCAGTGCTGGCAGAAATTGTGGAAGATCGAAACTGTCGAAACAAACATTGTTCCGCTATTTTCAGAGCTGGTGGAAGTAGCGGAATGAAACTAGTGGAATGAACATCCCTATCGCACCGTGCCACTTTCCACCAGAAAAAGCTACTGCAACAGCTTGCCATTTCAGTCCTAGCTGTTAAGCCATCCCCACAGGATTAAGCCCAACAAAAACTATGTTCAAATCATTATGCTGCTTATACACACAACCCTTAAGCATGTGCTGGGGTCATTTGCCACCCGCTCAATGTTACATTTATTGATGCCCACTATTTTGTGTAGTAAAGCCAAGGGGTTGTAATGTAATGCCACTATGCACGTGTGCAAAACACCCGACTGAAATTCGGATCAAAATATCAAGAGCCGTTCTGTTTTCGTGAGACAATGGAAGGGCTGTTTTGAACCAGCTCTAGTGCATTCAGACTCAATAATGACTAAGTAGCACTAAAGTGAGAATAATCCTGTGACATTGAAATAGCAATTGTCATTTCTTCCCTCCTCCTGCCCCCGGCCCCCAGTCATTGTGGAGCTTATATCAGTGGCAACGTGTAGAAGGGTAAACTGAAGTGTCTCCGCTGCACCTGCTAGGGGTATGCAATTCATTTTTGGTTTTTTAATTACTAAAACAAATGAAACCCCATTTGTTTTATTAATTAAAATATGAAAATGGATGAATAAACAAATAGTAATCATTTACACACAGAACGACCCCAGCAGCTATTTTGCACATGCAGATTGATTTTTATTTTTTTAAAAAAATATGTTTAATTTTTTTTTTTTTAATAAATAATAAATAAATCACCTTGCATCCCTTGATTGTCTGGTTCCCTGAGGTTCAGTGTAAGGGCTTGACTAGGCCAGGTGGGGGTGTTTGGGCTCAATGGGCACATGATCAGCTGGAGCAAGTCAGGTGACCAGAATCACAAACACTTAAACCTTGAGCCTAGCTAGAAGGTCAGACCAGCAGAGAGAGGCAAGTAGGCTGCATGTTTGTCTCTGGAATTGCTCAAAGGGAAGAGAGATGGAAACCTAGTCCAAGCCCAGATGTCTTGGCTTCTGGTTAAGCCAAGGTGGTGAGGAACTGCCAGCAGGGTGGAAGCCAAGGGAGTGGGCTCACCTCCCAACTCCAGAGAGGGGCTCCTCATTTTATTTATTTTATTTTAAAAATTTATACCCCGCCCCTCCTGCCAGGCAGCCTGGGGAGGCTAACAAATCAATCAATAAAATATATAACATATAGAAATCAATCAATAAAATATATAACATATACAACAATAAAATGGGGAGAACGAAACCCCAAATACTCCAACACTCATTGGAGAAGGCTTTGGGTAGAGGGCCTGATCCCCACATGGCTGCTACACTGCGGGGCCAGTTCAGGGAGTCGGGCACACAGTTGTGGAGAAGCCGCTGTTGGAGCTGCTGCCTCAGTTGGGGTGGGCTGTGGCACCAGCCACACAAGCTGATGCCCTGCCCTGCCCTGCCTTCCCAGCTCAACCAAAATCCTGCTGTTGGCTGTGAAATGACCACATATTATTTTATCTTTTTGATGGGCAACAGCACCTTGCAGTCAAGGCCCAGTGGCAGTGCTGCCCACATGGTGGAGCAAGCGCAGCTGAGCATGCGCGTTGTCCCGCTCTGGGCAGCCTTACCCCATATGCGAATTTTCCAAAGGACACGGTAGCAGCCATCTCTTTTCCCTGCCCCGGGCTGGGTGGACATTTGGTAGGCACCAGGAAGAAGAACCGGCGCTGCCTCATGTGTCCCGGTTTCCCATCTGGCAGTGCCTGTCTACACAAGCCACTAGGTCCTGGGCCAAAGCGGGCCAAAGTCGCCACGTCCATTTTATATTTGTATGCTTTGTGATATTTTAGATGTTTTTATTATTGTTATTTATTATTGTGTTGCAAGCCACCCCGAGCTGCCATTATGCACGAGGGAGCAGGCTACAAATGTATAAATAAATAAATAAAATAAAGTCACATCTTTTTTTACCCTATGAAAGGAAGAATAAAAACAAAATATTCTAATAAATAGACTAGAGCTGAAATAAGAATCAATTTCTCAATTTCGGCATGTAAATTTAAAAAAAATAAATAAATGTGTCTTTCTCACGAAAATCTCATGAGAGTCAAAAATTGTTACTGAGATCTTATTTATTTATTCATTTCATTATAGTTATATGCTGCCCCCATGCCTATGGCATCTCAGGGAGGCTTCCAACATAATATAAAACAATTTTTAAACATAAAAAATCATAAAACATAAACATTAAAAACATAAAACGTTAAAAAATCTATAATATCATAATTAAAACAAATTTAAAACACCCCCCACAAAAATTAACCAAACCCACCCTCCCCTCCGAAGGCCTGGGTGAATAACAGCAGAGAGGGCTCCTCATTTTATTTTATTTTATTTTATTTTAAAAATTTATATCCCGCCCCTCCTGCCAGGCAGCCTGGGGTGGCTAACAAATATATCAATAAAATATATTGATTGGATTACAGATACATCGAAAGGCCAACAGGCCTGGGGCCAGGTGAACACCCTCCAGGAGGGAGTTCCACAACTGCGGTCCGGCCACCGACAACGTCCTCTCCATTGTGGCCCCCCATCTTACATGGGGGACCTCCAGAAAGGCACCCCCAGTGGACCAAAGGGATCACTCTGAGGCACGGAGGGCGAGGCGGTCCCCGAGATATGAGGGGCCCAGACTGTGTAGGGCTTGGTAAATCAATACTAACACCTTAAATCTGGCTAGGTACGCTATAGGCAGCCAGTGCAGAGCGCGGAGCACAGGTGTTATGTGATCCCGCCGCCCTATCAGGAGATGGGCTGCCGCATTCTGCACTAGCTGCAACCTCCGAACCAGAAACAAGAAGCCCCATGTAAAGCGTGTTGCAGTAGTCTAGCCTCGAGGTAATGAGGGCATGGACAAGAGTGGCCAGATCGGGCCCAGAGAGGTAAGGTTGAAGCCCCTGTACCAGATACAGCTGGCGAAAGGTGGCTTTAGCCACCGCCTCCACCTGCCAATCTAGACAGAGGCCTGAATCCAAAACCACCCCCAGACTCTGAACCTGTAGAGCAACAGGCGGGCGAACTCGCCCTATCAGGAGGGCCAGCATCTCCCCCGCCCTTCCCACCACCATCACCTCCAGCTTATCGGGATTGAACTTCAGTCTGCTTTGCCACATCCAATCCGCCACGGCCTCCAAACATTGGGAGAGTAATGAGACAGCAGGACCTGGGTCAGTTGGAAACGAGAAGTACAGCTGAGTATCATCAGCATATTGGTGACATCGCATCCTGAACCCTCTCACGATCTCCCCCAGGGGCTGCATATACACATTGAACAACAGTGGAGACAGACTAGAACCCTGAGGAACGCCACAGGTCAAGGCCCGGGGGCTAGATGTTTCAGTCCCCAGCACCACCCGCTGGCTTCTACCTGAGAGGAATGAGCGGAACCATCCAAGGACAGTCCCATCCAGAGCCCCCAAGTTTTGCAGCTGTCTCAACAGCAGCCCATGATCCATGGTATCAAAAGCAACCGAAAGATCTAGCAGGATCACAAAGGTCGAACATCCTGCGTCCATCTCCCAGCGGAGATCATCCACCAAGGTCACCAACGCCATCTCAGTACCATAGCAGCGGCAAAACCCAGATTGAAAAGGGTCAAGGAAACCAATGCTGTCCAAATGTGCCTGGAGCTGCAGTGCCACTGCCCGTTCAATAACCTTCCCTAAAAAGGGAAGATTAGAGACGGGTCAGTAGCTGGTGAGTGTGTCCACATCCAAAGATGGCTTCTTCAGCAGGGGGCGCACCACAACCTCCTTGAGACTGGGTGACAATCTCCCCTACCAAAAGGACGTGTTCACTACCCTCACCAGCACCGTCCCCAAGGTCTCCCTGGAGGTTTTCACCAACCAGGACGGGCACGGATCTAGTTCACAACTAGTGGCTCTGACAGACCCCAGGACATTCACCGCATCAGCTGGCATCACTTCCTGAAACTCATCCCAGAAAGATCGACCAGAGGGTGCCTCCATAACCTCGGGCCCCTCACTTACTGCTTCCAATCCGGTGTCAAAGTTACTCTGGATCTGAGCGATCATCTAGGGATGATCTCAGAAATGGTTGGATATCTCAGTCGAGATTTTTTTTTTTCAATTTACCATTTGCTATTTACTGTGATTTGCTGCTTACCATTTACTGTGATTTATCATTTATTGTGATATACTGTGTACCATATACCGATTTACTCTGTACCTCTTACTGTGTACTGTGTTCTTCCCGTTAATGTCATACTCAAAATAGCCACTGCCACTGTTCTGCGCATGTGCAACCTTCTTCCAAGATAGCTCCAGCAGCATTGGCGCCCTTTTGGGAAAGGGCAAACATTTTGTACATGTACATTACCGGGATGAACACAGTACATGGTAAGCGGTACATGGCAAATGATTATATGGTACATGGTAAATAACTAGGGATGTGCAAATGCGGTTCGAATGTTTGGAGTTCAGGCCGAACTCGGCCTGTTCGGACAACTGAACCAAACGTCCAAACTGAATGTTCGAATGGCTGAACAGTTCTGAAAAGTTCGGATGAGTTTGGATGAGTTTGGGGATGGGAAAAACATGACTTTGGGTGGGAAAAACATGTCCGGAAGGGGGAGGAAGCTGAGGAGCAAACTTCCTGGCACCAGGGGTGGAGACCAGGGGTGGTTTCAGGGTCAAATGATACTGATAACAAACAAAAAAATCGATTTCGGTATCTGTATTGATAGCGCTATTTTCGGATGTTTGGCTGTGTTTGGCCAAACCGAAGTCTGCTGGACCGAACAACTGAACCCGAACTCGGGTTTCGAACTGAACAACTGAACGTCCGAATATCCGAACCGCGTTCTGTTCACACATTCCTATAAATAAAGGTAAATGGTAAGCTGTACTCACGGTAAACAGTAAATAGTAAATGGTTAATTGAGAAAATTTCTCAGCCAAAAAAGTGTTGGGAACTGGGTTTTTCTCGATTATCATTTCTTGCTAAAAGTGAGTAAAGAGTTGTGATTCTCCGCAAGAATTAAAAAAATAATAATCAAGATCAAGTTTCAGCCCTAAAATAGATGTTCTCCGAGCTTCTAGAGCTTTAGAAAACTAACCATTTATCGAGCACAGCAGAAGGAAGTGGTGTTGTTTTAATGATAAGAGTAGTAATAATAGGATCTGGGGTCTTAGAAGCTCAGATGCCATCTCTTTATAGTATTTCAGGGAAAGTAGGTATGGGAACTCATAAAATACGATCTTGATAAGACTTGCTAAATTGTTGTTTTTCTTTTCAAAAACCTCCCTTGTGATAGAATTTTTACAGAATACAAATAATCTGCATGCTGGGAGCAGTAAGAGTGTTGAATCCTTCTCTATCACTTTATCTTGCATAGTTCTAACGTGCTTATCGCCATGATATTTAAGTCCCAGATGACAATCAAGCTGAGCAATGAGCATGTGGAAAAGGGCAATGTACTCACAGTCATTCTCTAACCCTCAGTGTCTGAGTTGGTTTTTCATTCTGTTTCCACTCCCACTCCTCTTTATTCCACTCTCCTAGTGTTTCTTCTCTCTTTCTTGAATCATACTTACCTTCAGGTATCCCCTGAAGAGGAAGTATGGACCAGATATTATTGATTGATTGATTTAAAAGATTTCTACCCCACCCCTCCTGCCAGGCAGCTGGGGCGGCTAACAAAATCAAAATCAATAAAATACAATAAAACATATAAAATATCATATTACAATAATATAAAATAGTAAACAATGAGGAGAAAAAAATTCTCAACCCATCCCCCCCCCCAACCCACCACCCCTTCCACCCTCACCCTTCTCCCTCACCAAATGCCTGACGGAACAGCCAGGTCTTACAATTCCTATGGAAAGCTGGGAGGTCTGGGGCCAACTGGGCCCCCACCAGGAGGGAATTCCAGAAGCATGGTGGCCACTGGGAATGCCCTGTCCTGCGTGACCCCCCGGGCCAGTCCAGAGACCTGGGAGTGAGGCGGTCTCGCAAATAGGCAGTTCCCAGACCATGTAAGGCTTTATAGGTTAAAACCAACACTTTGAATTGGGCCTGGAAGACTAATGGCAACCAGTGCAGAGATCGGAGCACTGGTGTTATGTGCTCCTGGTGACCCAGCCGCACCAGGAGCTGGGCCGCCACATTCTGCACCAGCTGCCGCTTCCGAGCCATCACCATAGGTAGCCCAACATAGAGCCCCAAATTAGTCTAGCTGAGAGGTGGTAAAAGCATGATGATCGTGGCCAGATCTAGAACCAAAACCAGCAGCCGAATCTGCCGCACCAGATGTAACTGGCGGAAGGCACTCCTCACCACAGTCTCCACCTGGAGATCCAGGTGGAGCTGCACATCGAGGAGCACCCCCAGATTCCACACCTGGGAAGTCAATGGAGGACAAACTTCCTCAACTGAGGGGGCCATCACCTCTGCCAGCTTACCCACTAACATCACCTCCATCTTGTCAGGATTCAGTCGCAATTGATTAGCCCTCATCCAGTCCCCCACAGCTGCCAAACACCAGGTAAGTACCAAGACAGAAGGGCCTGGGTCAGTTGAAAAATGAGAGGTACAGTCATCCACATAGTGTCCACATAGTCCACATGGTGATGACACCTCATCCCATACCCCCTGATAACTTCACCAGGCGACTGCATGTACACGTTGACCAGGACAGGGGACAAAACAGAACCCTGCAGGACCCCACACAAGAGGTCTCGGTGAGATGAAAAATAATCACCGAGCAACATCCGCTAAGTTCTCCCTGTCAGGAATGAGCAGAACCATTCAAGAATGATCCCTCCCACCCCTGCACTATCCGGCAGGCACGTCCACAACATCTCATGGTCAACAGTATCAAATGCAGTCGACAGATCTAATAGGACCAAAAGGGTCGATCAACCCTTATCCTTTTCCTGGCACAGATCATCTACCAAAGCCACTAATTCTGGGTGAAAACATGCATGGCACTAACCACCCTTTAACCACCCTTGGTGGTCATTTATGCATGTTGTAGGGCTGTATTGGTGCCCTATGCAGCCCTGAAACATGCATAAATGACCACCAAGGGAGGTTAAAGGGTGGTTAATGTCATTTCTGTTTTCACCCGCTGTCTCAGTGCCATACCCCAGATGAAAGCCAGACTGTGAGGGATCCAGATAACTGACGCGGTCGAGATGCTCTTGGAGCTGCTGACCCACTACCCATTCAATAACCTTCCCTAAAAAGGGAAGATTAGAGACAGGTTGCTAGCTGGTGGGGGAGTCAACATCATGTGATGGTTTCTGGAGCAGGGGCCGTACCACTGCCTCCTTGAGGCAGCTCAGCACTCTGCCCTCCTGCAGGGAGGCATTGACCACCCCAGCCAGCAACAGCCCCATTGTCTCCAGGCAGCTCTTAATCAGCCAGGACGGGCACAGATCTAGTTCACAAGAGGTGGCTCAAATGATGAACAGCCCCCAGCACCCTCACCGCTTCAGCAGGTGTCACCGACTGAAATTGATCTCATAAAACCAGACAAGTCGGGGCCTCTACCACCTCTACCTCCTCCACTGTATTAATTGTGGCACTGAGGTCTTGGTGAATATGAGAGATTTTCTCCACAAAGCAATCCACAAAAAGATCACAGCGGGCAGATGATTGCTCAACTCCAGGGTTGAGGGAGGCCGGACTGACCACCCCCCGTACAACCCAGAACAGCTCCGCCGGATGGGATTTTGCAGATGCTATGAGGGCAGGAAAGAATTCCCTCTTTGTCGCCCGCATAGCCATGGCATAGGCTCATGTACTAACTCTATGCCGCAATCTGTTGGCTTCAGCCTGAGAACGAAGCCACCATTGCTCCAACCATCACCCCTCTTGCTTCAGCATCCGCAGCTCCTCAGAGAACCAAGGAGGCCTGCAGAGCCTCCACCTGGGCAATGGACGCCTGGGAGCCATTTTATCAATGGCTTCCATCAGCAAGGTGTTCCACAGCCTGACAAGGTCATCGATGTGACGGTTATCAAGGTCAGCAGGTAACTCCGCCAGAGCACCTAGAAACCGCACTGGGTCCAACAGCCTCTGGGGGCAGTCCATCCTAATAGGTTCCGCACCCTTCCAGGGGCAGACATGTGCTAGATAGAGATGGGCAAACACGGTTCAGAAGTTTGGAGTTCGGACCGAACTCAACCAGTTCAGTCGAATGAACTGAACTTCCGAACCAAACTCGATTTTCAAACCGAACCGAACCGAACCAAATTTCCGAACTCAGCTCTGTGTGCCCATCCCTAAAAGATAATATTCCATTTAGTTCAATGGGGTTTGAATTTCCAAACTTTGTTCGGAAGTTCGGAGTTCGGACTGAACTTCTGAACCGAACCGAATTTCCGAACCGAACCCATTTTCTGAACTCGGTTCTGTTCGCCCATCCCTAGTGCTAGAAGAGAGGTCTGCAAGAGGTGATTGTCCATCCGTGATAAGGGCACAGCTGATATCTCCTCCATAAACAGACTACCCGCCTCAAGGCCAGTGCAAAACATGAGATCTAAATTATGTCTCCCAAGATGTGTTGGGCCGGTGACCCTCTGGTTGCCATGGTGGCCATGAACTCATGCTCGGCTCCCCCAGGAACTGTGTCGGCGTGAATGTTGAGGTCCCCAATGACTATTATTAGACTCAAAACTTGGGAAACCTTGGTTCATTGTTACTCTCCACCATGACATTGACCTAGTCATACAATCAGAATTGGAATGGACCTCAGTGGTCATCTAGTCCAGCCCTATAGTACTGATATTAATAGTGGATTTTGTTTCTATAGATGTTATTTACATTTTCAGATAGCTATCTGAATATCCAAATAGTGGGGCTGATCCCAATCCCACAGATCCTGTGAACAGAAGTGCATGGGCTCAACCATGCGCAAAGCCATTGCTGTCACATAGTGCTGCGCGAAAACTGCATGCAAATGGGGGGGGGGGAAATCCACAGGGCTTGGGAGCAGCCCCCACATCCATAACTGGGGTAAATATTTTTATTATTTAAATAATTAATTTATTACAATTTATACCCCACCCTTTGCCGTAAGCTCAGGGTCGCTCACAGTATACAAAAATGTATACTCCCTCCCCAGCCCCCCCAGTCAAAACCATATAAAATTTCACATTAAGATAATTCCTACCCACACCGTGCAAACCCTATCCCTGCCTGCTAAAAGCCTGACCAAATAAATAGACCATAACTTGCTTTCTGAAGATGCCCAAGCTCAGGATTTAGCAAACCTTCCAGGGGACAAGACTTCTAAAGCTGTGGGCCTAGAACACGTCTAGCGTTTTCCTTTTCAGTCTCTACGTGGTCTTCTAATACCATTTTAAGCCCTTTTTTAAAACATTGTAGGGACTACCACCCTGGAGTATGACTGAGACAAAACAGCTGATTTCAGTTAAACATAAGGAAGAAGTTCCTAATGGTAAGAGCTTTTTGCCAGTGGAACAGACTGCCTAGGGCAGTGGTGGGTTCTCAGTCACTGGAGGTTTTCAAACAGAGTCTAGACAGCCATTTGTTGAGGATGTTGTAGCACTAGCTGAGGAACTCCTGCATTGAGCAGGGGCTGGACTAGATGACCTTTGATTCCTTTCCATCTCTATGAGTCTACGATACTGTCTTAAATGAGGAATTTCCCCCCATATTTTCAGGACATTAATCAGATTTTAGCCCAGATTTAAGTCTCGGCGGAATTCCAATTGAAGTTCTGACAATTTATTATTATTATTATTATTATTATTATTATTATTAGCAAGCTTTTATATAGTGCCAGTAATTACCTGGCACTTTACAAAGTTTTATATGCTTTATATGCTTATATTTATATGGCTTATGATTTTTCATGAGACACCCGAGCTGCTTGAGACAGGATGGGTTGCAGGATACCAAATATTAAAAATAAATAAATATGATTCTGCTTCCAACTGTGCACGTGCAAAGTGACGGTGGCTGTAGACTGTGGGTGATTTCAGAAGTGATGCGTTCCAATTCACCACAGTGAATCCCACCCTGGTGTGAACGGATTCACCGCGGGATGTGGTGACACGTGCGGCCACAACAGAAGTGACAGGATCGTGACCACCGCCCGGGGGCAATCAGAGAAAACATGGGCCAGGGGAACACAACAGACATGCAGTGGAGATGTGGACCATGGTTCAAGCCCCAGAATGCACCGCGGCTGGGGTCAATTCCTTCCACCGCGGCTGCGGGTTTCCGTTCAGAAGTTACTTTTCATTCACCCCTGCCGTGGTGGCCATTCACCACACTTCTGGACCTCCTCCTGCCCCGACCTCACGAAGCGTGGTTAGCTTCACCTCGGGCTGCGTTTGACTGTGGTGAACACCTGGATGCGAGCAAACGGACATGTACGGTGCTTTCACCACCCCCTGCGTCTGACTGAGGTTGACTGTGGTGGACATTCACCACATCACTTCTGAAATCACCCTGTGTGTATGCAAAATGGAGGCACCCCACATGTCATTTTGGTGACCCCCCTACACCTCATTCAGGTTGCTGACATTTTGCACACACGCAATAGGAGGCAGAATCAATCGGATCATTCCGGTGAAACATGGATCAGATTCCAGTCCACATTTCGCAATATCAGTTGGAAAAGCTCGATCCATCCAAAATGGAACTGTGCTGGAATTTTGTTTCCGCCTTCCCTGGAGCCCTTAAACAGAATCAAACTGGGCATGGAAAACTCTCCTTTAAATTGCTTCTAAGGACCGAGAGTAGGATGTCACGATCACCTGGGGCAAATCTATCACTTTCTGCAGGTCTCATCCTAAGCTGTGACTCTGACAATCGCAGTCCGCCACATTGCATCAGAGGCCAAGCAGGTCATTTTAATCAGATTGACATGTACAATATTTAGCTCCAGAGTTTGTTACACTGGACTTTTGACAAAGGCTCTAGAAAGCGCATCTGCCACCATGAAGCTTTTGGCAGGCTTGCATGCAATTTGCACATTGGATAATTGTAACTGGAAACATAATCTTGTATTCTGCCAAGTCTTTTTTAATTAGCATTATTATTATTATTATTTGCAATTGCCACAAGTGCGTGATGGTAAGTTTCAGCTATCACCCGTCCACCAGAAATAAATTTGTCCCTCAATTAGGGTTATTGTGCCTGTGGTGCATATGCCACCAGTCTCCACTCCAGTTAGAGCTAAGAAATGGATAGTAAAAAACAAACAAACAAAAAAACCCATATCCATGGAATAATATCAAGTATTCTGGATAGTTTGGTGGTTATCTTGTAACAGGCCTTCCCCTGGAGGTCCGTCAAAGCCCAAGCAGGGGGGAGGGGGAGCTATAGTAATAAAATTATGTATTATTAGTCTTATTGTCATTATATAATTTTGACAGTTATCAATTGAAAAATTGTGATGGAAAACCAAAAAATCAAGTACTGATTCCTACCTGAAATTTTTGAGTCAATTTGGGTTCTGGAAATGCAACGGGTATATCTGTTTTTGTGGGGTTTTGTTTCAGCTCTGGATAAATATAACAAATTCACTGAATTTGGTAACCTAAGAAAATATTTGCTTCAGTTTTTCTCTACAGCTATCATGTATCTATGGCTGGTAGGAGAGTTGGAGCTGGGAAGATTTCAGACAGCCCCTCATAGCTATGCTGATCACAGTTTAGTTCGTCTCGTTCACAAATGAAGTTTGGAGCAGACTGAAACTTTCAACAGATCTGCTTCTCTGACAATTTTTTTCCTTCCCCCTCGGTCTTCTGGGAACCTTGCCAAGCAGAATTTAGTAAGATGCTATCGAGTGGCAGTTGGAAACAAAGCATACTGATGTGTTGCTGGCCATTTTGTCAGTTTTCCAATAGTAGAAGTAATTTGTGGAGCTCAATGTTGCCATCAACAATTTCAGAGGAAACATTGTTGGCACCACAGGAGAATGTCAGCCTATCATTCTGACAGTCGCTGGGTTACACTTTGAATATGCATGTATATATTTATTATTACCAGCCAGTGACTCTCAAACCCAAAGTGACTCTTTTATCCCGTGGCTATTCAGAGTAATCCGTGCATGTCAAAATGAAGACTTTGTCGTGTCATGTAAGTCAACAGCTTTTAAACACTGATTACAGATTTACATGTTTGGAATGCCGATCCCAATAAGAATTCTCACTGTGTATGAAAATAAAGAGGATTCTCATAGGTAAGCCTATGCATTACTCTTTTCAAAGGGGTGTTATTAAGTAGATGGTACAAAATGAATTTGACAGTTTGTAAGAATGTCTGCGAGTCAGAGTGGAATTCAGTTCTGTAACTAAGGGGAAATGGGTCATTGGGGTGGGGTGGGGTGGGATGGAGGAAGTAAGTATTTCTCGACGATGGGTGAAAACAGACATGATGCTAACTCCACTTTAATACCATTTTAACATTTATTATGCATGTTCCAGGGCTGTATTAGTGCCCATGGTAGCCCTGCAATATGCATAAGCAATGTTAAAACAGCATTAAAGTGGAGCTAGTGTCATGTCTGTTTTCACCTAAAGTCCTGTGAAATTTCTGGAGGTGAAATGGGCGGTGGGTTTATTAACCATGGGTATTATTCACATTTTGAGTATCTGAATTATATCCATGACTGAAACAGAACTCGCATATTCATTTTTGATGATATTTCTTTTCAGGTTTTTTTTTCTTTCTTTTCTTTTAATTTTTGTTTTAAGTATTTTTTATTTTTTTGAACTTTTTGTTATTTTGGTATTCTGCTGATGTCATTTTCAGAAACTTCATCCACACAATGGTGCTAATATTCTGAAATTATTCCTATTTATGTATTTATTTATTTTAATATACCCAACTCTTCCCCTAAGGCTCAAAGTGGCTCAAAACATATAAAACCACACACAAAAACATGTAAAACTCTCTTTAAAACACCTACCCAACCCCCCCAATCAGTGCTTAATTAAAAAAAAAAAAGAAGAATTACCAAGGCCCAAGTCTGCCCAAGAGTCCCCGCCCTATCCCCCATCCCAGAAGTCACACCTCCAAGACCAGAGCTTATCAGAGCAGGGAAATGAAACCTATTCTACAACTAGCAACCCAACCACTGGACTAATCTGCCTCCTACAGCTGAATATAAAAAAGGAGTTCTTGTAATCATCTACGTGATGACAGGGGTTAGAGCAGGAAAGTCATTAATGAAAGCCAAAAAATCCCAGTTATTTTCTGCTTTCATTTTCAGTCATTAAATGGCCAAAGTTTGCCTTTTCCTGACCTTTCATATATTGTTTTGTCTAAGTCCTGGAAAGCCCCCCCCCCCCAAATTAAGCCCTGCCCCAACCTACCTACCTCCACCCTATTCCTGTCTGCCATACATCTGGCCAAAGAACAAGGTCTTGCATCGCTTCTGGAAGATGAGCAGGCTTAGATGAATCTCCATCATGTGGGGTGTTTCATCATGGTGGGGCAAACACCGAGAACAACTCTCTGTGTGCCCTTGTTGTGGAAACTAGACAGGAAGATGGTACCAGCAAAAGGACGCTCCCGGCTAACCTCAGAGGCCAGAACAGGACACAAAAGATGGGTCTTTGGATCCCAAGCTTCTGGGCTTTGCAGGTTAGACCCAGCATCTTGAATCATGCCCAGAAAGCTATTGGTAGGCAGCAGAGACTCTGGTTCAGTGGCGTAATGTGCTCCAGGTGACTCACCCCCGATGAAGGATAAACATTTTGCACCAGCTGCAGCCCCTGAACAGTCATCAAAGTCAGTCCTGCATAGAGTGCCTTGCAGTAGTCTAGCCTCGGGGTTACAAAGGCATGGATGATGCAAGGGGGTCACAAAGGGGTTGAGGTAGAGGAGGAGCGAAGTTCCCGGGCAGGAGTGTGCCGAGATATGAGTGGTGAAATATGGGGGAGCAAGGCCAATAAGAACCTTGTAGGTGAAGACCAGGAGCTTGTGCTGAATGTGTTCCCATAGAGGGAGCCAGAGTAGGGCAGAGAAGAGGGGCTGAGCTTGGTCAAAGTAACAGGAAAGGTGGATGGCTTTGGCAGCAGAGTGATGAACAGAGATGAGATGGTTTCTTAAGTGCAGGACAGCCGACTGTAGTTTTGAGGCCCTAAGGCACCCTGCACTCCCAAAGGGAGGCATTTACAACACTAGCAAGCAATGGCCCCATTTTGGGGGCTCTAGAGATTTCCAAAGGTTTTTTTTTTTTCTGCAGGGATTTCTAAAGACTTTCCCTACATTTGGAGTTAAAGTTGAAACGAATTGAATTTTCTCATCTTTTAAATTGAATTAAAATATTTTTTTCCATTAATACTTGAATTGAATGTAACCAACTTGAATAGTCACATGAACTTTGACACTCTTCAGATTGTTTTATTAGATTCTTAAAGTCAAATCCAAGTTCAATTAGTTTAATTCATATTGGTTAGTTCAGCTAGAGTTTGAACTTCAAATTAATTGACATTCATTCACCCAAATAAGATATCATGCACCATGTGGCAATCAATCACAGGAAGCAACCTTATTTACTAATTCTGTGCTTTATACTGAGGGTGAAAACTAACCACCCTTTAACCATTCTTGGTGGTTATTTATGCATGTTTCAGGGCTGTATTGGTGCCCTATGCAGCCCTGCAACATGCATAAATGGCCACCAAGGTTGGTTAAAGGGTGGTTAGTCTCATGTCTGTTTTCACCCTGAGTTAACAAATGAATGAACTCACAAGTAACAAAGTAACACTTTTTGAATACCAAATTTTCAAAAATGGAAAACAAAGATCCAAAGTCTTCTTTGCTCACAAAGTTGACAACCAGGCTCCAAATTTTTAAACTGAATTTGCAAATGCAAACTTGAAATATTTGACAAATATTCACATTTCTTCCAGACGAGGACTATTTGTTCCAGACTGAGTATATATAGTTGATACCCAGGGGAATCATGATATTCACAAAGAGAAAATGCTGGGCATTTACGTGGATGATAATTATTATTATTATTTTACAAATTTATACCCCGCCCCTCCTGCGAACAGCTTCCAACAATAAAATACAATAGAATAAAATACAATTTAAAATCATCATTAACAATATACATTATTAAAACAGGACTTAGGGCCTTCATAATACATAATAAAATAGATCAGGTGGGGGATCTAAAAAAGAAAAACCCCTTACCCCACTCTCCCACCCTCCCCAAAGGCCTGGGCGAACAGCCAGGTTTTACAACTTCACCAGAATGTCAACAGGCTGGGGGCCAGGTGAGCTTCCTCCGCTGCATTCTGCACTAGCTGCAGCCTCTGAACCAGGATCAAGGGAAGCCCTACGTAGAGCGTGTTACAGTAGTCCAGCCTCGAGGTGATGAAAGCATGGATGAGGGAGGCCAGGTCTGGGCTGGGGACGAACGGACACAGCCTACGCACCAGATACAACTGGTGTAAGGCAGTCTTAGCGACTGCCTCCACCTGCCGCTCCAGGCGAAGGTCTGCATCCAGTATCACCCCCAGACTCCAGACCTGCTGAGCTATAAGAGGGCGAACCCCCCCAACCAGGGGGGCCACTACCTCCCTCGCTCTCCCCACCAACATCACCTCCATCTTATCAGGGTTAAGCTTCAGTCTGCTCTGCCACAACCATTCTGCCACGGCCTCCAAACATTGGGATAGCAACGAGACAGCAGGGTCTGGGTCAGTTGAAAAAGAGAGGTACAGCTGAGTATCATCAGCATACTGGTGACACCTCACCCCGAACCCTCTCATGACCTCCTCCAAGGGCTGCATATATACATTAAATAATAACGGAGACAGAATAGAACCCTGCGGAACGCCGCATGATAAGGCGCAGGGGCACAATGTCTCATCCCCCAACACCACAGGCTGAGTTCTCCCCGAGAGGAATGAACGGAACCATTCAAGAACAGTCCCGTCCAGACCACCAGGTCATGCAGCCATCTCAATATCAGCCCATGGTCCACAGTATCAAAGGCAGCCGAGAGATCTAGCAGAATGAAAAATGTTGAACATCCTGCATCCATCTCCCGGCGGAGGTCGTCTACCAAGGCCACCAAAGCTGTCTCAGTGCCATAGCCAGGACAGAACCCCGATTGAAAAGGGTCAAGGAAACCGATGCTGTCCAGATGCAACTGGAGCTGGAGTGCCACGGCCCACTCAATAACCTTCCCTTAAAAAGGGAAGGTTAGAGACAGGCCAGTAACTGGCGAGCGCATCTACGTCCAAAGATGGTTTCTTCACCAGGAGGTGCAACACAGCCTCCTTGAGGCAAGGCGACAGTCTCCCCTGCTGCAAGGATGTGTTCACTTGCCAGCACCATCCCCAACGTCTCCCTGGAGGCTTTCACCAGCCAGGATGAGCATGGATCAAGTTCGCAACAGGTGGCCCTCACAGACCCCAAGACATCTGCAGCATCGACCGGCGTCACTTCCTGAAACTCCCCCCACAAAGATGGACCAGACGGGACTTCCATCACCTCACGCTCTTCCCCTACTGCCCCTAATCTGAAGTCAAAGTCGGTCTGAATCCGAGCAATCTTGTCACCGGGCGTGACTTCGCAGACACTATGAGGACAGCAAGGAACTCCTTCCTTGCCGTCCTCATAGCTTCAACATAGGACCGCAAAGGGGCCCTATGGAGAAGACGGTCGGAGTCAGATCGAGTTCGAAACCAGCGTCACTCTAGCCTCCTGCCTACACGCATCATACACGGAAACCCCTCAGTAAACCAAGGGGCACTGCGGTGACGAGACTGAGGCAGAGGGCATCTCGGAGCCACCCTGTCAATAGCCTCCTCCAGCAAGCTGTTCCAATGCTGGACTAGCTCATCCACAGAGTGACCATCCAGGTCCAAGGTTAACTCCCTCAGGAGTTAACCTAAGAACATCTAGCTACAGTAGTTACTACTGCTAGCAAATTTGGAAAGTGTTACAAAGACTTCTCCAATGCTAAAGCCAGTCTCTAACTATTAAAAACATATGACCAAAGATTTGACCAGTCATTTTTAAAAGCTGAATCTGCCTGCCTCTCCATGTGTCTTTCTATCACTTCTATACTTTCCCCTGCCCTCAGAGCCGTTGAAAGAATTCTGAACCTTCCCCCATAGAAGATGAAATGATTTTGAAAGTTCTGTGGCATCACAAAAGCTGAATTAGTTGGTGCAGTGGTCTCGTAGGAAAACAGTTAAATGACAAATGGAATTACTCAATAATAATAATAATAATAATAATAATAATAATAATTAATATTGCCCATGCCAGATGGCATTCAGAGTGCAGCATGGTTATAAAATACAATAATAAAGCGATGAAATAATATAAAACATAGTCCTTAAAAGGGAGTGTAAAGAGGAAGCAGAGACTACACTGAAGGCAAACCAGCAAAGGATCCTAAAAGCATATGGAGAACAATTACATTTTCTGATGCTTTTTAAAAGTTAAGGAGGGAGGAATGGCGATAAACAGCTGGAGGGAGCAAGTTCCACACTGAGGGGTCCATCACAGCAAAGGCCAGATCAGCAGCTGACTGTCGTGGGAAAAGGGGAGAGAAGAGGAACGAGAGTAGGGGGAACACACAGTAGGGTTCCACACACGTACAATAAGTCCAACACCTTGCTCTGTTAGAAGGCACTTGGGAAACAAGCCCATCAGGATAGTGTTTTGGCCTTTGACCATGACAGTGGGTCCTGGGGCTAGAAGAGTGGCAATTTCTGGATATTGGCCACAGCCCTTCCTGCCTGTAACTTGGCCCCAGAACCCTGACGGTGGGTCCTGGGGCTGGAGTGGCTGTTCCTTGATGCTTTGGAAAATTGGCTCTCTGTGCGAGAAATGATGGCCCAGACCCATGACGGTGGGTCCTGTGGCTAAGGTGGCAGCTTCTAGGTATTGTCCACAGCCCGCCCTGCCTGTAACTTGGCCCCAGAACCCTGGCAGTGGGTCCTAGAGTTGGAGTGGTTGTTTTTTGATTCTTTGGAAAATCGGCTCTCTGTGCGAGGAATGATGGCCCCAGACCCATGATGGTGGGTCCTGGGGCTAAAGAGGCAGCTTCCAGATATTGGCCACAGCCCTCCCTACCTATAACTTGGCCCCAGAACCCAGGGTTCTGTGACTGGAGTGGCTGTTTCTTGATGCAGTTGAATGATGGCTCTCTGTCAGTGGAATGAAGGCCCCCAGAACCCATGGCACAGACAGTATGGGCGGCATTGGCAGCAGCAGTAGACATTCGATTGCCGGGGTGGAGAACCCATGGCACAGATAGCAGAGGCAGCATTGGCAGAGGAGATTGGATTTCCCAGAGGCAGCATTGGCAGCTGTTGCAGAGATTGGATTGCCCAGGCACAGGACCTGTGGCAGGGACAGCAGAGGCAGCATTGGCAGTAGCAGCAGCAGACATTGGGTTGCCCAGGCACAGGACCTGTGGCAGGGACAGCAGAGGCAGCATTGGCAGTAGCAGCAGCAGACATTGGGTTGCCCAGGCACAGAACCCAGTGAACAGCAGAGACAGCAGCAGCAGGATTTGCCTGTACACAGCACCCATGGAGCCAGGATGGTTGGATTTGCCAGAGAATAGCTCCAGTATAGCAGCAGACCACAGCAGCAGGATTGTGTGGGAACATTTGGATTGGCCAGGGCAGAGCACCCATGGACCAGTAGACAGCAGCGGCGGGATTACCAGACCAGTGTGGCACATCACCCAGGGTTGCCAGGGTAGGCAGACAGGCACTGTGTCATGAGAGGCAGGCAGATTGAGGCAGACTTTGATCTAGGCCACCTGGGCGGATGGGCGGGCATCATGGCAAGAGAGGCAGGCAGACTGAGACAGGCTTTGATCTAGACCACCTGGGCTGGCGGGCGGGCGGACTGGAAGGCAGAGTGGCATAAGCAGAAGGCAGGCAGACTGAGGCAGGGTTCAAACTTTGCAACCTGGGCGGGCGGGCAGACAGCGTGGTATGAGAGGCAGTAGGGAAGGCGGGCTTGGGCGGGCTTTGAGCTATGCAACCTGGCTGGGCAGATAGGCACCTTGGCATGGGAGGCAGGAAGGCAGACTGAGGCATACTTTGAGCTTGGCAGCAAGCTGGGCAGGCAGATAGGCAGTGTGGTATGAGAAACAGTAGGGCAAGCAGGCTGGGACATTGGCAGCAGGGCACTCAGATAGGCTAGCAAAGACTGTGCAGCACAAGAGAGTGAGAGCCAGTCAGTGTCACATAGGTGGTCCGAGATTGTGTAGCTAGGCATAGGCCGGCTGGCAGGCTTACAGTTTGTTTCCCAATGCCACCCTGCATCATGAGGTCAGTCACATAAGGCAGCCGAGGCCATCTAGTATGCGAGAGAGAGAGAGAGAGAGAGAGAGAGAGAGAGAGAGGCAGAGAGAGAGGCAGGGCGGGTGCCAGGCATTGGGTGGGAGGGACAGCACCTCAGCAGCACAGGAGCAGTAGCCCTATCCCAGATTAAGGAGGAGGAGGAGCCCTGTCCCAAGCCTGCGCGTGGCATGGGATGGGGTGTGCCACTGCACCATCACTCCTTGTCCAGGGGCAGCTTGGGGAATCCCAGAAGCGTAAGGTTCACCTTCAGGAACAGCAACTGCTCCACCAACTTGGCCCCCGGTCTCAGGCGGTGCGGGGAGGAAATTTCCCCCGCCATGGAGAACACCCTCTCTCTGGGGACACTGGTTGGTGGGCAGAACAGGATACCCTTGGCCACCTTCAACAGGGAAGGACACACGTTGGCCTTGCTGGCCCAGTAGGCCAAGGGATCGCTGCTGGGATCAATGCACGGCTCCTCCTCCAGGTAGGTCTCCACTGCTGCTGAGGCACCATCATACTCCCACTGGTAGCTTTGGGTGGGCACCACCTGCCCCACTACCCTCAGCCACACTGCTTACCCTTTTGTGCTGGGCCCCATGCTCACCAGAGTGGCCTGCACACAGGAGGAGCTGCTGGCACTAGTAGGGGGTCCTGCTGCTGCTGCT
>QEPC01005361.1:36018-63539 GCA_003113815.1 Sphenodon punctatus
AAGTGAGAAGGGACGAAGGCGCTTAGGGGAGCAGGGAAGGCGTGGAAGGGTGAGAGAAGGGACAGAGGAGGAGCAAAGTGCATGGGCTGGAGTATGGAGGGCGATAAGTGCAGAGAGGTAGGGGGGAGCGAGGTTGTGAAGAGCTTTATAGGTGAAGACTAGGAACTTAAACAGGATTCGTTCAGGAAGGGGGAGCCAGTGAAGCGAAGAGAGGAGGGGCTGCCCATGGTCGAAGCGACGGGCAAGGTGGATGACCCTGGCAGCAGAGTTTTGGACGGAGATGAGGGGAGAAAGGTGAGACCGGGGTAGGCCAGAAAGAAGGAGGTTACAGTAATCAAGGCGAGAGATGACCAGAGCATGAACAAGTGTTTTGGCAGATGAGACAGAGAGGAAAAGGCGAATCTTAGAAATGTTATGGAGGGAGAAGCGAAATGATCTAGCAACAGAGTCAATGTAGGGTTTAAAAGAAAGAGGTCAAAGATGAAGCTTAGGCTACGAGCTTGGGGGGCAGACAGGATGGTGACTCCATCAATAATTATTGACAGTGAGGAAGGAGAGGAAGGATGAGGGAGGAAGATAAGGAGTTCAGTTTTAGCCATATTGAGTTTGAGTTGATGTTGAGACATCCAGGTAGAGATGTCAGAGAGACAGTTGTTGAGACGAACTTGAACAGAGGGAGAGAGAGAAGGAATAGAGAGACAGATTTGAGTGTCATCAGCATAGAAGTGGTATTGGAGGCCAAAGAAAAGCTCTTTCCATCAGGAGAATGCTAAACAAGTAACTTTTGGCAGAAAACCACCAAACTAATAAAAGCTGGTTTCCTGTGGGAAGGAGAATGCTCAATAAAAGTTGATGAGATTTTTGAGCAATAAAATGTTGCCTTAAAATTTAGCTTCTGCAGGTGACACTGTAATCCTGATTCCTGCTCAGTCCAAAAAGGCTTTTAATCACTTATTAATAATGGGGCCGATCCTAAGCTCCGCTATGGGGACTATGGTGTCCACACAAATCACACGGGCACAAACCACAAGCATTCATCTGTACCCATGCCCACACATGAGCTGTGCATATGGAGGTTTGGGATCAAACCCAATATTAATTATTTTGTTTTTAAAGTGCTTCACCACTGGATGGTGTTCAGAGCACTTTACAGAGTAAAACTACAGCATATAAAATCCATTCTAAATACACATCAATGTAAAAATAATTTTTAAAAGGATGATGGTAGCAGCAGAAGAGTACAGACATTAAGCACCTTGGGAATAAATACATTTTCAGGTGCTTTATTAAAGGTGAGGAAGGAGGACAAATCTCTGAAGGGAACGAGTTCCACACCGAGGGGCCTTCCACAACAAAGGCCAGATCTCCTGTTGACTTATGACATGATGGTGGGATCCCTCCAAAGTGGGTGGTTGGTTTCTGAGCACAGATACCCATCAGGATGAGGCTCCAAGAGGAGGTCTCAAATGTAGCCAGGGCCTCTACTGTTTAGGGCTCTGAAAACCAGCAGCAACATCCATCTGCCACTCAAGAGGCAGCCTATGCAGAGAACACAGGGTGGTTGAATATGAACACAGCTACCCAAACCAGTAAAAGGCCACCCTGCCACATTCTGAACAAGCTGCAAGTGACAGGAAAGTCCATAGAAGAGGGAGTTACAAAAATCAAGCTTCATGGTCATCAGGGAACGGGTCACTGTGCAAGGTCATCCTGGGATAAATAAGGGTGTAGCTTACACAAATTGCATCTAATCTTGCCTAACCATGTTTCATGGATAGAATGTGGTCGAATGAAGACGACACCCACGTTTTTTTTTTAATCTGGCCCACCAGCTCTACCTTTTCCCCATCCACATGTAGGGGCCTGAGGGAGCTGAGGGCATACTCATATCAACTACCCCTCCCAGCATCACCTCAGTCTTCTGTGGATTGAGCACAAGATAGCTCTGACACATCCAGGTGACTATATCGTTCAAGTATTTCTCCAAGGCAGAGAACAAGATGGCAGGTCTCATGGGTCAAGAGATATACAGTAGTGTATCAGCATACTGATAGTACTCTATCCTGTGGTTTGTCATAACATCCATGAAGGGTTGCATGTATACATACACTGAATAACATCGGTGATAGAACAGAACCTTGGGGATAGAGCTTTAATGTAAGTTAGGTTTCAAGGTATTCACAAATATGAAGTTATTATCCAACATCTGTGATAGGGATGTGCGAACGCAATTCGGAAGTTTGGAGTTTGGCCCAAACTTGGGGTGTTCAGCCCATTTGCGAACACCCTGAATCCGAACTGCCCCCTGCCTGAACTGGCCGAACGAAACTCAGGTTCTGAACCCGTTCGGGCGGGGGCAGGGAGGAACCTGGTTTACTCCCCCCTCCAGAATGTGTGGGTGAAAGGGGCGCTGGGGAACACCTCCCCCCCCACCCTGCCCAGCCTCGTAAAAAAAATTGTTAACCCCCCCACCCCAGGGAAGCGCTTCAGGCCACTACTAGGCCTTCTGGCTTGTCCAGGAAGGCCTAGTAGCGGCCTGAAGCACTCCGGAGCGCCACCACTGGTGGACCTGTCACCAGACCGAGGGTCAGAGCCCCGGCACCACCAGGTAGGGTGATCCCTGGGGTGGAGGGTTAAAAAAAAATTACGAGGCTGGGCAGTGTGGGGGGGAGGTGCTCCCCGGCACCCCTCTCACCCGCCCAGTCTGAAGGGGGGGGAGGGGAAACCACCCCCCCCGAATGGGTTCGGCTCTCCAAACCCATTCAGGCTGAACCCCCCGGTGTTCGCACATCCCTAATCTGTGATTCTTTTTATTTAAACATACCCTGCCCGTACATTTCCCTGTGATAGTTTAGCCTTTCCCTGACTGCATACACTTGTTTCCTCTCTCTTTCTCCTTCATCCTATCTAGAAGGTACAAAAAACCCTCAAAACCCTAGGTAAACTTGTCAGAATTATGGTATCCAGCTCAACCCAGCAACATTGGGTACTAGCAAGTACCCAAATAGAGCTCAGCAGGATGCACAAAGTACTGATTTACAGTTTTTGTCCCAATTTTTCAGCTTCTTAAACCAATTTTTTTTAACTGCTGGTACTAGTTTTTCAATTCCACCTCTCACTTTTTCAGAGTTCTGGTTCTGACTTACCATTTGCCGATTGGTAAAATTATAAATCGGCAATGCTACTATCAGGTATTTTGAGGTAATTGGGTACCCGACTTCCTAGTTGGCTACCAATCGGACAGACACCATATAGACTATCCAGCAATGGGTATGTTACCCATGAGTAACAAACATGCTACCAGTTTCAGCTCTATTTTTCTCCTATCTCTTTCCCAATTGTTCTCTCTTCCCCTTGCCACCACAATACTTTGAAGATTGCCCCTGGCTCAGTTAGAAAGGAGCTAGGATTTTGTTAAGGCTCAGTCCTGAATCCTTGGCCTCGGTGGCAGTTCCTTTTCTCTGGCACCATCACTTGGCTTGTTTGCTTGAGATTTTCCTTACGGTTTCGGTTTTTCCTCTCTCTCTCTTGCACTGCATGTAACCATGCCCACCAGTTCCCTGATTGGTCCCAGCCTGCTTATAAGGATTCTGGGAGTCACAGAAAGCTGGCAGAGAATCCCTTGGTGTTACCTTGCTGCTGATTTTCTGCCCCCCCTCTCTTGGAATCACTGCTCTTCCCAGTACCATGATGTATTTTTTCCTGCCTCTGTATTGTTACTTGAGTCTTTTGTCCTTGCTTGGGGCATTCTTAGGCACACACATATTTTACCTGGACTTAAGAGTCTGGGTTCTGCAAACCACCAACAGCCCCCCCCTCCCGGACCGGAAACAGCGGTGCCTGCGATTCCCGCATGTTTTGAGAAGCAAGCTTGGTAAGTCCACAATTTCAGAGGGCTTACCAAATCCGCTCTTCAAAACATGCAGGAATTTCTAGCCCCACTCTCTGTAACAGCACCCGGGCAACTTCCAATTGGGGGAGGGGAGAACATCTAAACTCCTTGTGCTGGAGTTTGTAGAACCCGGACTCTTAAGCCCAGGTAAAAAATGTGTGTCTAAAAATGTCCTTAGTTGTCCTTCTGTTCCCCCTGTGTTGGTTGTTCTCTATCTCATTGCTCCAGCCTTTCCCTTTGTATATGGTTTCCCATGTTTCTCCTCCGCCTGTGTCTTGTGTTAATTTGGTCCCCATTATCATACTGTTGCTTGGTGTGTTGCCTCCCTATCAATGCATCTGTTTCCCCCTTACCTGATCACTTGATCCCTCTGAGAACTACCCCTAGCTTAGTCCTTTGCATAGTTGTTTCCTTTCCTTAACCCCTCTAGCCATAGCACTGTTCCTGTCTTGCTACATGTCTGCTTTCCCTCATTGCTTTGTTTAGACATAGGACTTTTTTTATATGTGATGCACCCACTCATGCCCATGCAGATTTGCTGCGTGGGCATGAGTGGGAGCCTCCCATGTGCATGCCATGGCAGGTGAGTGGGGGTGCATGATCGTTCCCATGACCCACAAACCTCCACCCATCACCCACTCACAGAACAATTCACCAACACGGCCATTTCTCCATGAGTTGGGATGAGTGGGAATGCGGGGAGGATTGGTGTGTGCACTCCCCTCTTCCCCCACTGCCCATGCTGCTGTGGCACACACCAGTCCCCCCTGCACCGCAGCCCATATTGCTTGTTCCCCTTCTTGCCTCGCCTGGTCCTCAATCCTTGATTTATGTTTGGCTCCTTGGGTTCCCTCTTAGTCTCTCTCACAAACACCCCATCCCTCCCCTGTTCTATTTTGCATAATCTCTTCTGTCCCTGCTCCTGAGTCTGAGTTACTCGGGGTTCCAGTGGCCAAGTTCCTGCCTCCTCCCTTGATCTCTGGACTTGGGAGGTTCCAAGTAATGTTTCTGTCCACAACCTCAGGGCTCAACCATCATTATACCCTGAAGGAATGTGAACCCTGTGAGTAGGGCCTGGCTTCCTTAGGCCTTTTTTTCACGGATGGCGCAGCAGCACCAATGGGTGGAGGTGGGTGGAGATGGGTGTGGATGGGAGGGTGAGCACACTCAGAGAACACTCGGCGTTGCTGAGCAGGGAGACATTTACAAGGCCAGTGCCGTGGGGGGTGGGTGGGAAGGAAAGGGGAGGGGCCCGCAAACACCCAGCGCCCAAATACCCATTCCGGGAAACACCCGGCAAACACCTGTGCAAGTACACGGACGGATGGGAATGACGTGGAAGCCCCACCCAGCACAGCGATGGCACAACATGGCTGACGGAGGGCAAACGAAGCCGCGCAACGCAGCCACGCCCGCCAGCCACCAGGACCCATGTGGGCGGGGCGGGAGGGAGATGGGAGAGGAGTACAGCCACTACAAAGGAGCTGGCTCCACACAGCCCCGGCACAGAGCCCAGACCACCCGGCGCCAGGCCTCCCCTCCCCAACACACACCCACAGCAGAGCCTCACACACACTGCAGGCAGCAGAAGCACACAGGGAAGGGCCCACGGCCCACGGGGGGCAAAGAAAGGGGGGGAAGGGACCACACAACACAGGCAACACCCCCCCACACCCTCCAGAGGCACCCGCACAAGGGGAGAGGTCATGGAAAAGCACAACACTGACACACCAGGAAAGGAACACACAAGCCTTTATTAAAAGATGGGGAAACGGCAACAGGGGGAACAACAACAGGACGGAGTGGGACGGGACGAGGCAGGTCCAGGGCAGAACCCCGGTCAATACAGCCAGCGACCCCACGCCCTGTGCCAGTGCATGGCCTGTGTGCGGTCCAGCCAGTGCAGCTGTTCCAGGATGAGCAGGAGGAGCTCCACCAACTCCCCCTGCTCCCAGGTCCACTCCGCGATTATGGCTTGCACTGAAGGGGACAGAGGGAGATGAGACAGCCATCAGAATGGGCCGCGGGCACCCAGGAACAGAACCCCCCATGGAGGGACACAGGCACAGGGCCCAGCAAACAGGTAGAACACTCATGGATGCCATCGAACAGCCACCCCACAGCCCACATGTCCCAGGCCGCCCACTCCAGCTGCAGGACTATAGCCCCTAGGTGCAGGATCACCAGCAGCATGACAACAGTAGCTGCAGGAGAGAAGGGACAGGGCACTGGGGAATGCCTGCACCAATGGGCCCTGGGAGGGCCGGGGGCAGTGACACCACCAGGGGAACATCTCCCACACACAGAGTGCCACCACCTGGAAGACAACCCGGACCCCTGCACCAAAGGGGATCGGAAGAGCCAAAACCCGGAGACAGCACAACTCCTACTAACGCTCAGCTGCCCAACGCCCATGGTGCTGCCGCCCATCCATCGCCACCACCAATAACGGGCCACACCAACAGGGGGCGACAGCAGAGGGGAGCAGAGGGGAGGGGCATGGCCACACCAATGCACAGGCGAGGCCAGGGGGTGCCTGGATGACCAACCCCCCGCTATACACCAAGCACACCCCCTGCACACAACCACACAGCTGGGGGCAGTAGGGCCGCCAAAGGGGAAGGAGCACTAAGTCACCACAGCAGCAACAGAATCAAGGCAGGTCAGGACATCACATAACAGCATTCCTTTATTGGTGCTGGGAAAAGTGGGCCCCCAAGCATAGAAATGCAGAGCAGCGGGGCACTGAGGCACCCACAGTCAGACGTGAGAGGCACAACAGGAGGGCACAGGAGCACCCAGGCAGGGTGAGTGAAGGCACCTGGACAGCCCCAGCAGGAAGGGGCAGCAGTCACACAGAGGGGGCAATGGGGTCAAGGGACTTCAGGCGGCAGCCAGCAGCAAAGCAGAAGGCAGTGCACAGCCCTCTTGGAGGCACGGGGGGGGGCTATGCACTGTCCCGGGCACCAGGGTGGCAGCAAGTGGGTGGCTGTGAGGGGCTGCTCATGGACGGTCCGATGAGCACTCCCGGGGCGGTGACCCCGGCGCCATACCCTCCCAGGCAAACAGGACCCTTTGGAAGCCTCAGGTGCGCATATGAGCATCCACCAGGTAGCGTGGAAGGAGCGGATCCACACCTGCAGCCCATACAGCTGGAATGTCCCTCACCGATCGAAGGGTGGCGAGCTCTGCAGCAGTGGGATCCCTAGTCCGGAGCAGGCCACCAACCTCGGGGGACAACAAGCCCAGGTCCCACAGGATGACCCCCATGTCCGAGGGTGTGCACAGGATGCCATGCGCATGCAGGAGGCTGCCAGTGTACTGGGCAGTAACAGGGAGGCCCCAAGACAGCCAGGTGAGGCCGTACCCGGGTAGCTCCATCGGCAGGCAAGCTGCCGTTACCTCCGCAGCAGTCCACGGCATGACAACGGCAGGCGGGTGCCCCCAAGGAGGCTGGCACAGGGGGGCAAAGGCAAGCTTGAGGGAATGGGCCTGGCACACCGGGGCCCCGACCTGGTGACCCATCGTCCACATATATCGCGATAGGAGCTGGAAGCCATCCCCCGCCGACTGGGGGTCGCTCACCAACAGCTGCACGTCAGGAATCAGCCAGAGGGCCCCCAATAGGATGTCCACACAGGAAGACCACCCCTCCATGACATCCCCGACTAAGGGCCCCGCAGAATGGCCTGCCATGGCAGCAATGAAGCTCGCTCTGGGGAAGCAACAGGCAGGAGACAGGGGGATGCCGCAACTGGGATGAGCACACACCGAGTTGATACCCTCGCCCACGGACAGCCTTGCATGCCAGTGATAAACAGGCCCGCAGTGGATAGGGTGCTGCAACCCACACACAAGACAGCAGGGATGCTGCACAGCTGCTGAGATAAGAAAGGGGGCCACAACCAGGCACTGCGCCAGGGCGTGGAGCCGAGCCAGGCATTGCATCCACAGCGGGCTCTGCTGCAGCTTGCAAAGCTGGACCCAGGCTGGGGGAATACCAGTGTGGTTCTGGAGGCAGGGGTACCCAGGGGTGCGCATGGTCCCATCCCCCCCCCAGCAGTCATGCGGCCGGCCCGCTCATGGGGAAGCTCAGCCAGACTTGGCACCCGCTTGCTGCCCCAGCACACCCCCTGCACAGTACCAACCGCTGCTCGGCCCCCACCGGTCTATACAGTACATAAGGCACACACTGTGGCCAGTCAGGCATGGAGCGGAGAGGCTATAACACGGGACCATGCAGCACACAGAGAACGGCTATCCTGGACTGGGTGCACTTGGAGGAGCTCCCGCAACACCAGGGGAGAGTGGGCCGTGGGCACAGGTCTGACAACAGATCGCACTGCGCTCATGGCACGTGCCAGGGGTGTGTGGCGGGGAGTGGGAAGCAGCAGAACCATGCTGCCGGGGATGAGGACCCACTGCCCAGGGCCATGCTGCTGCACTTCCTGGGCATGGGCCTCCTGCTGCTGTGCATGCTGCTCCACCAGATTACCCTGCTCCACCTGCAGAGTTGGCAGTCCACCCTCCTGGGGGCATGGCGGCGGAGGGCAGCAAACCTCAGGAGGGCAGCACTCATGCAATGGGTGAGGCGGGCGTCTGTCTGATGCTGCACCCTTCTGGGCTCTACGGCGTCCCTGCACCCATGCCCTGGGCTGGCCCAGTGCCCCAGTACCAACATGCCCAGGGAGGGACAGGCCCGCTCAGCTCTGAGGGGAACAGGGCCGGCATCTGCCACTGCATTTCTGCCTGGGCAGTCGACCGCTGGCCAGCGCCAGATCCACACCCATGTCTGTAGGCCTGGGACCCCCTTCCAAACTGCAGGGCCCAACCCGTTACCTGCATCCGGCCCTCCATTCCATGTGTGGCCTACTGGGTCCAGGGAACAGATCCTGTGGGTTTCCCGGCAGCGAGCACCCTCCCCTCATTGTCGACCACAGGTTGCACTGACCCCGCATGTGCCCGCTGGCCAATACAAGCCGGGTCATGTGAGCAGGTCCAGTGCACACCTGTTCCTGCCAGCTCAACTGCATGAGGCATTGCTGGTCTAGCCTCCAGCCCCACCAGCTGGCCAGGGAGTTCACAGAGCCCCCAAACTACCGGTGCCCCCCTGCATGCCACAAACCACGACCCCATGTCCCCGGACGGAGGAAGCGACAGCAAGGTATAGGTACAACACCTTTGTTGGGTGGGACATGTACAATGGAATGGGGTGGGGAACGTCTGGGGCGACCTCTCCCCCTCTTGGCCGCACCACCGGGGCTTGCTGGTCAGATTGACCTGGCCGCAGCTGACCACAGGGCTCTCCGGGCTGACAGTCAGGACTCCTTGTCATCCACTGACTGCTCCACACCGGCTTCCACTGTTGGTCCCTGTTTGGAGGAGCAAGAATGGGTTAAAGGATCACCGTGTGCAGTCACCTCTTTCCCTTGTCGATACACTGGCACTTGAGTGCCCCATAGGGGTCCGTGTAGCCCTGTCCTCCCCACACAAGCAAGGCATGTGCTGTAGGGTGCTCCCTGAAGATGGGGGTCTGCCCATGGTATCACAGTACCTGTCCAGTCACGTACTGCAGCACCGTGAAGGTACACATTCCCCTGGCAATGGCTGTTGCTCTCCATTCCGTGTACCACGTGTGCACAGCAAGGGTCCCACAATGTGTTCCCTACTGGGGTCCCGCCTTGTGCAGTTCCCTGGTTTCCCATTGCTCCCCCCCGGTGTTGCACCCCACAACCCCTGGGGGCCTGGGGTGCTTAGGCCTTACCTGTGGGGGTGAAGCAGCCACCATGGGCAGTTGCTCGACCTGAGGTGCACGGTCTTGGGTTGGGGGCCTCGCCTCTCGGTGGAGGGGTCAGGGTGGCAGCGGGGGCAGAACCACGAGGGGTGCTGGCTGGATGTGTGGCCCCGTAAGCGGGTCCGGATGCCCCATGTGAGGGATGGGGACCCCGTGGACCAGGCCGAGATAGGGTTGCTGCTGGGGGAACCACGGGTGGCCGAGGTGCAGGGGGGATACCAGCACCAGTGGGAAGCCGCCATGGTGTTAGTCGGCTGCCGGCCTTCCTTCTGCGGCTTGGCTTGGCTTGTCACACTGATGGTCACGCCCCAGGGCCTCCATGGCCTCCTCCATGAGGTCCATGAGCCGTGCGGCCTGACCCTCCAGCCTGTCACAGGTGCACCGCTGCTCGCCTTGGAGGGCGGCAGTCTGGCACCTGTCCCAGAGGTGCTTGGTGCGGGACCGAGCCATCATGGCAGCCAGGATCTCCCAGTCCCTTTCCCCCTCCCCTCTGATGAGCTCCCTGGTGAGCTCCCTGGTGTGCGCGAGCTTGTGGGAGTGCACCTCGGCTAACCATTGTGATTCCGTCAGCAGCTCCCTGCCGAGGTCCTCCCTCCGGCACCGGTTCCTGGCCCGCATATCCCGGTTCCACTTCACACTGCTGGCAGCTGCTCCCCTCGTGCAAGTGGGTGCCTGATCTGTGAATGGAAGGTTGGATGGAATGTTAGTGCACCCGGCCTGTGTGCCCTGCTGGCCACGACCGCCAGCCCCTGGTTCCAGGTCGGGCGGCCCCCATAGTGGGGCTGCTCCCCTCTTCCCTCCCCTGTGGGGTCCTCCTGCCCTACCCTGTCATGGGGTGGGCCCCCAGCAAATGTAAGCTGAGGGAGGGGTCCCTGACCGGGGGTATGTGCCGATGGAGCCTCCGGGGGCCCATGCACCCCTCCCGCCTGCATCCGCCACCCTACCCCTGTTGGGCCCTGCTGCTTGTGGTTGCTCACCCCTGGGTGGCCTCCCCCTGTACCTCTGCCCCCCACTACACCCGGGCCCTCCATGGCCTGTGTGCCCTGCCGTGGAGGGTGGCCCACCTGGTGGTGGGGGTGCTGCCTGACCCCCCTCCTCCTCCTCCTCCTCCTCCTCCACGACCTCCCCCTCATGCACCTCCAGGCTGGCTTGAGCTGCAAATTTAGGGGATACCGTTACTGTTTGCCAGCCCCCATCCCCAGCCACAGTGTCTCTGTCCAGGCCGGTCCCCCCCAACCCACCCCCCCGATCCCCCTGGGATGCTCATACCTGGATCTTGTTCATCCGCCTCCTGGGGGGCGTCCCGAGTCTCCGTGTGCTCTGTGTGCTCCGTGCGCACCTCCTGTCCCTGTGATTGGACAGCCTGTGGGTCTTTTGGGTGTGTGGAGTGTGGTAGTCTGGCACCCGGATCCCCGGGGCACCTCCTCCACCTGTGGAACGGGGCTGTCCCCTCCCACTTTGTGGCCAGTCTCACCAGGGGCACCCTCCCCCCTTGCTCTGTGGGGTGTTTCAGGGGGTGGTTGGGTGTTGGCCCTGCACCTGCACCTGGTGAAGGCACTGCCGTGTGTGCAGGAGGCCACAATGTCCCTGTCCATGCAGAGGAACTTGTCCAGCTCCTCCTGGAACTCGGATGTGCACATGCCCTGGCCGGACTTGAGATTATTGTCCCGGATATGTTTATATCCTGACCTCAAGTCCTTCACCTGCTGCATGCATTGGATTACATTTCTACTGTACCCCTGCCGCTGCATCTCCTGGGCGATGGCTTCATAGACCTGTATGTTTTTGTAGCTTCACACCAGGTCGTGCTGGACCCTTTCGACCCCCACATGCATATAAAGTCCCTGACCTGCCTGGACCAGGGCTCCCCCTTTTTGGACCTGCGTGTGGGGGGCTGACCAGCTTGGCAGCATGGGGCCCACCCTGTGGATGTGGTTGCCGTGGTGATGGTTGTGTCCTGTTAGGGGTAGTGCAATAGGGGTTACTGCGGCTCTTGCTGCTCCCCACCCACCCATGGGGCCTGCCAACCCTCTCCCCCCTGAGGTTCACTTTTGCTCACTGACTGTCTGAGAGGCCCTCCTCAGCCGTCGTCCCAGTGGTGCGGTGCTCTGTTGTCTGGGAGCTGTCCTGCGGGGCACAGGGGACCGGGTTATGCTGCTGCCCTGTGTCCCCGGGCCTGGTGGTCGGGCCTGGGGCGCTCACCTCGCTCTCGCTGCTGGTCCTTGGGCTGTGCCCTTGGGAGGTACTGGGCTGGGGTCATCTACCGGGGGGGCAGTCAGTGCGGACCCTCTGCCCTGTGCAGGGACATGTGTGCTATGTTACTTCCTGGCACTTTTCCCCCCCCATCCCCCCCCACTGCCCCCCCTGCTGACGGTCCGTTATCCCTCCTTGTGCCTTCCGTCTGGGGCGCATCCTCCCTGCACTGCCTTGCCGGGGTTCCCCCTTCCTGGGCGCCCCGGGTCCCCGTGCTCACCTGGCCCCTTCCCCCACGTGGGGCGGCATGGGCTCCCGTTGCCTTCTCGTGGGCCTTCTTGTTCACCATTGTGGGAGCCTGCGCGCGTATGCCATGGTTCCTCCCTCCTTTTACAGGCTCTCGGGCCGGACGTCCAGCATCCCCCCACCCTTTGGGCATGTCTACATGACGGCGCGTGTGTGCCTCATGGTGCCAGTGCAGTGGAGCTCTGCCGGTCCGTTCCACATGGGTGTGGATGTTTTTGCTTTTACACGGACACTCGGGTGTTGAACACCCATCTCCAGCCATCTCCACCCACCTCCACCCACAGAGGGTACCGGCTCCCTCGCGGCTGCTCCGTGGGTGTTGGTGGGTGGGTTATGCATGCCCCCACCCACCCACCTGTGGACATTTACACGGACACTCTCCCACCCATCCGATGAGTGTTTCCGGGTGTTTGTGGGTGGGTGGCATTCGTGTAAAAGTGGCCCTAGTCTCTGTCTGTCTTGTAGTCTGCTGTGTATCTGTCCATTCTCTCTCTGTCAGCTATGGTCCTTTTTACACAGACGCTCTAACATCCATAAAGTGTTGCAGGGCACCACTGCAGCCAATCACCATGGGCCCTGTGCACACATGATGCCTCCACCCAGTTCCTCTCGGTGGAGATGGGTGTTGGCCAGTGGGAGGGGAGCATTTCCCTGAGTGGGAACCGGCAGTGGTGTCCGTTGCTCCGTGGGTGGGTGTGAGTGGAGATGAGTGTTGGCTGGGAGCAAACACTCACCAACACCCACCAAAAGTGACATTTACACAGATGCCCCCACCCATCTCCACCCAGTCAAATGCTTCCCACCCACCGGCCAACACCCATCTCCACCGAGAGGAACTGGGTGGAGGCATCATGTGTGCACAGGGCCCATGATGATTGGCTGCAGTGGTGCTCTGCAACATGTATAATAAAATGTAACACCCATTTTATGGGTGTTAGAGTGTCTGTGTAAAAAGGGCCTATGTCTTCCTGATTTGGGGTTCCTAACATTTCCTAACTCCTTGACAGTGATCCTAGGTGTCCTAATCCTGACTCCGCTTATGACTCCTGACTGTGTTTCTGACAGGTTTTGTCAACTGTGGTCCTACCCACACCTTCCTCCAGAATATTTTCCACATCCCCACGGAGAGGCCTGTCTTCCAGTTTGAGAACCACTGATTCAACATTATTGTGAGCATTTAAAGGGGACCTGTAGGGACCTGCTACATCTGTCTTACAAGTAAGATTCAGAGTCTATTTGCAACCATTTCCTTTTATTATTAGGGCTGGATTTTCATAATGTTGCATTGAGATATTAATATAGTTACTAGGGATGGTAATTTTGTTTTTTGATTAATTCATAGCAGACCAGAATGGGCCATTATGATTAAACTGAAGCACATAGTTGCTATTTTGTCTGTAGCTGAAGTTTGCTCCATGTTGTTCATTCTAGAAGTTTGAAATCATGAGGGAATGGAATCGAACCCTCTGAGATTGTACACAGGAAGATATAACTTCACTGTGATTTTTCACTTGTGCACATATGTAGCTATAATAATTTTAAAGATATCCCATTGAGGAAGAAGTCTGAGTCTCTGAAACGCATCTGGGTTTTTATTTTTCAGGCAATTGTTAAACTCATAACTGCTATTTCCACGTGTGTGGGGGACATGCTGCTGTAGCAATTTTGAATATAGTGGTTTGGGTTTCCATAGTATCCATGTTTTATTATTCATGATTATATTATCAAATATTTATTAGATAATTAAAGAATTGCCCCCCCCCGACACATTTTTGTTTGTTTGTTTTGCATGGAGAGTGACAGGACTGTGGTCCATGAGGTATGGAAGAGTTTTTACTGTGATTGGGGGTCTTTTTCCTCATTTTGTTAATCTGAAGCAACATAATTTAGGCCTCCCCCTCACTTCCCCGGAGCCCTGAAGAGTTCTTACTGGGCTTGGAGAGCTTGACTGAAGCACCACCAGTGCTTTGGGGACTCTGGCAGGCTTCCTCAGCAAGACATTCTCTCTGCTCCAGATTGGGCACTTGCAAAATGGCCACTGGGGCTCCTTTGCACATGTGGAAATGGTGGCCACTGCAATTAATCAAAATGGTGGTGATGTAATGTTGCCCATCACCATCTTGATTAAGCCATTTTGCAGATGTAAAATCTGTAGCAGGGACGATGTCACATCAAGGGAGCCTGCTGGAGTTCCCTGCAGCAGCAGCAGTGCTTCAATAAATCCCTCAGAGTCCGGTAAGTGCTAAGTACCACTCAGTGCCCCAGGAGGTGGGGGTGAGGTCTGGGAAAATCCAAAAGGTTAAGGGGTTGTAGAGTTCCATGCATTTTAATGTTTTTTATTTATTTTTTTTAATGATTTTGTAAGCTGCCCTACACCTTTGTGGAGGACAGCATAGAATATCAGTGCTTCTAGCTCCTTTTCTCCAAATGATTGCACCTTTGTAAGCTCTAGTTCTCTTGAATCAAGTTTCAATGGTGGCGCACATTGCGGTTTGGAATCCAAATTTATCTTCACAATATTTTCTTTGCAGAAATTAGACGCCCCTTCATCCCTCTGAACACACACAGTCAGCACCCCATCTGGGGTTTGCTGTTCATAGTTATAATCTAAACTACATGATCAAAATGGGAAATACAAACAGAAGCGCTCACTTTGCTTGAGACATTTTACTCCAGCTGCGAAATTGTAAGTCAATTTAACTTCCATTTTACAATAGCAATTTCATCACAAAGAAATATTTTAGCAATTGTCATTTCTAAGTTTCCACTCCTTGCCTGCACATACTTGTGGGGCTTTTTCCCTCAAGGAAGTGAATGAAAAACAATCCGTTTGTGCTGTACTGACTGATCCCTTTAAGGACCGGTCACCCAGTAATCCTGCCGGAAGCATGGTGGCCCCACCCCCCAGTGGTGAGGACAATTAGGATCGGAATGCTGGCCAGCTGGAGGGGATGAGATATAAAGGCTGAACCAGAACTCAGTAGGTTTCTGCCTATGACAGAAAGCAGATTCTCTCACTGTGGGTTTGTCCAGAGGGGAATCTGTTGGACTGAGTGTTCTGATAACAGAAATATAGTTCCTGACTGAAGAAGTGGCTGAAAGGAAAATCCAGTATTGAAATGGAATTTGCAGGTGAATATGGTATCAAAAAAATTCACTGGTTTCCATTTCATCAGAGAGTCATTTCAATATATTCCTTTCCAGTTAGTTTATTTTGGTATTTAAGTTCGGTCATTTCAGTATTTTCTTCTACTGATTATGCATGAACAGTAGCCAAAATGAAGTAAGATGACTGAACCAAATTAACTGAAAAAATGAAACAAGCAGAAACTGGAATAATCTAAATAACAGATATTTGTCGTAAAAAAAAGACTACATGTCAGATTTCCACATGCCATTTCAAAGATGGGGAAATCCACTTACAACCTAGGAAGTCCTATTCTGTAATGTTAGACTGCTGCTGTAGCCAGACGTGCCTTTCATCCACTTTACCTGTTGAGAAGGCTGTGACCTACAGCCAAATGGGTACCTGAGAGTAATAGCCACAATTTTGGGTGCCATCTTGAGTATCCAGATTGGTACCCAAACATAGTTTGAGTGCCTCAAAATTACCAGGGGAAAAATACTTACCATTTTGGGGGATTTATTTATTTTATTTTATTTATCAGCGTTTTTATGCCACCCTATTCACCGTACAGTGACTCAGGGTGGTGAACAACAAACATAAATAACCATAAAATATAAAATCCAGGATAAAAATAAACACTAAAAGCTCAATTAAAGCAATTGACTTAAACCCTCCCCCCTCAATCCCCCTCACTCAATGCCTGGCAGAACAGCAAGGTTTGCAATTACTATGAAATAAGGAGAGGTCCCAAGAGAGTCTAATCTCTGCCAAGAGGGAGTTCCAGAGTGGTGGTGCAACCACAGAGAACACCCTTTCAAATGTGGCCCTTTGAGAAACCCAGGAGATCTCTAACCAGATGCCAGAGGAGGACGGCAGGGGTCGATCAAGGACACGGGGGGATGAGGCTGTCCTGCAGGTAGACAGGGTCCAGGCTGTATAGGGCTTTAAATGGTATAGCCAACACCTTGAAGCAAACCCGGAAGACTATAAGCAGCCAGTGCAGAGAATGGAACACCAGTTTAAAGTGCTCCCAGTGGCCCGCCCCCATTAGGAGGCGAGACATTGCATTCTGCTCCAGATGAAGTATCTCAATTGTTACCAAAGGAGCCCCCCGTAGAGCGTTTTGCAGTAGTCAAGTCATGAGGTGATAAACACATGAATGATGGTGGCAAGACTGGGGCTCGAGATATATGATCAAAGTCGATGGACCAGATGTAACTTACTATAGCCACTCCTCAACACAGTCACCACCTGGGCATCCAGGCAGAGCTGTGAATTGAGAAGCCCCAAACTCTGAACTTGAGGGACCAGGGTTGAACGCACTCCATCGATGATGGGAGCCTCCACACACATACCCTTACCCACCTGCATCACCTCCATCTTGTTGGGGTTCAGCCTAAGGAGACTCATCCTCATCCAATCCTCCACTGCAGTCAGGCACCAGGTAAACACACAGACTGCAGGGTCTGGGTCAAATGAAAATGAGAGGTATAGCTGGGTGTAATCAGCATATTGATGACACCCAACTCCAAATCCTCTCACGATCTCACCCAACAGCTGCATATGTACGTTGAACATGAGAGGGGACAGAGTAGAACCCTTCGGGACTCCACATGTAAGTTCCCGGGGAGAAGATGAACACTCCCCCAGAACCACATGCTTAGGGATGGGCGAATGCGATTCGGAAGTTCGGAGTTCGGACCGGACTTGACCACTTTGGTCGACCGAACCGAACTTCCGAACTGAACTCGATTTTCGAACCGAACTGAACCGAATTTCTGAACTCAGCTCTGTTCACCCATCCCTAAAAGATAATATTCCATTTAGTTCAAAGGGGTTTGAATTTCTGAACTTTGTTCGGAAGTTCGGAGTTTGGACCGAAATCGAATAGTTTGGTCGGATGAACCGAACTTCCAAACTGAATTTCCGAACTGAACCGAACCAAATTTCTGAACTCGGTTCTGTTTGCCCATCCCTACACACGCTAAGTTCTACTGGCCAGGAATGAGCAGAACCATTCAAGAACAGTCCCACCTAGTCTAACACAGTCCCACAGATGTGTCAGCAACAACTCGTGTTCAACCATATCAAATGCTGCTGAAAGATCTAACGAAAACAAGAGAGTGGACCTACCGTGATCCATAACTCGGCACTGATAGTCGACCAAAGTCACAAGTGTAGTCTCCATACCATATCCGAGACAAAATCCTGACTGCAAAGGATCAAAGAAACCGATCTGGTCCATATGCCCCTAGAGCTGCTTGGCCACTGTCCATTCAGTAACCTTCCCTAAAAAGGGAATGTTAGAGACAGGTCAGTAGCTGGCAAGGGCATCCATGTCGAGAAATGGCTTCTTGAGCCAGGGCCATACCACAGTCTTCCTCAGGAACTCCACAAACCTGTGCTCCACAAGGGAGGCATTGACCACCCTTGCCAGCAACGAGCCCAAAGTCTCCCGGCTGGCCTTGATCAACCAGGATGGACATGGATCAAGTTCAAAAGTTGTGACCCACATAGCCCCCTACATCTCCACCGCATCAGAGGACAATATCAACCCAAAATGATCCCACAAAACAGGTGGGGCATTCATAGCCTCAGGTACACTCCCTGACTCAAACTCGGCATCAAAACAGTGGTGAATGTGAGCAATTTTGTCAGGAAAAAAGTCTATTAATTGGTCACAGCAAGCACTGGATGCCTCCCATTCCAGGCAGAGAGAGGCCGGACTGACCAGCCCTTTCACCACCTGGAAAAGCTCAACTGGATGAGACTTTGCGGATGATGTAAGGATAGCAAAGAAAACCTTCTTTGCTGCCCACATAGCCATGGCATAGGTTCTAAAAGCAACTCTACGCCGTAATCGGTCAGCTTCAGCACGGGTCTGGCACTACTGTCACTCTAACCACCTCCCTTCCTGCTTCAGCAGGTGCAGGTCATCCATAAATCACGTGGACTTGCACTGCCTGTGTGTAGGGGGCGGATGCCTGGGAGCTGTCTAGTCAATAGCCTTGGTCAACAAGATGTTCCAAAGTACCACAAGATCATTGAACATACGGCCATCAAGGTCAGAATGCACTGCCCCCAGAGCATTCCAGAACTGATCCGGTTCCATAAGTCTCTGGGGGCAAACCAAACAAATAGGTTCTACACCCTGCCGGGGACAGACATATTTCGGGAGGCTGGCCCGCAGGAGATAACGATCTGTCTATGACAAGGACATAGATGACACATCCCCCACTACCAGATCCACTGCCTGAAGACCAGTGCAGAATACCAAATCCAGAGAATATCCCCCCCCCCTTGAGGCAGGCCAAATACTCTCTGGAACAAGCCCATGGTAACCATGGCGACCATGAACTCCTTCTCTGCCCCCCTAACAGCATTGGTGAAAAGTGCTCCTGGCCACCACCATGACCTGGCAATCCATGTGCAGCAAAGGATCCAGAAGCACTCTTAGGCTGCAAACCTGATCAACCAGAGGGGACCAGACACCATCAATTAGAGGAGTCCCAATACCCTCCAGGGTACAAGACTGGCCAACCATCATCACATCAGTCTAGTCAGGATTCAGCTTCAATCGACTCACCCTCATCTAGTCTCCCACCGCAGCCAGGCAATGGGTAAGCACAGAGGCTGCCGAACCTGAGTCGGATGAAAAGGTACCTTTCCTAAAAAGGTAAGGTTAGAGACAGGCCGATAGATGGCAGGGGAATCAATGTCCAATGATAGCTTCTTAAGCAGAGGCCAAACAATCGCTGCCTTATGGAAGCTTGGCAGTCTGGCCTCCCGAAGGGGAGCATTGATCACCTCAGTCAGCAATGGCCCCAATGTCTCCCTGCTGGCTTTCACAAGCCAGGATGGGCGTGGATCTAAGGCTGCTTTTAAATGAGGAGTGCTGAAGCGCCTCCTCAATGCCGCATTAAAGGAAAGCCGCCGGAAGTGACGTTCTCCCCGTTGCCGGCAGCGGCGGCGGCTGGAGACACAGGGCTTTGGAGCGGCGCGTTCTTAAGACTTCAATTATCAGGCTTAAGAACACGCTGCTCCAAAGCCCCATGTCTCCAGCCGCCGGCGGCGGCAACAGGGATAACATCACTTCCGGCGGCTTTCCTTTAATGCGGCATTAAGGAGGTGCTTCAGAGCTCCTCGTTTAAAAGCAGCCTCAGTCACACCTTGAGACTTGCACAGCCCCAAGAACTTCCTCCATATCGGTGGGTAACAACAACTGAAACCAATCTCCGCCCCCCCCCAAAAAAACAAGGACAATACTGGTCTTCCATAACCCCCTGCTCTGACTCTTCACTAGAAACGGTCGCACCAAGGTCATGGTGAATACAAGCAATTTTATCTGCGAAGTAATCAATAAAGATGTCAAAGCAGGCACTGGACCCCTCCAGTTCCTGGCAGAGACAGACTGATCTGACCAAACTGCTCACCACCTGGAAAAGCTCCACTCGAAGTGCCCAATTTTTTCAAGTTGAATCAGGTACCATGAATTTGACGGATGTACCCGTTTTTGTGTGTACCTGCTCACAGGTAGCAGTGACCCTTTTGTTCAGATAGGGACCTGACCACAGTCATCTGTGCCTTCGTTATTTGAGGTTAGACTACTGCAGTGCACTCTGCTTAGGGCTGCTCTTGAAGACTGTTTGGGGGCTGCAGCTTGGACAGAATATGGATGGCCACTTTCTGAGAGGGGTAGGTCACCAGGAGCCCATTACACTGGTTTACAGAGTTGAAATGAGTAATCGCTACAACCAGTATCTGGCAGGATAATGTGGTCACCAACTAACCCCGGGATCAAGGTGAAATGGGAGTGCTGGCAGTCTTTGGTCAAGTGTGATTACGAGGAGCTGGATGTCCACTGAACTTCTATTAGAATGGAAAGGTGGAAAGGGAATTTGTTGTGAAGCTGAAAGATCCATGGGGGCTTTGGGAGATTATATTGTTCTGACAGTAAGCCAAGCAGGAAAATCTCACCTTTCCCAGTGTTGCCATTTCCCTCTGCCTGCTTGGCCATTTGTGGTTGGCTGGTTTTGCACCACAAGAATGTAGAAACAGCTACCTTGTTTTCCTTTGTACACAACATAGTTACTGATTTATATAATCTCTCCAAGTTTCCTATGCAGCTGTTCAGCCTATTTTCTCCATGTAAGCTGATTCATTTGTTTCCCTTCATGTTTACTCTTCTGTCTCCACCATTTACATATTCCAAGAAAGCATGTTCATCCTCAATCCCTTACATCCCAGTATGGACTATATCAGTTGATCATCCACTGTTCAGTCCACTGCTGGAGGAAGGTCTCCATCTCCAGTCGAAGTCCATTTCCAATTTTATCTAGGTGCCTTGTCCTATCTGAATTGTCTGGTGCCTTGTCCTATTTGAATTGTCTTGCCAGTTTCATCTTTATTGATCTGATGTGTGGACACACCATGATTTGTTCATAGACCATTGGACATAATTTTCAGACCTTCTTGAATTGAACCACCTTTCATCCATCTAAACTTCATAATGACTGACCAGACTGCCCCTTCCTTTACTTTGCAAGAATTATGACACTAATTATCTGTCCTGGTGCTAGATCCAAAGACTAAGTTTCCTGTCCTGGCTGTCACTGAAATAAGTAACCACTACTATCTGTTATCTGTCCAGATATTGTAGTATCCATGATATCCGATAGGATAACAAATGACATCTGGTTTATTAGCTGGTGGCTATTTAATTCACTGAATAATCGGTTGCTGAATTACTGTTTAGCACATTACCATTTACTGCATTTCTTCAACAACAACCCAAACCTCTCTGCTCTGATCTCCCTCCGAACCCCTGTTCGAGCACTCCGCTCCTTTTTCATCCCCACCCTCACCCTCCCATGCCTCCCATGCTCCTCCAACTGCTTTCATCCCTTCTTCCTCACTACCCCGCACGCCTGGAACTCCCTCCCTGCCCTCATCCGCGTTGCCCCCACCCTCCACACCTTCAAGTCCCTCCTCAAAACCCACCTCTTCCGCTCTGCCTTTCCTAACTCCTGCTAATCACCACCACCCATGATTATCCCCTACTTGTTATCGGCAAACTCCTGTTTACTGTAACCAAGCCAAGAACGTGTACCTGAGTTCTCACATCCATTGAATGTTGCATCCCTTGTCTCTCCCTCTGTTCCCCCTTCCCTGTCTCCCCTCCCCGTCTTTAGATTGTAAGCTCTTGGGCAGGGACAGTGTCTATTTTATTCTCTTTAAAGCGCCAGGTACATTTCTGGTGCTTTATATAAATACTTTATTAACAACAACAACAACAACAACAACAACAACAACCTGTTTGCAAGAGACAGATGTCAACTTAGAGTCTGCACTGAAGTAAACAGGAAAGGCACCAACTGAACGGATGGTACACAAAGTGGAGAGGTGTTGCATTCCCAGGAGCTCGCGCTCACCAGGGAGCTTCTAAGAGGGGAGCAGGAAAGGGACCAGGAGATCCTAGCAGCTATGATGACCCAGTCCCGCAGCAAGCACCTCTGGGACAGGCACCAGGCTGCTGCCCTCCACCATGAGCAGCAGCATGACAGGGCGGAGGTGGTGCACCCCTGTGACATGCTGGAGGGTCAGGCCATAAGGGTCATGAACCTCATGGGGGAGGCAGTGTTGGTCCTGTGGCAGGACCCCCAGTGCGACAGGGGCTGCCAGGCTGTGGATGGAGGGAGGGCAGCTGATATTCACCATGGCAGCCACCCACTAGTGCAGGTGCCCCCTCCCCTGCACTTCAGCCAACCCTGGTTCCCCCAGCAGCATCCCTTCCCGGGCCTGGTCCAGAGGGTTGCCCTCCCCCACATAGGTCCACATGAGCTGCCAGTGGGCAGTACACCACCACCACCCCTGCTGCCACCCCCACCTCTCCACCAGGAAGCTATGCCTCCACCCAACAACCTGGCACCCCAGGACGACCAACCACCCGTGCCCGCTGCCCCACCACCTCAGGTAAGGCCACCACACCCCTACCCCCTGAGGGTGGGGGGTGCTACCCCATGGGGGGTCGGGAGGGGATGAGGGGACCCATAGGCCACTCACTGGACCCCCAGTGAGCCTGGCACTGGCGTGGGAAGGAGCCAAGTGCACATATGGAATGCTCACCCCATGCTTGTTATTCCTCGCAGGGACCCACACGAGAGGCCGGTGTGGAGCAGCCAGTGGATGACAGGGAGCCTGGCCCATCTGGTCACCGATCGCTGTGCTCGGAGGCAGCAAAGACCCGCTGGGCTGCAAGCCCTGGTGGTGCAGCCAAGCGGGGGTGAGGGCACCCCCGAAAATAGAGATCCCCATCCCATTGTACATTTCCCCTTCAAATAAATGCTGCACATGTACCTCCATATCTCTTCGTCTGTTGCGTGACCAGTGGGCGGGGGGGGCAGCAGGGGGGCACCGGCAGGGTGAGGGTCTGGTACAATGCTGGGCCAGCCGAAGGGGCCGGTGGGCCGCCCTCCGAGGCCGCAGCCATCACTGCTTTGTGCAATAAGTGCACGGTTTCCCTGCACAGGTGGGCTGGTGAGTGGTGGTATGCAGGGCAGTGTGCAGCCATGGCACCCTGCGGCTGTCAGCGACGGATAGGGCTGTAGTGGAATATCGCAGCGGTAGCTATTTCCGGCGGAAACAGTGTTTCCGCAATTAGTGGAATGGCATGGCAGAGGCTTTCATTCCGCGGTTTCANGGCATGGCAGAGGCTTTCATTCCGCGGTTTCATTCCGCGGTTCCGCGGTTCCGCTTATTTAATTCCGCAACTTAGTGGAATCGTGGAAACATGACATTTTCGCTATTTCCGCAATTCCGCCAGCACAAAAAAATAGCGGAATAGCGGTTTCCCGCGATTTCCGCAATTTTTCCGCAATTCCGCGATTTGCAGAATTCCGGCGGAATTAGCGGAATATCCGCAGAAAAGTCACGGTGTGGCGCGGGCAGTTCCGAAATGGCGGAACGGAATCGCGGTGCGGTAAAAGCTGCTGCCGCATCAGCCCTAGCAACGGAGGGCACTCGCACCCAGGAAACCCACTGGACCTGTTCCCAAGACCCCCTTGCCCACACAAGGCATGGAGGCATGATGCTAAAGGGACCAGCCAGCTTTATTGATAGGGTTAAAGAGAGCCGGCACCAGGACACAGTCCTGCCTAATGCCTCGCTGTATGTCCACCGAATCTGTAACATGGCAATCTGGATCTACCCTTACCACAAGAGAGGAGCCAGAATATAGAGCTTGAATCAACCCGAGGAGCCTTCCATCTACTGTGGATCTCCGAAGCTTGCCCCAGAGTATACCTCTATCTATAGAATCAAATGTAGCCTTCAAATCTAAGAAGGCCACAAAAAAGGAACGATTCCGAGCCCGATACTTGCTGACTAGGTGGTGTAGTATGCAACATTGCTCTAAGGTAGAGTGGCCTGATTGAAAGCCAGCTTGCTCTGCATGGATGATCTTATCCTGAATCATCCATGTCTTGAGTCTGGCAAGCAAAAGTTTGGCATATATCTTCCCAACCACACAAAGAAGGTTGATTGGGCAATAATTAGCCGGATCAGACTGCTGGCCCTTTTTGTAAATGGGAATCACAATTTCCTTTGACCATAAGGTGGGGATCCTTCTTGAGTTGTTGATTGCCGTAAAAAGTTTGACTAACAGAGGGACCCACCATATCTTGTGAGCTTTCAGAAATTCTATATGAACTTGATCTGGGCCTGGGGCTTTTCTATTACGAAAGGAATCTATCAGTACATCTATCTCTGACTCTAAAACATCAGACCATGGATAGTAGTCCAAACCATTGTCATCCTGTAGTGGTAGGAGATCAACTACCTGCCTGCCGAATAATTTAGAGAAGTACTCGGCCCATGTGGATGGCGAGAGAGGGCTAACAACAGGTCTTCCTATCTCAGAGGTAGCGAGGTTGACTAAACGTAAAAATTGGCTAGAATCTTTTTGGTCCGCTGCCCGAATGAGGGCTGCCCACTGTTTTTCCCATAATAATCTCTTTTTCTCCTTTAACAGCTGTGTATCCCTGAAATGTCCAGTCCAATCTACTTCCCCCTAAAAGTTGCAACCAGGCCTGTGGGCTGCCTTCTGTACGCAGATGATGTTGTGCTACTCTCCCAAACCCGACTTATGAGGCAGATGCAGGCTTCTTTGAAGTTTTGCAACATCAACAAATTGTCAATAAATTATACGAAATCTGAAGTCCTGGTATTCACCGATAGAAGGAAGGCCTATAGCTGGGAGACAGGGGGCCACCTAATTCACCAGGTGACCTCCTATCGGTACTTGGGACTGCTCTTTCATAAATCTGGGAGCTGGAGAGATCATGTCTCGAAGGCAATCCCGGCAGTAAAGGGCTCCCTATATGCCCTACTTAGTTTCTTTACTAGACAGAGCAGAGATTCCATCTCGTCTGCCCTACAGGTATTCAACTCTAAAATTGGAGGGCAAATATTATATGGAGCCGAACTGTGGACAGTATTTTATGCCCATCGATTAAATGCAGTCCAGGCTAAATTCCTTTCTGCCTTGCTCAGAAACCCAATAGGTATTCCCCATGCTATTCTTCATCTGGAATTGGGACAGAATGGTTGAGCACAATTGACTGTTGAATCTGCCTTAAAATTTTGGTGGAAAACCCATTACATTTCTACCTCTGAGTTAATCAAAGAGATGGTGAAGGACTCATGGATTAACCCCTGGCAACAGAGAATTTATTCTCATTTATGCTCTATAGGGCTTTCAGTTGAATATTTGAGCCATAAACCAATAGGGGCTGTTTGGAAAGAAATTCAGACAAGAGTAACTGATATTAGTCACCAGATAGAAATAGCTACCATCAACACTTCCCCCCATGTTAGTTCTTATCTGACATGGATCCCAGCTCAGGGACAGATCCCCGATTATCTGAGTGTCTCTATTACTACCAGAGCCAAAAGGCTCATTTTCAGGGCCCGTGTGAATTCTCTCCCATCCTGGGTCCTCGAGGGGTGTATTCAATGGATTCCTTTCTTGGATAGGGTTTGCCCATTCGACCACTCTGCGGTCGAGACTGTTACTCATATTTTCTTTTCATGCCATCTTTATGACTCTTTGAGGGATAAATATTTGCTGTCATTTATTCAAAGGTTTCTGGATGTTTCAACAGATGCCCTCCTACACTTGCTGTTAACTAGTACCTCACCTCAGGATATAAAAAAATACTGCATCCTATATAATGCAGGCCATTTGTTGTAGACAGATATTTTTGGACTTCAAGGATACTGTTGATAGTTTTTGCTCACTTCCTTGAATTTTATTTCTATTAGTCTTTATTTGACTAGGATGGCTGTTTATTTTATAGGCAACTGCCAGGAGGCTGATCTATTTGTATTAGGTGGTATCATTTTTATGTTTTAAATGGTATATTTCTTTTTCTTTATTTTTTCTATTTTATTTTATATTATTGTATATATTATTGTCTGTACGGCAATGACTTTGTTTTATGCTGTGAATAAATTACTTACTTACTTACTTACTTACTTACTGATAGGGTGCACAGGTTTATGGGCTGGGGTGTGAGTCAGGCACAGGCCCATCGTCTGCTGCCTGGGCAATGATGCGGTGGCAGAGGGCATCTTTGTTCTCCTCGGAGATGTGCCAGAACGCATCTCCGAGGAGCATGGGCACGGGGCCTTCCCTCTGTACAGGTGGTGGGTTGTCCAGGGCAGCGCCTCCAGTCTCGCATATGTTATGTTGGATGCATGCTGCCAAGACAAGGATGGGGGTGTGGTCAAGGCCAAATTGGCTCCTGTTCATCAAGAGGCACCAGCGCATCTTCAGCTGGCTGAAGGTCCACTCCACCATGCTGCATACTGACAACAGGCGCTCATTGAACACGCGGTGGTCAGGGTTGCGCGCCACTGAGTATGCCCTCATAAGCCATGGACTGAGTGGGTAGGCGGGGTCCCCTATCACAATGGGGACAATGGGAATGCTCTCTATCATGCGATAAAGGTTGGGGGTGAGCTCCCTGTCGAACATGCGAGCGTAACGGGGACACACGCAGTATACATGCATCATGGCTCTGTCTGACTTGTCCAAGTACATGTCTATAAAGAGGCCCCTGTGATCCACGATGGCCTGAAAATTGATGGAGAAGGTCTTCTTCCTGTTCACGTAGTCGATGTTTGCATGTGGGGGCCATATGATGGGGATGTGGGTGCTGCCAAATGCCCCACTGCAATGGGGGAACCCCAGCTCCTCAATGCCACGTATCACTTCCTCAGGATTGTAGAGCTGGATGACCCGCTCAAGGAGGTTCTCCATGATCAGGTCACACACTTCATGGAGCGCCCTGTTCATGGTGGCCATCCCCACCCCAAACTTCTCCCCCATGCTCCTGCATGAATCAGGGATGGCCACCCACAACACCACCATGGCCACTCGCATCCCTGGTGGCAGTGGATAGTGCATGTTGGTCTCCCACCTCCGTAGATGCGGGTTCAGGAGCACCCCAACTGGGTTAGGAGGGAGCGGTTCATATGGAAATAGTCCGTCCATTCCTCATCCATCCAGGTGGCCAGCATGTTCTCCCACCAGTTGTCGGTGCGGGAATGCATCCAGTGCCATCGCAGGGTCAGAAGGACCATGCAGCGCCCGTACACGTTCAGGGGACACCGAGCCACGACGAGCTGGGCGTGCAGGGACACCGTGGTGCCCAACATGGCATGGCGACGAGCAGCAGCCCGCTGCACCCATCACAATGTCACTGCCCTCTGCAGGTTCACTGCCCTCCGATGCTGTTCCCCCTGGAGGAAGTAGCTGCAACCTTGCAGGAGGAGCTGGGCCATCTGCTGGAGCAGTAGGTGCAGCAGCGCTCAGGACAGTCATATAAGCAATCCATTTATAAATGTATGTCTGACTGTAACATCTTTGTAGTTCAACAAGTGTACATGAAATTTGGCAGGGCTGTATATCACACCTTCCCAACCATCTCTGACAAGTATCAGAAAGATGTGATGAAGGGTTCCAACCTTATATGTCTGCAAAGCATATGCAGAGAATGAGCCTATTCCAGGGATTCTCTTACGTGTCACAGTGGTATAAGATCAGTTTGTGATGCCAATTGACCAGCAGAAATGTCAACCAAATATCCTCATTCTGTGCTGTGACCATCACAACATTTCTCTCCCACTTGTTACTGGGAAGTCGGAAG
>QEPC01005361.1:67781-81791 GCA_003113815.1 Sphenodon punctatus
GGGGAAGGCCAGAAAGACGGAGGTTACAGTAATCGAGGCGAGAGATGACCAGAGCATGAACGAGAGTTTTGGAAGACGAGACAGAGAGAAAAGGGCTAATCTTAGCAATGTTATGGAGGGAGAAGTGACATGATTTAGCAACAGAGTCAATGTAGGGTTTAAAAGAAAGGGGTGAGTCAAAGATGAAGCCTAAGCTAGGAGCTTGAGGGACAGGCAGGATGGTGACTCCATCAATAATTATTGACAGTGAGGAAGGATGAGGAGGGAAGACTGGCCCATAAAACCTACTATTTACTTATTGAGGAAATGTGTAACTGCCCAGAGTTGATGGGCTAAAACCCAGAGACTCCAGGTCAAATCTGGAGGGATGGTAACCCTAGCTGACACCCTCTTCACAAATCGAGGGACAACCAGTAAAAGCTTCTCTGTGTGTGTCAGAGAGTATTGCAATCACAAAACTATCCTTAAATAACATTGGCTTTTTTTCTTCCTCTGGGACAGGAGCTACCTAAGTAAACTTATGCCTGAGGTAATCCAGCAGGAACAAAATAGGATCTCTTCCTTTACTGAGTGATGTAGTATAATGAATGGAACTATGGGACATGGATTAAGTTCCAGGAGGAACACATTTGACTGTAGCACCAAGGGACTGAGGAAGAAAGTCAGAGCTGAGCTTCCAGGCCATTAGCACAAAAAGTGTTAACAGACATCACACTGGCCCAGTTGAGCCTGCCTTGACCCTATTGGGCCAGCGTGATATTGGAACATTTGTTCCAGGCCCATCGGATGTGAGCCTGGAACAAACTGCATCTGTGGTGGCAGCTGGGCCAGAAATCTGGGCCAGGAACAAAGATGGCCCCCACCCAGCCATGGTTCAGCTGGACCAGAGTGGACAGAACCAAGAAGGAACATTTGTTCCTGGTTCTGTCTTCTCCTGACATGGGGCATTGCTATGGTGGCCAGACATGGCTGCCTATCATGTCAGGGTGCTGAGACAACGTCGGAAGTGCAAGGGTGTGACTGAGCAGATGCATGTTGCTCCCCACCCCCTCCTTCCGGCTGGGTCAGGCCGCAGGGACTTTGATCCCCCTGGCCAGAGTTCATCTAGCTGCGGGAAGACCTCCCTCTACAGGTAGGGACAACATCCAATGTGCACCTCTGTTAACACCCATGAACACGTGGGCATCACAGGGCTCACTGCATATGTACTAAAAGAAACTTTCAGTCCCACAATACTCTCTGTTACACTGATTCCTTCTGATGAACGAAGGATGAATGTGTGCAGGCTTTATCTGTGCCAGACTCCCAGAAAGGGAGTTCCATCTCAGTTAATTCCCCTCTTGAGAGTATAAAAGAGCTACAAAAACAACTCTGTAAAAAAACTGAATTTGTTTTCCATTCCTGAGTAAAAAGCTATTGAATCATAATGGCACCCAGCAGTGCCAGTCTAGTTAAGAATCTTTTGGTATTTCCAATATGAACTCCCATCTTCAGCTGGTTCAGATAAGACAACCTGCATTTGTTCCTGACTCAAATGTGCTGTGCAATAGAGTGTGGAAGCCCAGGAGAGATGTAAAAGCTTAGATAAATACGTTGTTGTTAACTTTCCAGTAAGAGAGGTGAAAGGAAAATAACATAAATAGGACAGGTTTGACACTTTCTGCCCCTCCCCCCCTCCCGGAAGTTTTGCTGAAATGGCTTTTAAAGAAATGGATTATGCAGTTTCTAATGGCACTATCGAAAAATCAAGTCATCACTACCCTCAACCATAGGTGGGATAATAGAAGTGCATCCCTCTTCCAGTAGCAAAGAGCACAGCAGGAGCTAGTCCAATATGAATAAATAAAGTCGTGAACCTGGATATGGTCCTGCCTTTTTCTCCTCTTTAATGTTATGTTGTTTCAAATAGGGATGGGCGAACAGAATGCGGTTCAGATGTTTGGATGTTCGGTCATTGAGTTCTAAACCCAAGTTCGGGTTCAATGGTTCGGTTCATCCGAGTTCGGGTTGGCCGAACTTGACTGGACAGTCAAAAATAGCACTATCGAAACCAAAACCGAAACGACATCGAAATTGAAACTTAACCAAAACCAAAACCAAAACTTAATAATTTTTTTGCCCTGAAAAGATTTTTTCCTGCCTCCAAACCAATCCGAACTCATCTGAACACAACCGAACTGTTCGGTCATTCAAGAGTTTGGTTCGGACGTTCGGTTCAGACATCCGAACAGACCGAGTTCAGTCTGAACTCCGAACATCCGAACCATGTTCACCCATCCCTAGTTACAAATGGTGCTGAATCAAAAGCAGCAGTTCCCGAATCGACGAGAAATCTTGTCATGTGAGGAACATTGTCGAATGTTTGGTGGGATGTTGTGATTTCATTGCTTTTGATGAGGTCACAGGTGGCAATTTTTTGCTACTTCTGTATTTTGGAATTATTTTTGGGTAGTCATCATTTTTATCCTTTTTTCATGTCCTGGTGTCATTGCTTTCCCAGCTCCTAGCCCCATGCCTTCCCCCCCGCCCTCCCAAGTGCTCTTCTCCCCATTGGGGGTGGGGTGAAGTGGGAGTAGAAGACAGCTGTGCCTACCATATTTGTATTATATTATTGCTTGTATTCTAGAAACCTGGCTGGGTGATGAAGCTGGGCCTACATTGGCCTAATTGATGCCAGCCAGGTACTGTGTGCAGCATCAGACATGGGTCAGAGGTTGGGGGGTCAGGCAGAGTGGCAGTGATTTGGAGGGAGCATACGACCTGTTGAAGGTATCCAGTGCCTAATAGAGCCAATATGGAGTGTGTTCACCTCTTGTTTGAGGCCCGGGATAGATTGGGGATCCTTCTGGTGTACTGTCCACCCTGCTGCACAGCAGACACCCTGACCAAACTGGGTGGGTTGGTCTTGGAGGTGGCATTGAGGAAACTGAGACTTATTGTTCTGGGTGACTTCAATATCCACACCGAGGCTGGCATTCTAGGGCCAGAGCAAGAGTTCATGGCTTCCATGACAATGATGGGCCTATCCCAGATAATATCTGGCCTGATGCATAAGGCAGGACACATGTTGAACTTAATGTTTTCCACTTGCCTGGATAATGGGGCTCCGATTATTGGGGGTCTTGTTAGGACACCATTGTCATGGTTGGATCATTACCTTCTGCGGGTCCAGGTCCCTATACTCATTAGCCCATCAGGGTGGTGGACCAGTTAGGTTGGTCTGCCCATGGAAACGTATGGAACCAATTGAATTCCAGAACTCTCTGGGGGATATTCCCACTGATTTGGATGGCTGCTCAGTAGATGGCCTGATTGAGTTGTGGAACACCACGCTGACCAAGGCCATCTACGCTTTACCATCCAGGAGTCTGCTTCCTTTATGGTGTCAGCACAGGTCATCCTGGTTTATGGGGGATCTGTGGCGAATGAAGTGGGAGGTGAGGCGGTTGGAGCACAGGTGGTGTTCTACTTTCACTGAAGCCGGCCGATTGCACCATAGATCATTTTTGAAGGACTATGGTGTGGCTAGGGTGGTGGCAAGTACTGCCCTCCTCTTCGCCACCATAGCATTTGCAATGTCCCATCCAGTAGAGCTATTCCAGCCAGGTGGTGGACAGCCTGGTGAACCCAGGCTGTCTTGGTCCTGTGGTTGTGTCATCTTCTGCCCACTGTGAGTAATACAATACCTACTTTGCAGACAAAATTGCTCGTATTCACCTCAACCTGGGGGCTGCTAGTTCTTTGGCAGAATCAGAATTTGAGGTTATGGAGTTGCAATCTTGTCTTGTTTATTTGGATCACTGTCACCTACCAAGGCAGTGGATGTCCTTGGGGCAATGCCAAGGACAGTTGTAGTAAATTAGTTCTTTGCCTGTCTTGGTTGGTGAAAGCCAGCTGTGAGAAACTGGGGCCTTTGCTGTCAGGGATTGTCAGTACTTCCCTTCAAGAGGACAGGGTACCAGAAGCCCTCAAGATGACAATTGTTTGACCCCCTGCTCAAAAAACCATCACTTGATGTTGGCTCATTGGGCAGCTATCACTCCATCTCTATTAATGGGTGGTTCCCAGGCAGCTGCAAGGACATCTAGATGCAACTGGATTCCTGGACCCATGTCAATCTGGCTTCCATCCTGGGTATAGCACCAAGACTGTGCTTGTGACGTTGGTTGACAATCTTCCCCATGAGACTGACAGGGGATATTGTACCCTGTTGATCCTTTTAGATCTTTCAGCGTCCTTTGATACAGCTGGCCATGAGGTGTTGCTGACATGGCTGCAGGATCTGGCAGGGGTTGCAGGACGGCTCGATTGGTTTCATTCGTTCCTGTCGGGGATGTTTCAGCAAGTGATCATCGGTGATTGTTCTTCTTCACCCTCCCTGTTCTCTTGTGGTGTCCCCTAGGGTTCCATCCTGTCTCCCCACCTATCCAATGTGTATCTCAGGCCCTTGGGAGAGCTGGTGCATAGATTTGGGGAATGTTGTCTTCAATATGGGTATGACACCCACATCTGCTTATCCTTTTCATCTGACCCAGGTCCTGCAGTCTCAGTGCTTACCCGTGTCTGGCTGCTATTGGGGACTGGATGCAGGTGAGCTGTCTGAAGCTGAATCCAGACAAAACTGAGGTGATGGTTTTCCAACCCTGTGCCCTGGGGGAGTTGGATTCCATTCACAGATGAGATCCTGCCTCTCCTTGCTACTCAGGTGCATAGCCTTGGGGTAGTCCTCGATCTGCAGCTACACCTAGAAGATCAGGTTGTGACTGTTGCCAGGAGCGCCTTTTGTCAACTCCATCTGGTGAGAAGGCTGCGTCCCTTTCTTTCCAATGGGGTTTTGGTCACTATCATTCATGTCTTCATTACCTTGATGGAATACGCTCTACGTGGGGCTGCTCTTGGAGACTGTTTGGGGGTTGCAGCTGGTGCAGAATGCGGCGGCCTGCCTCTTGATGGGAGGCAGTCACTGAGAGCAAATTACACCAGTGCTTAAGAATCTGCACTGGCTTCCTATAGCTTTCAGGCACAATTCAAGGTGCTGGTCTTGACCATTAAAGCCCTAAGCGGCTTAGGTCCTCAATATTGGAAGGACCACCTTTCTCCTTATGGTCCTTCATGGCCCTTACGATCTGCTGAGGGTGCCCAGTTTCATATGATTCGGGCCGGCAGAGAGGCATTCTCGGTGGCTGCTCCACAGTTTTGGAACTCCCTTCCCTTGTAGGCTCGCTTGAGCCCTAGTTTGAATGTCTTCTGGAGGCAGCGTAAGACCTTCTTATTTGGCCAAACATTCAATGGGCAGGGATAGATTGGGGGGAGGGTGATGGGGTGTTTTTAGTTTTGTGGGGTTTTAATTGTTTATTTTACATTCGTATTTATATGTTTGTGAGCCACACTGAGCCTTCAGGTGGGATTGAAATCTAAATAAATAAATATCAGGCCTGTGTATACCGCGCCTGCCTCCTTCTGCTGCTGATGGTGTTGAACATTTTGGCATGTACTGAACATACCAGAAAGTACCTATCAATGGGCATTCTCATATGGAAAGAAATGAACATGGTGAAAAACCCCCAGTAAGTTTCCGCATTGTGGGAGAGGCAGTAAATAAGCCATATTCAACAAAAACAGCACTGGCCATGAATTTTCATTTCAGCAGTAGGGATAAGGTCTCCAGGTTACGCAAGGCTTACACCTGCTCTTTGAACAATTTGATAAATTGCACAGGGGCAGCTGTAGGAGTAGAACTATAATGAATATTAGTGGAAATGAATGAACCGATCAAATTTGCTCTGTCCAAACCGAAATTCAGAAAGTAGGTAATAACTACTATTCATTTGTGTTTCATTGAATAGACATTTCAGATATTTCAGCTGTCACTTGGGTTATTTTGACTTATAACAGGTTAGGCGATGGCCCTTTAAGGACTACTCTGCACCCTTAGCCCCGCCTGCTTCTGAGGCTATAAATCCAGTGAGCCCTGACTTTCAGGATGTCTGGGTCTGATTGCAGAGCCAGAAGGAACTGGGCTTGGGCTCTAAAGGGAGCTGGCCAGGTGTCCGAATCTATGGAAGTCTGGGAGCTTCCATAATACTACCCCTGGCCCAAAATGGAGGGCTTGGAGAGAGAAACTGCCATAGGCCTAGGATCTGGCTAGAGCCAGGGAATGTAATCTTAGGAAGGATTTGAAGGTCATAAGGGACTCTTTTTCTATTTTATGTCAATGAACAACTTGCAGTCACCTTTATCTTTTTGCTTCTGAATTATAGGCAGGCAGCATACTACTTTGATCATATACCATACATTAAAGATTAACAGCTGTTGTCTTCCATACTTCTAGAAAGTCTTATAGTGATTCTATGCTAGAGTCTCCTGTGCTTAAGACAGGAAGACAGTTCCCAGTATAATCCCCTTATTTCATGCATGCAGAGCATTCTTGAATATTCACCTCCAGGGCCGAAATCCTTCACACTTGGCTTTTAGCTGAAGGGGATGAATTTAGAGGAAGGTTTGAAGAAAATCCTTTCAATGATTTTTCAGAGGATTAAAAAAAAACCCTCAACAACACACAAATTCATTTCAATGTTCAAATGGACAGGATGAAATATGAGAACAGAGACTGAATCTAATTCGAATACATTTATGAGAAAAAACAACAACAACATATCCTTCTATTGAAGATAAATAAGCAAACAATGAGGGAGGACTTTTTTCAAAATAATATGCTGGATTTCTTAGGGGATTCCCTCCCCCCTTAGTTGCTGCAAATTTCCCTGCAGGCAGATGTCCATCTTACTTGCGCCCTCCTCGACCTTAAAAGGTTTGTCAACACATAGTCATTCTCCTGGTGCTTTTAGGATTCACTGCTGGTTCCCCTTAACATTTTCTGTCTTCTACATTACCTTGTCTGTTAAAATTGTTTCATACGGACTTGGGGGACAATCCAGCGGCCTGCGTACGCCGCCCCGGATGTCTGGAACACAACCAGAACGCGTACACTCAGACATGCACGCGATGCCGCGTGTGCAGCACAGCCGCGCAGGGCGGGTCATATCAGCCGGGTTTGCACTTTTGCTCCGAGCAGCTGTACTGCGTGCGCAGCACCACAGGCACGTCTGAGCACACACGTTCTGGCTATATGCTGTGCACTGGGGTCAGCGTACAGAATATCATGTTTTATGTTATAAAGGGCTTTGAGAGCCACCAAGCAGTGGGGCACAAGAAATAAATTATTGTTGTTGTCATTGTTAACATTATTATTAACATGTCGACGGTTTCAATTTATTGCAGGATATAATACCTTGTCACCGGGATCCAATACTTATTCCAGGACACACTACTTTGTCACCGCAACTGTAAAATGGGAATAACAAGGCCCTACCTCACAGAGTTGTTCTGAGAGAGAATGAGATAAAGATTGTAAACACTGAAATTGTTTAATTTTCATGTTGATTGAAACTTTTTTTTAAAAAGGTAATCACATGATTCCTGTGCAGAGTAAGAGCACATATCCTACACGGAGGTCTGAATGACAAACATTTTTGCCTTCTGCACTTGTCCCTGACCCACCTGCCCAATTCCCTCACCCATCCACTCCCACACAGATTTTTTTAAACAAAGAAATGTGTGGCCCAGTAAGTCCCAAGAGGGCCTAACCTCCAGCGATAAAGGAGCCAGCATCTCTGTCTCCATAACCCAGAGCACTTGCTGGCTTGCCCTGTGGGAGTGCCTGGCCCCTCGGCCAGAACCACTGCAACCTACCCAGCTGCCCCAGACCCATTTCCATTTGTGCTGGAGGCACAGGGAACAGCATGGTTATTGTCAATCAGACCTTCTGCCCTGGCCACAAGCCCTGACAAGGTGAGCGTAAGTGTGGGAGGGCACCAACGAACTCAGCTCCTACAAGAGGGAGTGGCCACTCTTGGGGTGCAAACAGACCTGCACCTTAACTCTGTTTTAATACTGCTTTAAGATTTCTTATGCATGTTGCAGGGCACCAATATAGCCCTGCACCCTGCATAAGAAATCTTAAAGCGGAGTTACCTGCATGTCTGTTTTAACCCGTGGTTGCTTCGGAGGCCATTTTTAAATGGACCGCAGTGGGTGGGATGATGGGTGTGTGGTCACGGTGGTTGTGCGCCCATTCCCACGGGTGCACACCCATCTCCACCCACCTCCACCCATGGATCATTGGGCATTGGAGCCCGTTGCTCCATGCGTGCGTGATGGGTGTAGATGGGTGTAGTACGGGAGCACCCCCCACCCATTCCTTGGGCGCATTCACACAGGCATCTCCATCCATCTCCATGCAGTGAAACTGCGTGGAGATGGGTGAGAGTCTCTCGTGTAGGGATGGGCAAACAGAACATGGTTCAGATGTTCTGATGTTCGGTCGTCCGTTTCGAAACTCGAGTTCGGGTTCGATGGTTCTGTTCAGCCTTGTTTGGTTTGGCCGAACTTGGCCAAACAGTCAAAAATAGTGAAAGTGAATGAAATCAAAACCAAAACCGAAACAGCAATGAAATCGAAACCGAAACCTAATTTTCGGCCCTGGGAAGACGTTTTTCCTGCTCCCCGAACTCATCCAAACTCATCCGAACACAACCAAACTGTTCGGTCATTTGAGAGTTCGGTTCAGACGTCCGAACAGACTGAGTTCGGTCTGAACTCCAAACATCCAAACCGCGTTCGCTCATCCCTAGTCTCGTGTGAAAAGGGCCAGGGAAGTGCCCAACAGGTCATAATGGAATGATCCATTCCCTGCCATTCACTCCCAGCTCCCCACTGTCTAGAATAATCTCCTAATCTTCACAGCTCGATAATTCTCTAGTTTTAATTTCTCCCCCTCCAATTCATTTCTCCCCTTTCAACTCCTTCAGCCCTTGGAGTTGGGTCTTTTGTAGCAGTAGGTTGTGTAAGCATCACTCAATATCATTTTGCAGACTTATGAGCTTCCCACAGATGTACTGCCTTAGAAAAAAAGCTGTAGCCTCAATCTTGAATGCCTTACTTTTTGATTGTTTGTATTCAAGTGAAAAGAAACTCTCTATGTTATTTGACCATGGTTTGCTACAGTTGGCAGCAATATATCCTCTTGCCCTAAACTCCTTTAGTAGCTTGCAACGTTCGATTGATGTGACATAAGCATAAAAAATTAATCACTCTCTATCTGTGTAATGTCTGTGTCCCTGAACTCTTCTTGCATGTATGGCTTATCATTCATGCAAGCAGAAAAAGCATATGGCAGCTTAATTGTATATTGTTGTTTTCTTTCAAAATTGCTTCCTGGAGAAATTTCTTACAGAGTGCTTTCTGTTTCGCGATGGGACTCTCTCATGAATATGTTGCTAGCAGTTTGTGAAACAGTTACTTGTGCTAAAGAAAGATCGCTAAACTCATGGCCCTATCTGAGGCCAAAACAGGGTCAGATTCAACCAAAGGGCAGATGTGCAAGATGAAAGGGCCCCTAATAGAATGGAATCCACTCAGATAGAACTTGTATAATGTGAATTTCTGGATAAGTTGAATTCATATCTTTTCTCCAGCACCAGATCTATGGGAATGTTTTGCTTCTTAATTTGGATGAGCACAATTTTCAACCCATATAATTTGAATTTTTAAGGTGTGTAGAAGACACCCATCCAGTTCAAAATATCAGGACCTTTGAATGTATTAATGATTTCTTGATGCCACATGGTTAAATCTCTGTTGAATACACCTGATCAAGGTGAGTCTTCATGTTGGGCAGGCTGGAGATGGGCATTAGGGAACATCAGTTCTCTCCATCTTCACCTTTCTAGACATACAGACTCATACTATCAGCCAGACAGAGCCATGGCTGTATGAATGAGAGAGAGATCCTGTCAGGGTGTTTTTTAGAGAAGTTCCTCCAGGCACATCACCTATCTATCATGCATCTTGCAGGATGTCATTGGCATCCTATGCAGACCTACAACATGCATGGTGGGTGGCTGATGGGTAACATGCATGGTGGGTGGCTAATGGGTGGAGAAGCACTTGTTTAAAAACACCCTCAGTTTTGACTCTGGGAGTTTCAAGCAGGTTATAAGGGAAATGAGCACCAAGTTTCCCTCTTTACAGCCCAGCAAAAATTACCAGTCAGAACTGACAGGATTACACACACTCACAAAGAGACCATCCTCATGACCAAAGTAGATAGGAATCTCTAGCAGTTTTCTCTGGTAGCTTTCTTGACAGTGCTTTGGAAAGGAAGCGGAAAGATTGATGGTTCGAGGCTCCTATAAGCAAAGAAATGCTATAGAAACATCTGAGAATCTACCACACAAGAGGTGAAACATATAAATGCTAGAAATCACACCTTCAGTTTACCACACAATCTAGATCTGAACCACTGACCTATCAGTCTTGTGTGCCATAGGGTGTATTTAGACATAACAAAGATTAGGGGTGTCTTTAGACATAAAAAAGATCAGGTGTCAAAACACCTAAGCAAGTGTTTAGTTGTTGTATGTAAGCACCATAACAATCCCAACACCAATTTGGCCCCCCGTTGAACAGGCAATGGGAACACCTATTGCATCACAATGACAATTTGCGTGTTCTGACTGAACACGTGGTCAATGTTGTGTCTAATGACATCGCGTGGCGTGTTAGCAGGTGCAACACAGGGAATGAATTGGCAGTGATTGCATGCTGAGATTTGGTGAGAAAAACACCGATTTGCCCCAAGATGGGCTGTGTGTCTAAGCAGCACCCCATGGTGAACACAGGGCCACACTGGTGTTCATATCAAGGTCGAAACACACATTCAGACACCTGATGATTTTTATTTATTTATTTATTCAAAACTTATATTCCGCCCCTCCTGCCCAAAGGCACTTCGGGGCGGCGAACAACATACACACAAAAAATAATTCAACAATAAAACATTTTAAAATAAATCTAGAAATTTTAAAACAAGTAATAAAAACACACCCTCCCTCCCAAACCCCACCTGCTCTTCTGTGAATTCTCTTGTGCATTAGGGTGCCAAGGACAAATTCTTCCCCTTTGTTGGGATGACTCTCTGCCTCATTGTAGCTGCTCTGCACCCCCAGTTCTCTCTATGTGGCGGCCACAAAGGGAAAAGGGAGGATCTGTCCATCCTTCTAACAGAGACAGCACTGAACAACCAATCCTCCCCCAGCTGAATGCCCCCCCCCCAGAGCAGGCTACCCCCTGCCTGCTACCCCTCTCCCAGGCTGTAGATCCAACCTGCATGGAGTGTCATTTTGTTAGAAAATTTCCCCATCGGCCACCGCCTCTTTCTAGGCTTGGTACTCTCCCATTTGTGAGAATGGAAGGAGCCCCCCGAAGATGAACTTTTTTTTACAAGGCAGCAACATTCGTTGGGAAGGAGGAGATGGGGGGGGGACTCTTCCCCCCCCCCATGTAGCAGTGCTGTGGGGCTACAACTGAGCTGTTTAAAAAGGTGGTGCCGGTGGTGCAAGAGAGACTCCTCTGGGACTAGGGCTCTCAGCTCCTGCGGATGCTGCATATGCCTGGGGACAGCCCTGATCGCTGCCGGCCCCCTCCCAGGGCAGGGCACAGGTGCAAATGCACCCCCTCCCCATGCCAAGGTGGCTACACCCCTGCAGTGGACTCTGAAGCAGCTGGTAGTCAAAGTCACCCTAAGTTCATTCATTCAATGATCTATTAATCAGCATCACGGTGCGTCAGGGACTTGCGCTCAGTGGCAGAAGGCAGCATAAAACCGCTTGTGTTCACAAACTGCAGACATGCCGCATCTGCAGATGCTGGCAGCAGGTAATGAGGAATTGTGGAAATATTGAGGGGAAGTCGGTGGCAAGACACATTAAGTGCCGAGTTCTTGGAATGGAATGGCGGCGCGGTAACAGCTGATGCCGCTTCAGCCCTACCTCTGTCGCCCTGTCCTCTGGGGGCCTTTTGTTCTCTCATCATTCCCACCCCGAAGGCTGAGGTGGTGGCGTGGGCCTTCTCCTCGCCCACCCCTGTCAATTACAGCCCCTTTCCACTCCCCCCTCCCTCTCCTTCCCCTCCTTCAAGGCTCACTCTGTGTGGCTCTACTCCCCCCTTCAGCTTTGTGTTGCTGTCATCTTCTGCCCTCTGGCCCCCTTTCTGATGATACCCCCGCTCTCATTCTTGGTGACTTCAACATCCATGTTGATGAACCTTCCCAGTCCTCTATCTCCTGCTTTCTCTCCCTAGCCTCCTCCTTTTATCTCTGCCTTTGGACTGACTCCCCCACCCACACCAGTGGCCACTCATTCGACCTCATCTTCTCCAGAAACTTTCCTGTTGCTGACCTCTACATTGATCTTTGTCCCTTGTTTGACCATCATCTCACTTCCTTCAAACTCTCCCACCGACTCCCATCTTCCCCTGCTCCACGCCCCTTCCATGATTTGCAGGCTATCAACCCTTTAGACTTTGCTTCCTCCCTCTCCCCACTCCTCCCTCCTGTCTTCTCCTCCTCTTCCCCTGACACTGCCATCTCTTCTCTCAACGCCTCTCTCACCACGACCCTCAAATCTCTTATCCCTCTCTCCTCCGCCCCGTTTGACCCCGAAAGCCCTGTCCTTGGCTCACCCCTACTATTCACTACCTCCGCTCCTGCGTCCTGACTGCTGAACGCCTCTGGCACAAATCCTGCTCCCACCCTGACTTCCTGGGGAGGATGAGAGGGTGGGGTGGTTGGGGGGATTTTAAAGATATTTGTATGATATCTTAAATTTGATTGATAGGTTTGTGTATTTTTTAAATTGATCTTTTAGGATATTTTATTTGTGTGTTTTAATGTTGTAAGGCACCCCAAGATGCCGTAGGCATGAAGGGGTGGCTAATAAATATTTATAAATAAATAAATTAAATAAATAAATTAATAATAATAAATTCCCCTTTCCTCCCTTTCTTCCACTATCTCCCTAGCGAGGCAACACCTCCCGGTTTGAATTCTACTCTCGTGACCCCAGCCGCCTCTTCTCCACCTTTGTTTTCCTTCTCAAGCCCCCCTTCCCCCTTCCCTTTCTGCTTAGGATCTCACATCATTCTTCACCTCAAAGATTGATAAGATCCACCAGGACATTGCTTCCCACCCCTTTTTACATGTCATTAATCTCTCCCTCTCCACTGGCTACTTCCCCTCCACCTTCAAACATGCCACTGTCTCTCCCATCATCAAAGAGTCCACCCTTGACCCCTCTCACCCCTCTAGTTACTGGCCTGTCTCCCTCCTACCGTTCACCTCTAAGCTTCTGGAACATGTTGTCTACTCCCGCTGCCTGGACCTCCTCTCTGCCAACTACTCCCTGGACCCTCTCCAATCTGGCTTCCACCCCCTTCATTCCACTGAAACTGTCCTTGCCAAGATCACCAATGATCTAATTGTTGCTAAATCTAAGTGCCTTTACTCCATTCTTGTCCTCCTTGACCTCTCTGCTGCCTTTTACATGGTCGGCCACTCACTCCTACTGGACTCTCTTCACTCATTAGTAGGGGCGGGAAACCGGTAAAATCCGGTATCCGATAATGCCGGTACTGGGCGTACCAGCATTATCGGATTCGACCCGGTAATCTGGTCTGGGGTACCGGATTCCGGGTACCGGATTTTTTTTTACATTGCAGCCATTTAAAAAAGGCTGCAATGTAAAACTTAAATCCCCAGCAAAAAAGTTTTAAAAAAAACAAACCCTCCCCGAGTTCAGGCTGCGCGGGTGGAAGGGGGGACACCCCCCACCCACCCTGCCCAGCCCAGCCTGGATTTTTGTTTAAAAAAAGACCCAGAGGCGAGCCCACCCCCCAGCACCAGTGGCCGCGGCGTCCCCGCAGCCGCTGGTAAGTATGACCCGATCCCTGGGGGGGTGTTTAACACCCCCCCAACCCCCCAGGGATCACCCCTACTAAAGTTCAGTGTGGCCGCTTACCTTGCGGAGCTCCGGCGGCAGCAGCGGGTGGTCCGGCGGCCTCAGCGCCGGCTGTGGCTGCCGGCGTCAGAGACGCTCTAGGCCTTCCGGGGAA
>QEPC01005361.1:125323-194966 GCA_003113815.1 Sphenodon punctatus
CCGGTGCATTCAATGGCCAATCTGCCCCTGCTTGATCTTCTTTCAGCGCTTATTCCTCTGACTTTCCCAACCCCACTAAGGGTTGAGAGGTAAGTGGGTGCTCTGGGCTGATACAGTGGGCATTCTCTAGGAGGGGGGCAGGGAGATGGTGGGGTCCTGTCCAGAGCAGCCCTGTGGGCAGAGTAGTCCTCTTGGGAGGACTCTAAGAGCGACCCTCAGCCCATGGAGAGAAATCCTGTAGGGGAGCAGGGAGAAAGGGGGGGAGGAATTAAAGAGAGAGAGTAGGGGCAGAGCCTCTGTAAATAGCTTCCACAGTGGAAGCCATGCACAGGGGGACCACTTTACAGGAAGCAGCTTTATTTGGGATACAGACTATGGAATCCAGTTCAGAGGGAGGTCTGCAGAGGACAGCATTGTGCAAGAAAGGGAGCCCTGTCCAAAGGGGAGTAAAGTGGGGGAGTCTTGTAGACACAGAGAGCTGCAGAATAATGGCCATAATTGTGCTGGGGGAGAGCCCTGGACAGAGGAGTACTGAGTAAGGGAGCTTTGTCCAGGGCAAGTGCTGCAGGATGGGCAGCATTATGCCAGGTGGAGAGTCCTGTACATGGGCACAGCAGAGTCAGGGAGCCCACTCCAAGGAATGAACTAGCCAGGGGGTCCTGTGCAGGGGGAGGTCCTAGAAAGCAGAATGGCCAATGTTGCACAAGGAAAAGAGCTGACAGTGGGAAGTAGAGCGGAAGACTCCTGTATAAGCCATGAGATGGAGAGATCATAGAGAGTAGGTTTTGGAAGTTTGCAATGCTCAAACCGAACCAAAGTTGTTGTATTATTCTTAGTAAAGCAGGGAGCTATCAGTAAAAATCCAGCTTCACCTTGCTTGCTATTTGAAGGACGTAACAACCTTCTAAACTGAAGGGAGCGGCTCTTCCACCTTGACCTTCCCTAAGCCCTGCTCCCATAGTGGTTACACTGCTCAGCATTCTACCGCATGAATAGGACAAATCTTCTCCATTGCATGGTATTTAACAAACAGCATGGATATTCCAAAATAAAAAATCTTCAGTTTACAAGAAGAGTTAAGACTCTTACAAATTCAATCATACACTAAAAAGCATGGAAATTGCAAGTTAAGGCTCGCGTCTTAACTTCCGTGCCATGTTAGCAGTAAAGACATTGTCCAGTCTTCCATATTGTGCTCACTTACAACTTAGGCTCCATGCACCCACATTTTGCCTTTATCTTTCAGCCCCAGTCCTCTTCTACTTTGCTGTTTGGGGGACACTGAAGCTGGGGACAGGAGGGCGTGAGCTGGCCCCTCACCCCTTCCATTTCCTCTTTAACAAAGAGAGAACTTAGGAGTTCTGTCACCCACCCCTTCTCTCCCTCTAATGTACTTGGTCCCAGCCCTGTAGCAGAGAAGGACTCCTGGTTTCCAGCCTCTCCACCGCACTTTAATCCAGTTGGCTGCACTCACTTCACAGGCAACTCAATCGTCCTGGTTCGGTTCTGAGCTTGTTCCCTCTCCTCTGCTCTCAACTTTGTAACAGATAACCCAGGAGTCCTGGGTCCAAGTCACCCCTCTAACCCTGTTGCCCCCAATGCCCTCACAGAGAACTCAAAAGTCCTGGGAAATACAAGTGTCTGTACGTGTCATATGGAACAGAAGTGTATATGTGGAATGACAATGGAATAACAAGGAGGGAGCCTATTGGGAGTGAAAGGATAGGAAGTCACCTATGATAAGTGGGTAAAACAATAGAAGTGCTCCCCCTGGTATCCCATCAGTCTTCTGAATCAGTTATTTCACTCATAACCTTGTTATTTTAACTATTTCTAATTCCTCCTGTCATTCCACCCACTTACTTAATCCAGCACACTCTGTATTTTCCCTTGTCATTCCAACCATTCCATTTACTGTATCTGGTGCCGTCCTGATCATTTCACACCCTCTTGTCTTCCTTATGTACTCCCAAAGAGGCAACTGTGTTGTATAATTTCACAATCACTTAATTGGACATTGGAATGACAATAGTACTTATTTAGAAATAGGCACTGCTGGTGCCTCCATTCCTTCTAATGGTCATTCCGTTTAATTAATTTCAATGCATACCTGTGTGGTAGCATCATGTTTGAAAATACTTAGTTTTAATTAAACGTTTGTATATGACTCTACCCAGCTTCAATGTGCTCTGGGATGGCAGTGGAGACTAGTGGGTAAGAGGGATGGTTGTGAGTCTTTAGTCAGCTGTCCCATTCTCCCCAACTGAAATGAAAGGAGAGAGGGAAAGTAGGGATGTGAAAACGCGGTTCGGACGTTCGGAGTTCAGACCGAACTCGGTCTGTTCGGACGACTGAACCGAATGTCTGAACTGAACTTAAAAATGACCGAACAGTTCGGTCATGTTCGGGTGAGTTCGGGGTGGGAAAAATGTGATGGGAAGGCCCAATCAGGAGGGAAAAACATGACTGGAAGGGGGAGGCAGCTGAGGAGCAGACTTCCTGGCACCAGGGGTGGAGACATGGGGTGGTCTCAGGGCCAAATGATACCGATAACAAAAAAAATCTTTGAATTCGGTATTGATATCAGTACTGATAGCACTATTTTGAATGTTCAGTAATGTTCGGCCAAACTGAACTTGGCCGAACCGAACAACTGAACCCGAACTCGGTTTTCAAACCGAACGACGGAATGGCCGAACATCCGCACCTCGTTCTGTTCGCATATCCCTAAAGGAAAGGAGGGGACGAGGGGCCATTTCATGCCCTCTGTTCCCAGCTTCAGTGTTGCCCACATCGTGCTAAGTAGAAGAGAACTGGGGCTGAAAGATGAAGGCAAAGTGTGGGCGCATGGAGCCTAAGTTGTAAGTGAGCACAATATGCAAGACTGTACAATGTCTTTACTGCTAACATGGCACGGAAGTTAAGACACAACCGTCCCTCTTACCCTTCCCTGTTTTAAGTTTTGGATTTATTTAGAGTAGGATTATTATTAGATTGATTTTCATTTCAGTTTTGTACCCCTCCCTGTGTTCTTTTTGTTTCCCCATGTGTAATACTGGATATATAGATAGATAGTTATTAGATAGACAGTTACTAGATAAATATACATAGTAGTTAGCTTAGTTATAGAGATAGACAGAAATACAGTGTGTTTGTAGGACAAGGCTTTTGTAATTAATTATTAGGATATTCCATTTAGTTAGGTTTTAGAATAGTTAATAGAAATTAGATTTAATGTAGAGATATATATAAAAAAAGAAACAGCCACTCCAGCCCCATCTATCTATCTATCTATCTATCTATCTATCTATCTATCTACCTATCTATCAAGAAACAGCCACACCAGCCCCAGGACCAACCATCAGGGTTCTGCGGCCTAAGTTACAGGCAGGGAGGGCTGTGGTTAATATGTATCTAGAAACTGCCACTCTAGCCCCAGGACCCACCGTCATAGGTCTGGGGCCATCATTCCTCTCACAGAGGCAATGTCATTTCACCGCACCAAGAAACAGCCATTCCAGCCCTAGAACCTGCCATCAGGGTTGTGAGGCCAAGTTACAGACAGGGAGAGCTGGGGCCAATATGTATCTAGAAGTTGCCACTCTAGCCCCAGGACCCACCATCATGGGTCTGGGGCCATCATTCCTCGCACAGAGAGCCTTTTTCCGAATGCCCGAACCGAACCGAACACAACCTAATGGCTGAAGGTGGCGACCAAACTGAACAGATGAACCAAACAGGTGAACTGAACCGGACTGAACCGAACGGCTGAACACGAACCGTGATCTTTTCGCCCATCCCTAGTGCTGAAGCAGAAACTCCATTTTCTATCCCGCTATTTCATTCCACCATTTTGGAAATGCCTGTGACTCTCCGCAGCTTTTCTGCTGACATTCTGCTAATTCCACTGGCATTCTGCTAATTCGGAAACTGTCCGAACAATTTTGGAAACTGTCGGAAGAACCACTGTTCCGCTACTTCACAGTGCTGGTGGAAATTGCGGAAGATCGAAAGTGTCGGAACAAACATTGTTCCACTATTTTCAGAGCCACTGGAAGTAGTGGAATGAAAGTATTGGAACAGCAGAAGTATTTTATTTATTTATTTATTTATTTATTTATAACAAGAGAGGGGATAATAAAATAATAATAATAATAATAATAATAATTATTATAATAATTATTATTATTATTATTATTATTATTATTATTATCCCCTCTCTTGTTCAGTGTGTACATGCAACTTGTGGGGGAGGTTGTTAGGGAGTATGGAGTGAGATGTCATCAATATGCTGATGACACCCAGCTATATCTCTCATTTTCCTCCGACTCAGGCCCGGCAGTCTCAATGCTTACCCGGTGTTTGTCCACTGTGGGGGATTGGATGAGGGAGAGCCGCCTGAAACTAAATCCTGACAAGACAGAGGTGATGGTTGTGGGGAAGGCCAAGGCAGTGGTGACCCCCATCATTGAAGGGTTCTGTCCTCCCTTGGTTTCTCAGGTCCGGAGTCTGGAGTGCTCCTGGACCCACAGCTCTGCTTGGATGCCCAGTGATGGCTGTGGCAAAGGGGGCATTTCACCAGTTACATCTGGTGCATCGGCTTAGGCCACATGTCTTATAATAATAATAATTATTATTATTATTATTATTATTATTATTATTATTATTATAATATATATTTATGAGTCATCCCATATGCCTACAGCATCCCGGGGTGACATAGAATTAAAAACATTCATAAAACAATTTTCTAAAAACATCAACAATTTTAAAAGACATCACTAGGGCAGGAGAATAAATAAAAATAAAATAAGATAAGGGCAGGGAAGAGCTTAAAAAAAAACCCTCCCCCCCTCCCCAAAGGCCTGGGCGAACAGTCAGGTTTTACCAGCCTGCTGGAATATTAAAAGGCTTGGGGCCAGGCGAGCTTCCTCTGAGAGGGAATTCCAAAGATGTGGCCTGGCCACCGAGAATGCCCTCTCCATTGTGGCCCCCCGCTTCACATGGGGGACCTCCAGGAAGGCAGCCCCGGCAGACAGAAGGAGTTGCTCTGGGGCACGGAGGGCGAGGTGGTCCCTGAGGTACGAGGGTCCAAGACCTTAAAGGGTCTTAACGATACCTTGAACCTGGCTCCGCACACTATTGGCAACCAGTGCAGAGTTTGGAGCAGAGGTGTTATATGCTCCCGATGACCCGGAGACGGGCCGCCGAATTCTGCACTAGCTGCAGCCTCTGAACTAGGGCTGTAGCGGAATATCGCAGTGGTAGCTATTTCCGTCAGAAACAGCGTTTCCACAATTAGTGATACGGCGTGGCAGAGGCTTTCATTCTGCTAGTTTCATTCTGCTACTTCTGCAGTTCCACTAATTTTATTCTGCTACTTGCACAGGCTTCGCAAAATAGTGGAAACATGACATTTTCGCTACTTCCGCCATTCTGCCAGTGCCACAAAATAGCGGAACAGCAGTTTTCCGACAATTTCCACAATTTTTCTGCAATTCTGCAATTTTCAGAATGCCGGCGGAATTAGCAGAATGTCCGCAGAAAAGCCGCGGTGTGGCGTGGGCAATTCCGACATGGCGGAATGGAATTGTGGTGTGGTAACACTGCTGCCACATCAGCCCTATTCTGAACCAGGAACAAGGGGAGCCCCACATACAGCGTGTTGCAGTAGTCCAGTCTCGAGGTGACAAAGGCATGGATGAGGGAGACCAGGTCTGACCTGGAGACGTATGGACACAGCCTCCGCACAAGATACAACTGGCGGAAGTCGGCCTTCTCCACTACCTCCACCTGTTGATCCAGGTGGAGATCCGAGTCCAACACCACCCCCAGACTCTGAACCTGCTGAGCTATAGGAGGGAGACACCCCCCCAATCAGGGGGACTGACACCTTCCTCACCTTCACCACCACCATCACCTCCATCTTATCAGGGTTGAGTTTCAGTCTGCTCTGCCACATCCACTCTGCCATGGCCTCCAAGCACTGGGACAGCAATGAGACAGCAAGGTCTGGGTCAACTGAAAAAGAGAGGTACAGCTAAGTATCATCAGGATATTGGTGACATCACACCCCGAACCCTCTCATGACCTCCCCCAAGGGCTGCATATACACATTAAATAATAGTGGAGACAGAATGGAACCCTGCGGAATGCCGCAGGACAAGGCATGGGGGCAAGATGTTTCAGCTCCCAACACCACCTGCTGACTTCTCCCTGAGAGGAATGAGCAGAACCATTCAAGAACAATCCCATCCAGACCCCCCAGTTCACGCAGCCATCTCAACAGCAGCCCATGGTCCATAGTATCAAAAGCAGCCGAGAGATCTAGCAGGATGAGAAATGTTGAACATCCTGCATCCATCTCCCGGCGGAGATCGTCGACCAAGGCCACCAAAGCTGTCTCAGTGCCGGGGGGGAACCCAAATTGAAAAATGTCTAGGATACCGATGCTGTCCAGATGCGCCTGGAGATGGATAACCACCACTCGCTCAATAACCTTCCCTAAAAAGGGAAGGTTAGAGACAGGTTGGTAGCTGACAAGTGCGTCCAAATCCAATTATGGTTTCTTCAGCAGGGGGCACACCACAGCCTCCTTGAGGCTGGGAAACAACCTCCCCTGCTGCAGGGACACGTTAACCACTCTCACCAGCACCATCCCCAGTGTCTCCCTGGAGGCTTTCATCAAGCAGAACAGGCATGGATCAAGTTCAAAACTGGTGGCTCTCACAGACCCCAGGACATCCACCGCATCGGCTGGTGTCACTTCCTGAAACTCCCCTCTGTCACCTCACACTCTCCATCTACTGCCCCCAACCCAGCATCAAAATTCCTCTGAAACCAAGAGATCTTTTCTGCGAAGTAGGTGACAAACTCCTCACAGCGGGCCTGGGATGGAATCCTGTGGTACCTCACATGTGAGGCCATGGGGGGGAGATGAAAACTCCCCCAGCAGTGCCAGCACCACATGTTGCATTCTCCCAGCCAGGAAATAGAGGAACCATTCAAGAACAGTCCTGCTAATCCCTGCCCGGTCCCACAGCCGAGTCACCAACAACTCATGATCAACGGTATCAAATGCAGCCAAGAGATCTAGCAGGATCAAAAGGATCGAATGACCCCAGTCCAACTCATGTGAGAGGTCGTCAGCCAGGGCCACAAGCACAGTCTCCATACCATAACCCGGGCAAAAACCCGACTGCGAGGGATCGAGAAAGTTAATCTGGTCCAAATGCCCTTGAAGCTGCTGAGCCTCCCTAAAAGGGGAAGCTTAGAGATTGGCTGATAACTGGCAATGGTGTCAATGTCCAAAGATGGTTTCTTGAGCAGGGGTAGCACCACTGCCTCCTTGAGACAGCCCGGTGCCCTGCGCTCCCCAAGGGAGGAATTGAATAGCCCCACCAGCAATGGCCCCAATGTCTCCCGGCTAGCCTTAACAAGCCAGGACGGGCATGGATCTAATTCACAATAGGTGGCTCGAACAGTCTCAAGAGCATCCCCCGCATCTGAGGGCAACACAGCCTGAAACTCATCCCATAAAACAGGACAGGAACGGGCTTCTACTGCCTCTGACCCATTCTCTGCTAAAAAAGTCACCTCAAAACTGTGGTGAATTTGGGTGATTTTATCATCAAAAAAGTCCACAAACAAATCACAGCGACCATTTGATGGTTTCATGTCCAGGCAGAGGGAGGCCAGACTGACCAGCCCCCTCACCACCTGGAAAAGCTCAGCCAGGCGGGACTTAACGGATGCAATGAGGGAAGCAAATAAAACCTTCTTTGCTGTCCTCACTGCAATGTGGCATAGGTGCGTAACAAGACTCCATGCCGCAACCAGTCAACTTCAGTACGCGAATGACGCCACCATCGCTCTAACTGCCACCCTTCCTGCTTCATCCGCTGCAGCTCCCCGGTATACCACAGGGAGATGCGTTGTTGGCATTTCGGGAGCGGATGCCTGGGAGCCACACGGTCGATGGCCTCTGTAAACATGATATTCCACATTGACACGAGGCCATTGAGTGAGTATCCATTGAGGTCAGAGGAAACATCCCCTAGACCTATCTGGAACATTTCTAGTTCCATACGTCTTCGGAGACGAACCAACCTAACTGATTCCACACCTTCCCGGGAGCCAACATATGCCAGGATACCCGCCCAGAGGCGATAATGATCCGTCCATGACAAGGGCTCTGTTGACACCTCCCCCATGAACAGATCCCCTGCCTCAAAGTTTGTGCAAATATCATGTCCAGGGTATGTCCTCCAATATGTGTGAGGCCCACTACTCTCTGAGATAGGCCCATGGTTGCCATGGCGGCCATGAACTCATGCTCTGCCCCTCCAACACTGGTGTTGGCATAGATATTGAAATCCCCCAGAACTATCGTCCTGGGGGACCGCAAAACCACCTCCGACAGCAGCTTGGTCAGTGCAGGCAGGGAGGCTGCCATACAGGTGGGTGCCCGGTATACGAGCAGTATCCCCACACTGTCTCCAGCCAAATCCAACCCCAGATGGAGACCCTGTATACCCATGATAGGTCACACAGGAAATCTCCTCACAGACCAGGCATCCTTAAAAATAATGGCTACACTGCCCCCTCGTCCCTCCAGCCGCGGCTGATGCTGCACAGAATACCCAGCTGGAACAAGGTCAGACAATATAGGCCCTGACTCAGTGTCCAGCCAGGTCTCTGTAACACATGCAAGGTCAGCCACCTGTTCCAGGATCAGCTCCCAGACCATAGTTGACTTATTAGCCACCAACCTCGCATTTACCAGCATCAAGCCAAGTTCAGGGGCCCTCTGAGCCCCGATCACCTCACCACCTGCCTGGGAGTCGATAAGTGGGACAGAATCATAACATCTGTCCCATCTCACAGGTCGAACCCGCCTCCCAGAATGACAATAATTCCCCCGCCCTGAATAACCCCTATGGTTGCAGACTCACACACCCCTGATCCACTCCACCTACCCCACCCCGAGGCCATCCCGCCAGCACTCTGAGGGAGATTCCATACCTCAAAACATCCCCTGTCCTCCTCTGCCACCGGAGGATCCCTCCTTTGCAAAGGGCTGAACCCCTCCCACATGCCAAGGGGGTAAGCCCTTCCCTCCCTAACCCATTCCCCTTCCCCCCTCCCTCATAAAGAAAACACCCCATCCCCCACCTCAATCCCTCCTTAAAAAACAAAGTAGCAGAATGAAACTATCGGAATGAATGTCTCTATCGCATCGTGCCGCTAATTGCGGAAGAGCTTTTTCCAGCGGAAAAAGCTACTGGAGCGACTTGCCATTTCAGCCCTAGTGGCACATTTATACCACTCCACATTTTTAATACCTATGCCAGCTTTCAGAAGGATTAGATAAAAGGTCCTGTGGTATAAGCAATTAACTTATAAATGTATGTCTGACTGCAACATCTTTGCAATCCAAGCAGTGTACGTGAAGTTTGGCAGGGCTGTATATCACACTTTCATGATCATTTCTGCCAAAGATCAGAAATATGTGATAAAGGGTCCCAATTTTATATTGCTGCACTGAATATGCAGAGAAGGAGCCTATGCCAGGGATTCTCTTACATGTCACTGTGGTATAAGATCAGTTTGTGATACCAATTGCCAGCAGAAATGTCAACCAAAGATCCTCATTCTGTGCTGCGACCATCACAACATCTGTCCCCGACTTGGGAAGTAACTTGGAAGCATCTGTTTAGGAAAGAACCAATAGAGATTCTCTTTTCTTCTCTGTCACAGTGCAGCAGGGCATGATTGTGATGATAACTGGACAGCCTGGATGTATAAACTATGTCTCCTGATTTCTGGGATACTATCCCCAAACTCCCAATTATGTCCCTTGTATGCCTACCTCAGGGCCACCCCCTATCCCCCCCTTGAAGCCACCACCGATTGGTCCTGTAAAGCTGGAAGCACGCAGTAATTGACCAGTGAATGTGTCTGTCATTCTTTTGGGTTGCTCCCCAGCCTCCCTCCTAAAGCCTCCCTCCCACTGCCATGCCAGGTGCTGGCCTTTGACTGACAGTGGACGTGCTGCTATTTATCTGAATAATGGTCTTCATGGGGACAACTTCAATTCCGGAATATAGAAATGTTCTAGCCGGAAATGTATGTTCAAGTGAATAGCTTATAATATCAGAAACCTTTATCCAATCTTTCTGAAATTTGGCAGGATTGGTACACTAGTGAAGCTACATAATTTACACGGGTGTCATGAAAATTGGTTGGAAGATTAAAAAAGAAAAAAAGGTGTAGCCATAAATGTGTATGACGCTTTTCTTAAAATCACAACATTCAATTGCTTCTAGAATTGGTCTCCTTTATCCAATCATTTTAAAATTTGGTACACATAGTGCCCTCCATATGGGGTACAATCTCCCCAAGGTTAATCAGAACTGAATAAGGAACAAAAATATAATAGCCATAAATAAATTTTTCAGTGTTTTCCCGTTATTTCAAAAACAAAATTTTGTTTTCGTTATAGTTCTCATTATTATTTGTCATTGTCATTTTTACAATAACGAAAATGAAAATCACAATTTTTATTATCATAATAACAAAAACAAAATGCACACCCCTAACAAGTGCCCCCTAATAAATATTATGGTGACTTTGGTTCTGCAATTTTTTATGATCACAATAAACCTTGTGAAGGCAAAACTTTCATTTCATTTCTATGTCAAAGACAGGAAATGGTAGAGGTAAGTAAAGTATCATTTGTTTTTTTCTTTAGTACCTGGTGCTCTCCACTTACTATGGTTATTTGAATAGTAATTTGGGTGAGGGGTAGACTCTGTCCAAAGTTCAGGCAAATTGGATGTAGGGCAGGATCATAGGGATCTGTGAACAGAAATGAGATCAGAAAGTTGGTTCTGTTCAGTTCAAAAATCAAGTTCGGTTCGGAATTTCAGTTTGGTTGACTGAACTCGTTGATTTCGGTCAAATTCCAAACTTCCAAACCGAGTTTGTCCATTAAAAACTGGTGTTTTAAACTCTTTTGGGCCTTCCAAACTGGTTCAGATTCGACCAAACAGTTCGGTTGAATTCGAGTTCAGTTCGGATGTTCAGTTTGGTCAACCAAACTAGTCGAGTTCGGTCCAAACTCCGAACTTCCGACCAACGTTCGCACATCCCTACTGGATTAGGGCTGATGCAGGAACAGCTGGTACCGCTCCGCGATTCCATTCCGCCATTTCGGAATTGCCCGCGCCACACCACGGCTTTTCCGCTGACATTCCGATAATTTCACCGACATTCTGCAAATTCGGAAACTATGGGAAAAATTGCAGAATTGTCAGAAACTGTCGGAAAACCACTGTTCCGCTATTTCGTGGTGCTGGCGGAATGGCGGAAGTAGCAAAAATGGCATGTTTCCGCTATTTGTGAAGCCTGTGGAAGTAGCGGAATGAAATTAGCAGAACTGCAGAAGTAACGGAATGAAACTAGCGGAATGAAAGCTTCTGCCACGCCATACCACTAATTGTGGAAACGCTGTTTCTGGTGGAATTAGCTACCGCTGAGAAATTCCGCTACAGCCCTATACTGGATCAAGAACCATTCCCGGTTCTCACGAGATTATTGAGAACCAAGAAACATTACCAAGATCTTGACAAGATCTCAGTAACATTCCGAGACCTCATGAAATCCTTGAGAAAATTCAAAAAGTACTCTGCGTATATGCAAAATGCCAGTGCCTTTTTGGGAAAGAGCTGTGCATGCTCAGCTTATCAGGACTTCAGATGAAACCCCCTCTTTTCAGGACTTCAGATGAAACTTCCTGAATATTGTAACCAAATCTTCAAAAGAGAAATATTTATTTATGCTTAGGTCTCACCTGATCTTTGAAATGGTTGGAAACTGTCACGTCCAACCTTCGTCAACAACATCAGAACTTGCAAGTTTTAGTTTGAAATAGGGATTAAGAAATGGATATTGGATGGAGAATCAATAGGAACGTTAAAGAGCTTGTTTCTCCCTTGCGCTGCAGTTATCCTCCTTTCCAGCTGTGTAGGTGGATGCATTCACTACCACTTGCATATATTGCTCAGATCTGTCTTGTAAATGGGAAGGACTGAAAATTGCCCTGACTCTCACTGAGAAAAGCAAGAATCTTGCCATCCTCCCACACTTTAAAAAACAAAACAAAAAACCCCACCTTTTACTCACTTGGCTGCCTCTCTCCAAGTCCAGGGCTGCTCTGGGACTCCTCTCCCCCCCTCTCAGCTTCTCTGAAGGAGCAGGTGAAGAGGCGAGTTCACTGAGAGGGTGGTTGTCACACAGCAAACAAAATAATAATCAACAGTGTGCATGTGAAAATTCAAAATGGCCACTGGGGCTATTCTGTGCATGCACAACTCTTTTTCAAAATGGCGTTGGCATTTTGCACATGCGTGGCGCACTTTTTGAATTTTCTCAAGATTCTCACAAGATCTTGGAATGTTACTGAGATCTTGTCGAGATCTTGGTAATGTTTCTCGGTTCTTGATTCAGTCCTACATTGAATTTGCCTGAACTTTGGAAAAAGTTTGTCTGCCCCTCACCCAAACAATCCTCTGTACCAAATTAGATAGTGATAGCAGAAATCATCTGAATTTTATAATGACATGGGGTATTTTCAGATGTGACAGGGCCTATATTGGCCCCGTCACGGAATCACCCATTGATCCCCCGCCGGGATCAAAGCAGCACATCCAACAGATGTGCCGACTGATCCCAGTGGGGAATCGTGGAGGGGGCGGGCCGCATGGTTCAACATGTGGCCGTACGGCCCCACCCCCCATGTTCCCTAGGCCGCCCGCCCTCTTGGGAGACGGGCGGGCGCCACGGCCAATGCGGCCGCAGTGCCCACCCGTATTGACCACGGCCCAGAATCCTGCTGCTGATTTTGGGCCATGGTAGGGCAACAGACAATACGGTCCCCTTGATCACAGGGGGGTATCACATTCAACACGCAAATGGAGATGCTCCGGCCAGGACCTCCATTTGCATGTTGAATGTGATTCCCCCCCTCGTGATTCACGGTGGTGAATATCTGGCGGGGAGCTTCCGTTCCCCTCAACAGATGTTACGGGATCACGATCACCATGTGGGGATTCACCGTGGGTGAGTGTGATCTCGTAATGTCTGAAAATACCCTAGAATGCTCATGATTTTAACACAGTGACGCAGATGCCTTTTTTCAGTCGCTCCTGCAGTTCTATAATTTAGGTCTCAAAATGTGGCCACATTGGAAAATTTGGGGGGGAAAATCTTGGGTTATGCTATTATTGCAACCCACATAAAAGAGACCTACTCTGGCCAGCTTCAAGCAGAAACTTCTTAATTTTGACCCATTTCTTAAAGCATTTTGTGTACTGTCAGCAAAATTACTTACAATGAAATTATATCCTTTTTTTCTAATTAGGTTATTTGTTAGCATTAGCATTTGTGGGCATTTGACAGTGCTGAGTATTCTAGTATCTCCTTGAGTTTTGTTAAAGAAATTGAAAACGCAGATAATTAATGAAAACACAAAAGCTGTACAGTTCACAGCAAAATACAGGTAAGATAAGTCAAAGAATTTGAACTGCAAAAAATAAACACAGTTTAATTCTAATTAACCAAGTGGTTTGAGGGGAGGGGTTATGAAAAAATATTGGTTAGCAAACTGACCAATGAAAGCAAATTAGGAGTAAGCAAAACTGTATGATCACCTCAAAAGTGATATAATCAGTACTCTGGCTCTCATTTTGCAAAAGGTGTGACTGTATTTGAGGTGGTGAACCACACATTAGGCCTCATTCACGCAACCTTCTGCCAATTGAATCTGGTGAAGAGGCTCCACTCATATGTATCAGACTCCGATCTTGCCACTGTCATACATGCATTCGTCACCTTGTGGCTCAACTTTTGCAATGCACTCCAAGTGGGGCTGCCTTTAGTGACGGTTTGGAAGCTGCGGTCGGAAGAGTGCATTGACTGCCTTTCAACTAGTGCAAAATGCAGCGGTATACCTCCTTACGGGGACAGGCTGCAGGGATCATATAACACCTGTGCTCCAGGCATTGCACTGGCTGCCTATTATCTTCAGGGCTTGATTCACGGTGCTAGTTTTGACTTATAAAGCCCTACAGGGTCTGGGCCCTGCTTATCTAAAGGATTGCCTCACTCCCTTCTCAATTATTTAATAGTTATTTAATAATTTGATAACTATGTTATTCATTCAATTGGTTATTTGATATTTTGCTATATGGTGTCTGTCAGGCACCAAGCAGAGTCCAGGTAGATGGGCGATAGGGTCAGGACCAGGCATAAGTCTCAGCAGGATCAGGGCCAAGCAAGCATCAAACCAGTGTGGGAGGGGCTGAAACAAGAATCAGATTTTATTTTTTTACAATGTAAATTACACCATTTTGTGAAAGAGTGCAAATGTACATAAATGGTCTGGTGGCCATTTTACACATGCACAGTGATTTAAAAATAAATACATTGGTTTTTATTTTTTAATAGTTGTAAAACCGAAAAAAGTTATGAAAACGAATGTTTTTTTAACGAAAACCTGAAAACAAAGGGATTTTTTCAAAATGAAAACAAAACTAAAAAACAAAGAAGTCCCTTTTGTGCTGTTAGGACACGGATTGACTCCATGAGTTAATATGGGGGGCCGGTACCCCAATATTCCCCTTCCCCCAAGCAGAGTTGATACAAGTACACAATAATTCACATAGAGAAACCCTCTGGTCTGGTTACCCAGCTGTAAGTGGATGTTGCGAGAGGGAGGGAGGGGGGGAAATAATAATTTTGTTTTTATATTACGCCCAACCTTTGGCTTGGACCACCTCACAACATAAAAATACTATATAACAATGTTAAATCCACTTAAAATAGAAATCAATTTTTAAACAATTTAAAGGGGGGAGGTAAAAAGGGAAGAAAAACTCATTAAGAGGAACCAGCAGTGGATCCTAAAAGCATGTGGAGAATTAAAAAATCTCCATAAATAAGCAGATATGGTGATATGCAAATATCCATTTCAGCTGTGAAAATTATTTGGATATTCAAATAGATCTCCAAAAATCTGAATAACATCCATGAATACAAAATCCGCTACTGGTTTCTGCTCTAATTTACATGCCTTCATTTTAACGACAGTTCCTGGATTCAGCCCCAACCCTCAAATCCCTTAGTATCCCTTAGGTTTTTCACAATTGCTCTAGATCTTGATACTTTCCTCTTTAAACACGGTAGACAGGCAGAGAGTTCCTCTGACAGCATAGTGCTCACAGTGCTCATGCTTACAGCTAGCATGGGTGTGAATCCCCTTCACACCAATGGGATTCATGCCCATGGTAAGTATCCACTCAGAGAAATGTTCTCTAAATGTATTCTAATATTCTTAGTGTTTCACCGAAAATGGTACAATGTGTCATAACTGCTCACTAGAGCTGGATCAAGTACCTGCAAAAATGGGTATACCCACTGAATTCTTGGTACTCGAATCAATTTCAAAATATCGGGGAATGACTGCATCCAATTTTGATCCATTTTGAATACCCAATGTCCCCAAATGTTGACTTCCAGTCCCGATTTTTTTACTTCAGCTTCTGATTTTTCATTTTTCCATCCCAATTTCTCAGTACCAGAAATTACCAACTTTGGGGGTATCTGATACCTGATTGGTAATCAGATAGCCCATCGAGTACCCAATGTGGTACTTGAAAATCCGGGTATTACTCACAATTAGCAAATGAGGTACCTGTTTCAGCTTCCTTCTCCTGTGCTTCATCCACAGGGAAGGTTATTGAGTGGGCGGTGGCACTCCAGTTCCAGGCGCATCTAGATAGCATCGGTTTCCTAGACCCGTTTCAATCTGGGTTCCGCCCTGGCTATGGCACCGAGACGGCATTGGTGGGGCAGAGCAGACTGAAGCTCAACCCCGATAAGACGGAGGTGATGGTGGTGGGGAGAGCAAAGGAGGTGTCGGCCCCTCTTATTGGGGGACGTTCGCCCTCCCATAGCTCAACAGGTCTGGAGTCTGGGGGTGGAGCTGGACGCGGACCTCCACCTGGAGCGGCAGGTGGAGGCAGTCGCAAAGGCTGCCTTTTGCCAGTTATACCTGGTGCGGAGGCTGCGTCCGTTCGTCTCCGGCCTGGACCTGGCCTCCCTCATCCATGCCTTCGTCACCTTAAGGCTGGACTATTGCAACGCGCTGTACGTGGGGCTTCCCTTGTGTTTGGTTCAGAGGCTGCAGCTAGTGCAGAATGCAACGGCCTGTCTCCTTTTGGGGACGGGTCTCCAGGAGCACATAACACCGGTGCTCTGGGCTCTGCACTGGTTGCCAGTAGCGTACTGAGCTAGATTCAAGGTGTTGGTATTGATTTACAAAGCCCTGCACAGTCTCAGCCCCTCATACCTCAGGGACTGCCTTGCCCTCCACACCCCGGAGCGGCTCCTTCGGTCTGCCGGGGGTTCCTTCTTGGAGGTCCCCCGCATTAAGCAGGGGGCCACAATGGAGAGGGCATTCTCGGTGGCCGGACCACATCTCTGGAACTCCCTGCCGGAGGAGGCCCGCCTGGCCCCAAGCCTATTAGTATTTCGGTGGAAATGCAAGACCTGGTTGTTCGCCCGGGCCTTTGGGGAGGGGGGTGGGTAGTTGAGTTTTATTCCCCTATCCCAAGTAATTTATATCCCAGGCCCTGTTTATATGTCATTTTAATGTTTATATGGTATTTTAAGTGTTTGGATTGTTTTAAATGGTATTTATTGTTGGAAGCCGCCCCGAGCTGTGTTCAGGAGGGGGGGGCTAAAAATTTAATTAATAAATAAAAATAAATAAATAAAATCCACAAACCTCCTTATCCTTTCAGCTTTTACAACAGTTGCTGACATTGGTTTTGTGAAGAATTATCTTCTTGTGTGTCTGCCTCTCTGCAGCAGAAGTACTTTGCGATGTTCCTACGAAGGGGACACTATGTAAAAATAAATTGTATTATATCATGAAAACTCTGCAGATTCATATTCCACTCTCCTAGTAATTCCCATCCTCATGTGATGTTCTAATTGATGCTTCACTGAGTCCATCTTTTCAAAATGAAGAGTCCACAATTACTCCCAAAGTCCCTTTAATAGATTTTGTCTTCCTTTTGTTTTTGTAACTTTACCATCTATTTTTTTTATAGCTTTCCCCAAAGAATGTTACTTTACAGCCCAGTGCTGTTCCACTTGCTTTGTGTGTCGGCATGGTTGCACGGCAGATTGAAATCCATATGTGTTTTAGCCGCCGTTTTCCTCTGTGTCTTCCTCTTCTCTACAATTTAGTGTCATCAGTAATTTTAACTAGTTCACAGTTGTCTCCTCGCTTCCAGACATTTTAAGGTGATTAAAACCAGCAGAGGTCCAAGTGCCAATTCCTACGGGAAGTCAAGTAATACTTACCCAGTCAAACAGATTTCCTCACAATTACTTACTTCTGAGGCGACAAGATTGGCTGGTAGTGGCACCAGTTCCAGTTGTAGAACTACCAGAGAAGAGGAAGTGGGTTAAAAGGAGATATGTCTCAAAAAGTCACAAAGCTCTGATGACTTTGAAACTAGAGCCAAATTAAATGTTCAGTTTTTAATTTGCAAATGAACTACTGATAGTAATTTCAAGAAATTAATATCCATTTTGGTATTCGATATTGCTGCAAATTTCATAACTTTATTTATTAGGGATGGGCGAACAGAATGTGGTTCGGATGTTCGGTTGTTCGGTTCGAAACCTGAGTTCGGGTTCGATGGTTCGGTTCAGCCAAGTTTGCTTTGGCTGAACGTGGCTGAACATTCAAAAATAGCGAAACCAAAATGAAATCGAAACCAAAACCTAATTTTCGGCCCTGAAAAGACATTTTTCCTGCCCCTGAAATCATCCAAACACGACCAAACTGTTTGGTCGTTTGAGAGTTTGGTTAAGCCGTTCGGTTCGGCTGTCTGAACAGACCGAGTTCGGTCCGAACTCCAAACATCTGAACCATGTTTGCCCATCCCTATAATTTATTTGTCTATTTGGCTATTCTTTTACTACAGGGGTGGGGGAACATTTCCTTCCCACAAGCCACTTTGAAAGCTCTGTGGAACATAGCACAGAAAGGAACTGAGTGTGGTTGAGCTTAAGGGGTGTGCAAAGAATGGAGAAAGGAAAGGTACAGGTCATGAATCTATGCCATGGATCCATCCCCTATCCTTGAATGCATGCTCTTATTTCTGCTTGATTCCTTTTTCCTGGGCTCACTCTCTTAGTGGTCGTAGCTGGGGCTGAGGCCTAACCATTAGTATAAATTGGGATCTCTCCTTCGAGAGCCTGTTCCTCAGCAGAGAGAGCCCCAGGTAAGCCTGCTTGAATTTATCTCTACTGTTGCTTAATATATTTTTGGTCTTAGCAAAGTTTAACTTAAAAGATAAAGGGTTGAATTTAAGCTAGGGTTAAAATGACTTTTAGGGACCCTGTGTGAGTAACTCTCCTTTGATAAAAGGTCTTCAAGGGGTTGATTGCCCACATTTGACACACGGCACAGCTAACCACAGCACACACCTCCCCGCACAGGGATGAGGGCACACAGCAGCTGCAGCACTGTCCGCTGACCCCCAGGCCACCACAGTCACAGGGTAAAGCCAGAGGAGCAGCAGCAACAATGAGGTGAGAGCAAGGGGACCCTGACCAACCACGGATGAGAGGGCAGACCCCCAGCCCCGGCACCACAGCTGAGGGAACACAGGGCAGGTGGCAGTGAGTGAACCCCTGTCCCCATCCCCCTATGAGACCACCCAGACAATGGATTACCACACCACCAGAGTGACGGGTAAGTAGGGCCCCCCTGAAATTCAGGTAAGTAGAAGGTCACCCCAGGGGGGAGAGGGATGGGGAGGCCCCATGGGGGTGCAGAGGGGGGCAGTGGGATGGAGAGTAACCCCCATGCAATATCCCCTACAGGAGATGACCACCACCACAGCTACCACATCCACCGGGTGGGCCCCATGCCTCCAAGCTGGAGGCCCCCACACACATGGGTCCCAAAAGGGGGAGCCCTGGTCCAGGCAGGAGACCAGGGACTTCATACGCATGTGGGGGTCCAAAAGGGTCCAGTATGACATGGTGTGCAGCTACAAGACCAGCCAGGTCTATGAAGCCATCGCCCAGGAGATGCAGCGGCAGGGGTACAATAGCAATGTCACACAGTGCATGCAGCAGGCAAAGGACTTGAAGTCCAGATATAAACATATCACGGACAACAATCTCAACTCCAGACATGCCATGTGCACAGTGGAGTTCAAGGAGGAGCTGGACACATTCCTCTGCATGGACGGGGACATCGTGGCCTCCCGCACACATAGTAGTGCCTTCGCCAGGGGCAGATGGAAGGCCACCACAGAAACCCCCCTGCTGGAACCCCCGGAGCATGAGGGGATGATACCCCTGACAAGGCCAGCCAGGAAATGGGAGGGCAGGGCCCTGTCCCACAGGGGGTGGAAGTGCCCCGGGGATCCAACCAAAGAAACATCACCCTCCGTGTGCACCCACAAACCCCACAGGCTGCCCAGCCATGGGGAAGGGGGGCACGCTTAGAGAAAGCGGAGACCCAGGACAGCCCAAAGGAGGCAGAGGAACAGGATCCAGGTATGACTGGCCCAGCAGGTCTGGGGTGGAGGAGGCCCTGGGCAGAGTCGCAGTGACCGGGGCTAGGACCTGGGTGCTAGTAAACACTAACGGGGCTCTGTTTCCATTGCAGCCCAAGGTTGCCTGAAGGTGCATGAGGTGGAGGTCACAGAGGAGGAGGTGGACGAGTAGGGGCCGGCTGCACTCCCGCTACCTGGTGAGGTGCATTGCTATGGAAGGCCAAACTGTCCAAGGGGCCACAGGGGGGCACGGCATGGAGGTGGGCAGCCATACAGGTTGGAGAAGGAGGCCCCCGGGGCTGAACGCCCCACACTAGAACTGGGACCACCAGGCCATGTCACACCAATGGGCACCCCACCGGAGGGGCACACCGCCCCTGGGCCACACACCAGTGCAGCTGCATGGCNTGGAGAAGGAGGCCCCCGGGGCTGAACGCCCCACACTAGAACTGGGACCACCAGGCCATGTCACACCAATGGGCACCCCACCGGAGGGGCACACCGCCCCCCTGGGCCACACACCAGTGCAGCTCTATTGCCGTGGGTTCGGGGGAAGACCAGCCAGGACCTCACTGGGGTGCCGGGGAGCACACGCCCAGGGAAAGGGACACAGGGGGGAGGCCAGTGGGGGGGACAGGAGATGGTCTGGGATGCAGGAGGTGCACAGCTATAGGGCACCGGAAGCACAGGGGGTGCCAGGATGCAAGGCTAGAGAGGATGCCCCAGTACACCACTAACACCGTGGGAACCTGCACCCCCACCTGCCCATGCCCTAGAGAGGTCGGGGCAGAGGGGGCAAATGGGAGTGGTGGTGGGCCCCACCGTGGGTCCCACACAAGACAGGACAGTCACTGGCCCTACCAGCAGTGATCCCCAGCTGATGGAGGACCCCACACAATGGCTGGGTCAGGGGGGTTCACATAGGAGCAACATGACAGCGCACCAAGAACACGGGGGGCTGCCCTCTTTGACACCCCAGGAACTGTGATTGGGGGCAGTGGGGTCCACCGGCCAGGCTTACTCACGAGGATGCAACCTTTCCTTCACAGAATAGCGACCCGCTCATGTGAGGGGTGAAGCTGCCAGTAGCATGGATTGGAACTGGGAGATGTGGGCCAGGAATCAGCGGTGGAAGGAGGACCTGGACAGGGAGCTGCTCGAGGAACCTAGAAGGTTATCCTAAGTATTCAGGTACTTGAACAACTACAAAAAATGCAATTAATATTAAAGTTTAGTGTGGAAATGAACAAAATACCAAATAAGCTAAATGACAAAATACCAAACAAATTAAAGAAATATTTGGAACTGCAAATGAAGCAGAAGTCAATAACACTTTGTATTTACTTATTTTAAATGGATACCAAGATACCAAATTTGTCAAATTTGACATTCATACCATATATTCATTTCAGCCATGGAAGTAAGAGAAAAGAGAAAAAGGTGATTGTTATAATCTACAAAGTGTACATATAAGGGTGAAATGAGCAGCTAAACTCCTGCTCGCAAGAAATTTCACCATCTCAGGAACTGGGATCAATTTTCCAACCATTTTTTGATACAGAAAAGGTTGGATTTCTTAATTCTTAAAATACCATGAGACACCATCCCGATTTACCTACTTTCTGCTTACCAGTTATCATACACTGCTACCATTCATTTACCATTTTACATTGCTGAGTGTACCGTTTTATTTCCAGGTTTCTGTCTGTTCATTGTAGTGTATTTCTGAGCCAATCACTGTGTGAATAACTCACCCCTTAACCTCTCCCCACTGCCCATTAACCTCCATTCCAGTGATGCCAATCAGAATTGTTGTTTTATGTTATTCCCTTTCCTTTGACAAATCTGCATCTAGATTGCTGATTAGTAAAAGATACTGTATACCAGCCAGTGAGTGATAAAGATTTACAAGGAGACTAGGGATGTGCCAACGCGATTCAGAAGTTTGGAGTTCGGACTGAACTTGAATAGTTCAGTGGACCAAACCGAACTTTCAAACAGAACTCGAATTTGACCGAACTGTTCGGTCGAATCTGAAGCAGTTCAGATGGCAAAAAACCCCAGTTTTGATTGTACGAACTTGGTTCGAAAGTTCAGAATTCGACCGAACTTGAATAGTTCGGTCGACCGAACCAAACTTTCGAACCAAACTCAATTTTCGAACCGAACTGAATTTTCAAACTTGGTTTTGTTCGCACATCCCTAAAGGAGACAAAGTAGTTCAGATAATCTCTTTTATTGGGCCAACTGTTGTTGTTGGAAATAAGCAAGCTTTTGGGCCACACAGGACCCTTCTTCAGGTATGTAGCATAGCCAGTAGAAATAGATAAACTGAGCAAGTGTAGAGCAGGTGTATATGAGGGGGCATAGAATGAGGCAGCATCCAGCCCACTCTGTGTCAGGGTTTCTCAGCCTGTTTCCTTCACAGACTGGCACATACACAGTAAGGATGGGCGAATGTGGTTCAGAAGTTCGGAGTTTGGCCCGAACTCGGCCTGTTCGGACAACCAAACAAGAAATCGACTACGAACTGACTGAACCGAGCACAATTCCGAATGTCAAAATGACCGAACAGTTTGGTCAGTTCGGATCGTGTTTGGGTGAGTTCGGGTGGCAAAAACGTGTCCCTGGAAGGCAAAACATGACAGGGAGAGGGAGTCAGATGAGGAGCAGACTTCCAGGCACCAGGGGTAGAGAGGCTTGGAGTAGCAGCCAGTCTGCCCAATCACCATCCCTTTTCGCCTTAGACCACTGGCTCCGCAGTCTGTTATTGGCCACGGGCTAGGCTGCATGGAGACAATGGGGCTTGCAGTGAGGTGGGCACAGCAAGAAACAAAACTGATTGCCTCCCCCTTTCCCAACTCCTTTTGAGCTAGTCACTGTTCATGAACAGCAGGTGTTTCAGAAGGCTCCCTCTCTCCCAGCAGTATTTGTTCCTTCCTATTCCTAATCCATTGCCATCCTCCTCCTATTTCACCCATCCAACCCATTTACCTCCATATTATCACTTATTTAGCTTAGATTAGATAGATTTAGGTGTTATTTTTTGTTTTTACCCCTCCCTGTGTTCCCTGTGTTCAATCTTCGTTCCTCCCTCCCTCCTCCATTGAATTCTTTCCCCTCTCCCTCTTATTCCATCCCTGATTCCCTTCCCCTGTTTTAAGTTTTGGATTTATTTAGAGTAGGAATATTATTAGATTGATTTTCATTTCAGTTTTGTACCCCTCCCTGTGTTCTTTGTGTTTCCCCCTGTGTAATATTGTATATATAGATAGATAGTTATTAGATAGACAGTTACTTGATAGATATACAAAGTAGTTAGCTTAGTTATAGAGATAGAGAGAGATACAGTGTGTTTGTAGGACAAGGCCTTTGTAGTTACTTATTAGAATATTCCATTTAGTTCAATAGATTTTAGAATAGTTAATGGCAGTTAGATTTACTGTAGAGATAGATAAATATATAAAAAGAAACAGCCACTCCAGCCCCAGGATCCACCATTGCTGTTCTGGGGCCTAGGTTACTGGGAGGGAGGGCTGTGGCCAATATGTATCTAGAATCTGCTACTCTAGCCCCAGGACCCACCGTCATGGGTCTGGGGCCATCATTCTTCGCACAGAGGCGAAGTCATTCAATTGCACCTAGAAACAGCCACTCCAGCCCCAGGACCAGCCATCAGGGTTCTGGGGACAAGTTACAGACAGGGAGGGCTGTGGCAAATATGTATCTAGAAGCTGCCACTCTAGCCCCAGGACCCACCATCATGGGTCTGGGGCCATCATTCCTCACACGGAGGCGATGTCATTCCACCGCACCAAGAAACAGCCACTCCAGCCCCAGGACCCGCCATTAGGATTTTGGGCCAAGTTACAGGCAGGTAGGGCTGTTGCCAATACGTAGAAGCTGTCACTCTAGCTCCTAGACCCACCGTCATGTGTCTGGGGCCATCATTCTTCACACGGAGACGATGTCATTCCACCGCATCAAGAAACATCCACTCCAGCCCCAGGATCCACCGTCCAGGTTCTGTGGCCAAGTTACAGACAGGCATACCTAGAAGCTGTTCAACTTCTTTGTCAATGACATAGTCAGCTGTTTGTCAAAAGATCAGAACCATCCACCATCTATAGGCCAGAGATCTATCTCACTTCTGTTATATGTGGATGGCACGGTGTTTTTGTCTTTGACCAAAGTGGGTATGCACAGACTATTAGTGGACCTGCACGATTATTTTGCTTCTAATCATTTGGAAATTAATTATTTGAAGAACAATGTCTTGGTATTTGCCAACTATTATTTTCCTAGTAAATGGTAAATTGGGTCTCATGAAATTGAGCAGGTCAAGAGCTACAGGTATTGAGGTGTTCTGTTTAACTATTTGGGTAATTGGACAAGGCATATTGAGGTTGTAAAGCTAAAAGCGGACTGTACTGCCCATGGAATCCTACGATTTTGGAGAACTGTGGGGGCCAAGCTAGTAAAGCCTGTTGTGTCATTAATAAATCAAAAACTGACTCCTCAAATGATTTATGGAGCAGAGATTTGGGGCTATGCTCATGTTACTAGTCTAGAAGTGATACAACTCAAAATTTGCAAAAGGGTTTTGCGGGTTCCCTGTTCTGCACCCTGAAGTATGGTAAGGGCAGAGTTGGGTTTGTTCCCCATGGAACTTAAAATTAGGTTAGCTATCTTTAGATATTGGTTCCGGTTGCAGAGTATGGATAATGTAAGATTAACTAAAATATGTTACAGGGAACAGGAAGGCCCCAAAATGTGGCTACTTGGGTCCAAAAAACGGAGGGGCTGATAAGTGCTTATGGTTTGCCAATGGAGGAGCTTAAGTCTAGTCCTCAAATCAAAGTGCAAGACCTGCTAACCTATAGAATTAATGACGTCTTTACTCAAGACGGGCTGTCCTAGGTTAAGGCATGCAAAACAGTTCCTAGGTGCCTGGAGCTTAAAAGTAACTTTTGCTTTGAAGATTACTTGTCCTATGTGGAGAACCTGGCTGCTAGAGCTGCTCTTACCAGATTGAGATTCCAGCTATTCCCTTCTGCTGTTAGAGAAGGGAGACTCGCTGGTATTCCGCACAATTTGCGATTTTGCAGCTGCTCGCAAAACAAGATTGAAGACGTTGTGCATTATATTTTTGACTGCCCGCACAACGACATATTGAGGAACAAATATGTCAAACCTTTATTGGAAGGGAAAGACCATTGGGACATTAATTGGAAAATTTCATACTTATTGGCTAACACAAATCAGACTGTTACTAGGTCTATAGCATCTTTTGCATGGCAAGCAGAAATAAGAAGGGAAAAGGCTCAGTGAATAAGACAAGCGGAGCCCGGAGATGCTAGAAGATAAAATGTGAACAATTAATAATCTAGGGTACATCTACAGGTTTCCTGCATTTAATACCTGTTCTGCTTTATACTCCTCCAGTTAATGGTAATAAACAATAACCACAAGCATACCTCCAACTTGGTTGTAATTGACTGGCCTTTAGTAATGGGGATAATATCAAGTTAATGCAGGGGCCAAATGCTGCTGCCATAAACCCCGGGAAGGGTAAGGCAAACGCAATGCAATTACAAATATAATTTTTATTCTCTTCTTTTTGTATATCTATGGATATTATTGTGTTAATTATCCTTGCTTTTCTTGTTTCAAGCTCCATGCTGATAAGCAATTTTCTATTGTACTTGCTTTGTTACTTTTTGGTTAAGGCCAATGGCCAAACAAATAAGTAAATTTCCTTCATATCCCTTTCTTCCTTCCACTAATCTGTGGACTAATGATGAATATACTTATTATTTAAGGGGACGTTTAATCAGGAGACAAATGTTGGCACCATCAACCCCGAGAAGGGCAAACCAAATTTTAAATTCAATGTATGTGCATTTACCTTTGACTAAGACCTATGGTCTCTGAAACTTTATAATGTATGTTTTGTATCTTGTATTATTTTCTTAATGAATTTTGTTAAGGCCAATGACCAAACAATAAAAGCTTACTTACTTACTACTAAGAAACAGCCACTCCAGCCCCAGGACCCGCCATCAGGGTTCTGGGGACAAGTTACAGGCAAGGAGAGCTGTGTCCAATATATATCTAGAAGCTGCCACTCTAGCCCCAGGACCCACCATAATGGGTCTGGGGCCATCATTCCTCAAACGGAGGCGATGTCTTTCCACCGTATCTAGAAACAGCCACTCCAGCCCCAGGACCCACCATCAGGGTTTGGGGGCCAAGTTACAGGCAGGAAGGGCTGTGGTCAATACCTAGAAGCTTCTACTCAAGCTCCAGGGCCCACCATCATGGGTCTGGGACCATCATTCCTCATACAGAAGCGATGTCTTTCCACCGCATCAAGAAACAGCCACTCCAACCCCAGGACCCACCGTCAGGGTTCTGGGGCCAAGTTACTGGCAGGGAGGGCTATGGCCAATACCTAGAAGCTGCCACTCTAGCCCCAGGGCCCACCATCATGGGTCTGGGGCCATCATTCCTTGCAGAGAGAGCCTTTTTCTGAATGTTGGAACAGAACAGAACCGGACCGAACTGAACGGCCGAACCTGAACGCGGCAAATGAACCGAACGAATGAACTGAATGGATGAACCGAACTGGACTGAACTGAACAGCCGAACCCAAACCGCGATCTGTTCGCCCTTCCCTAAATTATCCTCAGGGCTCGCTCTGCCATGCCCAATACCAGTCTCACTCCTCTTGGTGCCCATGCTCAGCCCTCTTAAAGTGGCAGCAGCTGTGTAGGACTGCTCCCTTATACAGTAAAGCTTGCTGGAGTTAGCCAACGTAGTTTCCATGGTGGCATTTGGTGTACTGTATAAAATACACCACACTTTAGGATTTTCAGGTGTATTTGCTTTGTGTGTGGAATGGTTTCCCATGGGGGGTGTTGGTGTTAGTAGTAGAAATGGGTTGGCAGGTTTTACTTCTCCAGTTCTGGCAAGGTTTTGTTCCTTTTGATGTTGGGGTGTCCTGGGTGGTGTGTAGTTTGCTATGGATGATCCATTGTGAGAGGTTTGGCGGTTGTTTGATGGCCAGAAGAGGTGGTTCAGGGAACATTTTTCTTAGGATTTTGTCCCTTTCAAGTATGGGTTGTAGCTGCTGGATGATGCCACGCATAGGTCCCAGTGTGGGGTCATAGGTGATGACAAGGGGTGTGTGATTAGAGGGTTCCTTCTTTCTGTATTCCCACACATTCACTCTAGGGATTTGGGTGTCTTGTTTTATAGTTCAGTATACTCTCTGCTGGAGTGTCCTTGTTTTGTGGTTTTGAGCAGGGTGAGGTGAGCATCATGGGTCTGTTCATCAGAGCAGATTCTGTGGTGTCTGAGTGCCTGGCTGTAGATAAGTGATTTTGGGGTGTTGTTTCGGTGGTTGATGTGTTGGTGGAGGTAGGTGTGGTGATCTGCTTGTTTCTTGTATATTGATGTCTGTAGGTTGCCTGTACTACTGTTTTAACTTCCTGGCCACCACTATCAGCATGCACAATGGCAACATCCAGACAATAATACATCAGTATCCACTTTATGGTAAGCATATTATTGGTAAATTTGAGAGATGAAATGTTGATCAAGACGTTTTGTTGAGTACCATGAAGTTCTCAATTTGACTAAGAGAGTATTGGGAACTGGAATTTCAATGGGAATCCTCATTTTTGTGAAATCTCTTTTCAGTCCTAGTACATACTTGTACTATGTTGACTTATGATATCTATGCACTGTGCACCTAGTGAATAAATGTACCTCCATTTGATATTCAGCTGCTGGAAACCATGCTATCAATCAGTCACACATCTGTTCATTCATACAGTTGTTTTATACAATTGTTGATACATTTATACATTAGAATAAACATGCTAAGGTGGAGTTTCATTCAAAGAGAAAAAGGTCAGACAGGGTGGTTGTGGGCTAGAACAGGACTTTAATGCTGAGCTCGGGTAGCTTAGTGGACTGGGTGTTAGACTTGCATCTGGGATATCATGATTCAAATCCTGACTTTGCTATGAACTGAATGGCCATGGTCAAATCACTATGGGTGTTAACAAGCATGACAGCAGCCCGCTTAGGCCCACTGAGGCCCACTTTTGCCTGCAGGCTACCATCATGTTTCTTGGAGTCCTCCCAGATATTTGCCCCGGATTTCTCCTGCGTGTTTTAGTGGCTAGCCCAGGCTGTGATCCTGGAGACCTTGATCGAGCCAGAGCAGGCTACAAAAGGCTTTAACATTTGTTTTAGCCCACAATGGCCTGTTTGGGATTGGGTCTTCCATGGCCAGCTGCCATGGAAGCCATCATAGCTACCAATTGTGATGGAGGCAGGGCGTTGGATGCAGCACGAGGGCAGGGCCAGCCAGTCGTACATTTTGGTGTGACTCTCTGCCCAGCCACATGAACATTTGTTCTGTGGTGAGACCCGATCCTGACGGGGTTGCCAGTGGCTTCCCAGTCTGGATCAAGTTGTAACAGTGGTGGTCCATTGTCACTTGTGTTAACATCCTATCTCTCATTCTCAGCTTTCTGGCTTAAAATGGAATTACAATGACTTATCCCAAGGGTGAGCTAGATAAGTATTGTAAAGCACTATGAATACTGAAAGTGTTGTATTATAATAATAATTCAACACAGAGATCGCCTGCTACTTTTAGGTGCATTGGTAAGATTCCATAGAGGTGTGTTTGAGGACAAATACTTGTTCTGATATCAAACAGAAGATTTCCATTGATAGCCAGGTCATATAATATTATCTACTTTAAAAATGAACAGTGCAAAATTAAAGTTAATCTACCATTTTATGGCTGCGAGGATGAGAATGCAGTGTGGGCATATTAGGATCGTAGTTATTTTAAACCAGCGAGCCGATGAGCCAGTGTATTTATGATGAGCTGCAATTCTGAGTGAGGCATGTTCATTATAATGGAGTGGGGAGCTGACATCACGTCCTACCCAGCACATTCCTGTTGAGTGCTGGAAGGGCATGATCAAGGCTAAATTCTTCTGTATGAACTCCTCTGCTACCCTAGGATCCACCTCACAAACACACTCATGGACAGAGACGTAACCACTCTTTGTCTTTATTGCACATGCATGCTAGCTGATTAGACCAGCATGCACTTAGGGACATAATGGAATATACATGAAGATCCAAAGAGTCTTCTCCACAGTGATTCCCTCTTATACACACTATTTTGCTAGGTCATCATTACAATCAGAAACCAGTCACTGATGGCATTGCCTTGGTACAAGCATTTAGTCAGCCAGACATTCGCGGTAAGTATGATGAATAAAGGTTCCATGTGGAAATGCCTGTTGATGGATACTCTTTGGCAAGTAAGTTGTCCTCATTAAGCAGGCTTCCCAAAACATTCCCACAACAAACTGTAGTTGCAGGGGGAAGGTATGATCCACCTGCAACGCCAGCTCATTATGGGAATTAATTTTTTTTTTAAACCTACTCAATGAGGACAACTTACCTGCCAAAGAACATTAATCAATGGGCATTCCCACATGGAACCATTGTATTTGTCATCTCGATGACTGATTTATTTGGTCATGTACCACCCTGTTCTATCCTGATTCCCTTAGGAGCCCTGCGGTACAATATTTAGTCCTAGTGTAATCTCCTGGGATGTAAAACAATCTCCCTTGTTTTGCTGATGAATTTATAAGAAAACACTGAGTCCAAGGATAGTAGGACAACTGAACTAATTCAAATAGATTGTCCTTATCTTTAGCCAGGAGCCAGGTCCAGTCACAAGGCTGTCCTTCTCCATTGTTTGACCAGATTAACTTGTCCTTGCTGTGACCCTAGAATCATAAAACTGTAGTGATTTGAAGGGACCTCAATAATTTTCTAATGCAGCTCCCTTACAGCATCACAACAAGAAGAAATAGTCTAACAGACGTCAAAATTTCTCTATATGTTGATTAGGGCTGAAACTCAATTTCCGTGTTTTCAAGTTTCTCAATGAGAAACATTTCTCAGCTTGCTCTGGGAAACGAGAATGACCCAAGAACTGGCAGCTTCTCGCTGAGAACTTGAAGGCTTTTTGTAACTGACAAGAACTGGCCCAGGGGCACTGGGGACCGGCCCCCTCAGCGCATCAGGACCGTGGCTTGTCAGTTCCTTGTCTCTCCCTCTGTTCCCCTTCCTAAGTCTCTCCCCCAGCTCCTGTCTCTCAGATTGTAAGCCCTAGGGGCAGGGACCATGTCTATTTTATTACTTTGTAAAGTGCCAGGTACACTGCTGGCGCTATATAAATGTTTGTTAATAATAATAATAATACAAAGGCTGTTTGCAAAGGCTGTATGTTTTTTGCTTTGCAAAGCACTGCCCCTAGGGAGAAAACAGGGATCCACTCTCTCTTCACCCTGCTCAGGGCTTTGCAAACTGCCAAGAGCTTTTCAAACTGCCAAGGTTAACCTTGGCCCCTTTGTGAGAGGGGAGTCTAGGCTTGGGGTAGGAGATTCCTCTACATGAGGTGACCTTGGGTGAAAACAGACATGTCGCTAAATACACTTGAACACCGTTTTAACATTTCTTATGCATGTTGCAGGATTGTATTGGTGCCCTATGCAACCCTGCAACAGGCATAAGAAATGTTAAAGTGGTGTTAAAGTGGAGTTAGTGCAATATCTGTTTTCAGCCGGAGTGGGAGTGAGTGAGATGAGATGACTAAGCATGGGGTGGGGTGGAATTCTTTGAATATGTATTTTAATTTATATTTGGTTAATTGATATTAGGGGTGGAACTTTGGGCAAAATTTCAGTTTTGGTTTTATATCAGTTTCAGTTCTCATTGTATCGGTTCTTCTTTCGCTTCTTGGTTCTTTCAGTATCAGATTTTTAAAATTGCAGTTTTCCCCCATTGAAGTCAATGGGGGAAACCACAATGTTAACAATTCGATACAGAGAGAACCAAGAACGAAAAGAAGAACCGATACAATGAGAACTGAAGTCAGTGGGGGAAACTGCAATTATAAAAATCAGATAAAAAAACCAAAACAAAAGATCCAATAGCACTAATACTGAGAAAATACTGAAATATAAGGTTAATTTAATATAACCATTATCGGGTAATTTCAGCTCTTTCCAAAACCTAAAGTCCCATCACTAATGGATATATTAATATCCATTGCATTGTTGTTGTTGGTTTTTTGTTAATGAATGTATTTTTCTAGGGCTGAAACTTGATCTTGATTTTCTTTCAATTCTCACCGAGAATCACAGTTCTCAACTTGTTTTTAGCGATAATCGATAATCAAGGTAACCCTCAGTTCTCGACACTTTCTCTGTCAATTTTTTTCTTGATTTTCCATGACTTACAGTGTACATAAACGTACTGCAATTTACTGCGAACCATATACCTATTTACCATGTACTGCTTACTGCATACCACATTTGTCCCAGTAATACCCATACACAAAATGGCTGTCCCTTCAAAATGGCAGTGTAATCTTGGAAGAGGGCTTTGCATATGCAGAATAGCTGAGGTGGCCATTTTTACATGCGCATTTCCTGGATGTATGTGGTACAGAATAAGTGATATATGGCAAATCGGTATATGGTACACGCTAAATCACGGTAAATGATACATACTAAATTTGGACAAGATTCTTTCCAAGATTTCAAACTGTTTTCAAGATCATTCCCAGATTTCGGTAATGATTCTCAGTTTTTATGCAATTTTTGCGAGAACCAAGTTGATTATCGTTTCAGCCCTATATTTTCATTTTTTGTAGCTGCCCTGAGCCCCAAGGGAAATAGGGCAAGGTATAAATAAAAAAAAAATGTAAATGGAATGTAAGTGCTTTCAGGGTGTGACTAGAGCTGAAGAGACTACCGACAAAAATGGTTATAACCATCTAGTTTCCAGTACCTGAGTTGACCTGAAGTGTCCCAGAATATCGACCTCTGGTCCTGATTTTTCCATTTTCATTTAATTTCATTAATTTCATTTATTCCATTTATATCCCACCCCTCTCACAACGCGAGTTGGAGTGGCTTACAGTCATGAAAAACATAATAACAATATATAAAAATAAATAAATCACATTTATATAAATAACAATAAAACCATACTAAAAATCCAGCTAGTGCATAAAATTTCCCACCGCAACTAAACCATCTCCCCTCCCTCGCCAAATGCCTGGTGGAAGAGCCAAGTCTTACAATTACATCAGAAGGCGAGAAGATTCCCTCCACAGGAAGGGAATTCTAGAGTGACAGAACTGCTGCTGAGAATGCCCTCCTGTCAGTCCGAATTTGCTGATAGCATGGGACTTCCAGGAGATCACTCAGATAGGCAGGGCCCATGCCATGAGGGGTTTTAAAGGTCAACACCAGCACCTTGAATCGAGTCTGGAAGACGATAGGCAACGAGTGTAACACTCAGAGCTCCGGTGTGATGTGCTCCCTGTGGTCCATCCCAGTCAAGAGACGGGCCACGCATTCTGCACTAGCTTCAGCTTTCAGACCATCACCAAGGGCAGCCCCATGTAGAGCGCATTGCAGTAATCTAGCCTCGAGGTGACAAACGCATGGATGATAGTGGCAAGATTGGAGTCTGAGACATATGGGTGGAGACTCTTCACCAGATGTAATTGGCGAAAGGCGCCCCAGGCCACAGCCAACACCTGGGAATCCAGGCACAGCTGCAAACCCAGGAGCACCCCCTGGCTCCTCACAGATGGAACCAAAGGAGGATGAACGCCCTCAATAAATGGGGAGAACTCCTCACCCAAATCACTGGTCCCGCCTACCAACATCACCTCTGTCTTATCAGGATTGAACTTAATCGACTCAGCCTCATCCAATCTCCCACAGTGGCCAAGCACTGGGACAGCAACAAGACAGTGTGGCCTGAGTCAGATGAAAATGACAAATACAGCTGGGTGTCATCAGCATACTGATGAGATTTGACCCCCCCCCAGCTGTGCATGACCTCTTGCTACTTGGAAGTCACTTGGAAAAAGGAACCCTGGGATGTAGATCACCTTTGAGATGGATTGGCCAAAAGAACCCAACACCCTAGATTTAGTATCCCTGGTAGTTGGAGGCCACAAGAACTTCTTTGGGAACAAACATAATAATGTGTGTTTATTAGCAACATAGTTATACTCTATATGCATAATTGTATGCTGTTTATATTCAGAAAACTTTGATCACTTGTAACAGAGCTATCCAGTCATTCTCCTCTTTCAGGATTAAGTATTCAGTGTTCTTAAGACAAGGATTTGTTTGTTTGTTTTTTTAATTATCATCATTTGCTCGGCACTTTCCGTGTTGAAAGTGCTTTACAATCTTTACTTAGCTCTCTATCACAACAACTCTGTGAGGGAGGTCATATGTTTACTATTTTACAAATGAGGAGTTGAGGCTTAGAGATAGTGGGTGGCCTTGCATAAATCACCAAGTCCATAGTTAAGACATGATTTGAACCCTGGCCTCCTTGGTTCAATCAAGCCCAACCCCATATCCACAAAGCTACACTCGTTTTTTTGCAGCTTAGGATCAGCTATAATATATTGTGTGCCATCTGATAGGGATTAAAAAGAAAAAAGGAGTTGGCGTGCCATGCTTATATTGCAGATCTAATCAGTATGCTCCAGCAACCCACTGCTTATATTCCAAAATGCTACTTTCAAGTACTGTTTTATTTGTATTCCATGTGCAAGTCAGCTAACACCTACTCAGTTGCATCCATAAAGCAGCAAACCTTGCTTTGACTGCAGATCATGGCTGTAATTACAATGGGCTGATTCAGTCTAAGAATCTAGAGTCCAGCAAACTTCAACCTCTCCAGAAGACACTTTGAGCTAGATATACAACCTGCCTAGTCCATCAGAGATGACTGATCATTGACCAAGGAGACAGTCGGTTCGGTTCGGTTTGAAAATCGAGTTCGGTTCGAAGGTTCGGTTCAGTCAACCGAACTATTCGAGTTCGGTCGAATTCCGAACTTCTGAACCGAGTTCGTACATTCAAAAGCGGGGTTTTTTGCCTTCCGAACTGGTTTGAATTCGACCAAACAGTTCTGTTGAATTAGAGTTTGGTTTGAAAGTTTGGTTTGTTCGACCAAACTATTCGAGTTCGGTCCGAATTCTGAACTTCCGAACTGCATTCGCACATTCCTAGGAGAGAGGATGCTGGGCTTGATGGACCATTGGTCTGACCCAGTATGGTACTACTTATGTTCTTATGTTCCCTATGAAGTGCTGTGGCATTGTGGCACTCTGTGAGGGGCTTGGTTATGTGGGAAAGGGACAGGAAAGCAGCGTTGCCCCATCCTGGATCTGATATGGCTTGGGCCATGTTTCACTGTTGGGGGTGGGGCCACCAAGTTGCATCAGACATAAGACAGGATGAGCCTGGCTGTAGCAGACTCTGGTTGGGTTCAGCTTTCTGACAGGAGCAGAAAATTACCTCCAGGTGGTACATACTCCAGGTGAGGCATAGAGTTGAAATGAATAATCTCTGAGAGTTCTATTTCCAGTGGAAAAAGCTCTTTTGCCTTCATTCATGCGAGAAGAAAATCTACTGGCATTTTCAACATTTCCCACTATTTTCTGTCACTTTGGCAGTTTCCAGTATTGTTTTATAATTTGAGGCAATTTCTGGTATTATTGGTAATTTTTGGTAATTTCTGGACATTACAAAAAAAAAATATGGGAAATTATTTTGCCCAGATACCGCCCAGAACATAAATTTGCCCAGAAATTATGGGACCCGAAGCACAGAAGCGGGAAATACCAAGGAATGGCTGAAATCACTCCGAAAGGTCAGTATTTCCCGATGAGATGAGAGCACCTGCTCTTGCTTCAGCCCTAGTGAGGCACAGGAGATTGTGCCTTGGGGCAAACTTGAATCTGACTGTCTCCTTTTAAACCGCGAGCATAGAAGGTATAAATAACAGCAAGCAATAAGATCAACAACAAAATCTGTTTTATAAAAACATGAAATCCCAAAGTAATGCGAGAACCAAGGTATCCGCTGTATTTCGAATAGAAGACCCTTTTTCGGGGACAGTGTGTCTCCAAAAAAAAATCCCAAATTGGCATGGTAACCATTCTCGTAACAAATATAAAAATATATAATATGTGGTGTAATGGCTAAGTGTGCAGTACCTGGAATGGAGGTAGGTGGAGGCCCTAGTTCCAATCTTGCCTTAGTCAGAAACTCACTGGCCAGTCACAATATTATCTCAACCTAACCTACTTCCCAGGGTTGTTGTGAGGATTACAAATTGTGTTAATTCGTTCTATGTGAAGCACTCCCAAGTGCCATGGTAGGGGAGAGGGTGCTATATAAAAAATAAAATAAATAAATTCTCACATCAGCTATATAATTATCACCACAAGAATAATAAAGTAAATCTTGTTGCCTGAATGAGAAGCCAGGTTTATCCATATGACTGATCTAATATAAAAAGACATCTTATGAAGTAAATGAAGAATATTACCAGTCCCCTCACAAACCAAGTGTAACCCTAACCCAATGGGATAAGTTCAAACAAACCAACTTCTAATGCTTGACTAGTGCTAAATCGAAATTTCGTCCTGGATTCCATTTTTGATGGATTCAGCCATTCCAGAAAAATACTATATGCTCTGTGTTTCACTGAAATGAATGGAATGATTTTGCCTTGTGACAAAGCAGTCTTGGACTGTTGAGTCTGTCATGGTCAGGGATAAGTCACACCACTGTGACACTTTCCACCACCAACTGCAGGTTTAGTTAGTGCAGCCATCCAAGCATGTCAAAAACCTCTCACAGTGAGTTGGTCTCTAGGCCTCCAGCCAGATATTTTACCCAGGTTCTTCCCAGAACGTACTTTGGCCAGCTCTCAAATGCAGAGTTTCTTCTCCAGTCCAACCAGACACAGTCTGACCGGTCAGACTGTGTCTGGTTGGACTGGAGAAGAAACTCTGCATTTGAGAGCTGGCCAAAGTACGTTCTGGGAAGAACCTGGGTAAAATATCTGGCTGNTCAAATGCAGAGTTTCTTCTCCAGTCCAACCAGACACAGTCTGACCTTCCAGAAGAGCCTCCTATACTTATACTCCCAGGACGGTCGTGTCCTGTGGAGGCAGCCAACTCCCTTAAAAGGATAATCATGCCCAGGTATTGTAGCTTATCTAGGCCCTAATCCTGTAGCCACTTGGGGCCAACTGTCACACACCTCTGACTGCACATGCACAAAATGGCGCCGACCATACTGTGAATGCTCAAAATGGTGACTCCATGTAGGGTGATGCCATTTAGCCAATGCACATTACAGCGGCTGCCATTTCGCGCATGCACAGAAGGAGGCAAAATCATTTCACTGAAACTTCAATTAGAATTCTGTCGTGGATTAAATCTGTGTCCGAATTCCAATTAATATTTTGAAAAGATGGACAAATTTGGCAAAGATGGAAGAGCTGTTTCCGTTCACCTTTATGTCTGACCAACTGGAGTGCCCAACTTCGCTGGTGGATACTTCTGAGCAAAACGAAAGTCATCCACATGGCTGCAACCGGCTGATTATATATTGTCCCTTTTTAACTGTCTACTTTCATAGAAAATATAAATCCCTTCTTTTCCCATCGAAAAAGTTGTTCTCTTAAAGTCATCCTTGATGCCTGTTGCACCAACACCTTGCTGAGGACCAAACAGAGCTATGCTAAGCTGGTATATGTCTAGACAGCGCTTATCCATTTCTAGCAAATGCAATTTGGCTATCTCATCTGTGGCATTGTTCCAACAAAGTTAATGATGCTGCACCAGGAAAACATTAAATCTATGGTCTATAAATGAAAGAATAAAGTGTGTTCTATTAAAACCTTGACATTTACCATTATCAGCAGCTCTGTTGACCAAGTTATTTGCAGTAGAGCTCTGCCTAGGTTAGAAAATGAGGACCAAATCTGGTTTGAGCCCAGGTGTGCAGGAACCAATGCAATCCCAGAACCAACGCAATCCCAGAACCAACACGGGCATGCTCCTCTTACTGTACCCAGGTGGGATGAAAGGGGAGTGACTGGCTCCATCCCATAGAGCACCTACAAGGCACCTAACTTGGGCTGGGATCCAAGGGTCTTGGGCCCAGAGAGTTCCCAAACCAAACAGTACCTGATGGGACCTTTAGGAGACCATATACTGTTGGGTTCAGTCCAGTATGCAGGACCCTAATTTCCAGTATCCCCGTTCTCTGGCCTTTGTAGCCAAAAGCATTTACATTGCAGTAAATAATCATAATAATAATTAATAACAACTCCATGGCAAAGTTTGGTTTGTGGTCACGGAAACACTCCCCTTCTCTTTTGTTTTAGGTTACTGCAGAGTCGTTAATTTTGTTTGTTTGTGTATACCCCACCCTTCTCCCAAAGTTCAGGCCAGTATACAGATTATAAAAGAAATTAGATATGAAAAGAAATTATAAAAAAGAAACTGATAAAAACTACTGCTGAAACAAGAACGCTGTGTGTTCTCAAGAGAATCTGCGAGATTCTCGCAAACCCCAGCAAGATCTCGTGCATTCTAGTTGAGGATTTTGAGAATCTTGCACCATTTTGCGCATGTGCATAGCAGTTTTTAAGGTTTCTCAAAGATCTCTCGAGTCTTGAAACCCCCCAAGTGCTCTAGACATGAGCAAAATGGCCTCTGTGACCATTCTTCACATGCAAGGCCCCCTGGTGACCAATATACGCAGAAGGTTTTGGGGGGATGTTTGAAGTCCTTGAGATTCTTGGCGAGAACACCGATGCTCATGAGATTCTCGACCCTGAGAATCTTGGCAAGAAGGCCGTTCTCACCAAGATTATTGCCAAGGGCAAGAACTAATCTCAGCTCTAATAAAAACATATAAAAATCCAGTTAAAAGTCCCACCCCAATTCCCAAACTCCTGCACAGCCTACCCAATCCTTTCCCTGCACGTGCTAAAAGCCTGGCCAAACCAAAGGTTTTTAATGCTTGTGTAAGCAGCTACGCTGCCCCTTCAGCTATTGTGCCTGTAGGGATGTGCGAATACTGGGGGGGTTCGGTCCGCTCCGTGTTCGGCCCCTCCCAAACCATTTGGGTTCAGGCTGTTTGACCTGAACCAGTTCGGTTTCACTGACCCCATTCAGTTGGGGGGTGGGGGACAGGGGGGAACCCAGAAATCACCTCCCCCCTACCTGGTGGTGCCAGGGCTCCAGTCCTGGGTCCCGTGGAGGCAGCAGCAATGGGTCCGGCTCCAACTGTGCTCCGGAGTGCTTCAGGCCTCCANCACACACACACACACACACACACACACACACTCAGCCTGGTAAAAAAATAAAAAAAATAAATTTTTTAAAAAAACACCCCACCCCAGGGATCGACCTACCTGGTGGTGCCAGGGCTCCAGTCCTGGGTCCCGTGGAGGCAGCAGCAATGGGTCCGGCTCCAACTGTGCTCCGGAGTGCTTCAGGCCTCCAGGAAGGGAGGGTCCAAAGCCCTCCTTTAGTTCCTGGAATGCCTAGAAGAGGCCTGAAGTGCTCCAGAGCACCACCGGAGCCGCCGCCACTGCCACCGCCAGACCACCCACCCCAGGGATCGACCTACCTGGTGGTTCCGGGGCTCCAGTGGCAGCCGGTCTGGGTCTGGTGGTGGCAGCAAAGCATTTCAGGCCTCTTCTAGGCCTTCCAGGAAGGGAGGGTCTGGATGAAGAAAAAGAGAAACCCAGATGACAGAACAAGGGGAAACCTCCCCACTTAGAGGGAAAACCCTCACAACCTCAAAGAATAAGAAAGTGGGGAATGAACAATGTAATGCAATTTTTAATATAAAGCTGAATGATTCTATAAAATAAATATCTCAAAAACAAACCAATGAGATATTATATACAATTAATGTGCACAAACCTATATTGGTAAAACAAGACGGCAATTTCCTATACAATCACAACAAAAAAGCCACAATGGACCACAACAAAAATGAGAGAATGAACTGAAAAGAAACCCAAACACGTTTTGGGGATCAGAGCCTTTCTCAATGTGTCATTGTGCAACAATTATATGCTTTTTAAGATGGGTTGCCACTCCTGCCACCCATGAACACAGCCGTCTTATCTTATAATAGCTCCTGTTAAAGTAATCACAACTTGGGAGAATTCCTTGGGGTTTGCAAAAGATTTTAACCACTCATGTGTGTTGATATGGTGGTCTCATCACAGAACACCCTTGAAATTCTCATGCAGTCATGATCATTGTCCTTAGGCTACAAAAATAGCCAGCCTTCCTTAGATTAGTTAGCTCAACAAGTAGGTCGAACTCTGGGGTGGTGGTTTTTTAAAATTTTACCAGGCTGGGCGGGGGGGAGGTGAGCCCCGGTGCCCCTTCCACCCATGCAGCCTGGAGGGGGTAGGGAAAATCTGGTTCCCCCCTGTCCCCCCGCCCCCCACCTGAATGGGTTACTTTGTTCAGCCGGTTGATCCGGGGGGCAATTTGGGTTTGGGGTGTTCTCAAATGGCCCGAACACCCAGAGTTTGGGCCGAACCCTGGACTCTGTTCGTACATTCCTTTGTGCCAGGTTTGGGTCTATGACTCCTTCACACAGCACTCATTCAGAGTAGGGATGCAACCAATGTTTGTGCAGATACATCTGACTCATCTGAGTGTAGCTGCATGAACGTTCATCAGGGGAAGGACAATTGGGGGCAAGAGATGTGGTGGCAGGTGAATGCGAGAGGGGTGTGGGGTTACCTGTGGTTGGCGTGAAGGCAGCAGTGGGCAGTGGCATCCAGCCTCCTGGAAGCCAGTCCAGAACTGTTGCAGACCAAATCAGCCACTCCAGAAATATGCACTAACCTCGTGGCGCCCTCTCTGCATGCTCACTTCAGCCAGGAAGTGAATCAAAGGTCAGTGGATCAAACTTCTGATTTGTTTCTAGGGTTCTGTGCGCAAAGGATGCAAGGTGCGATGGCACCAAATCCTTCCTTGCTGCAGCTGCCATATTCGCAGATACCCGATTCACCTCTACTGCTTTACAGAGGATCTCTATTGTTCAGAGTTATATTTAATAAATGTTACTTTATTCATTTATTTATTTGTTTAAAAGTACTACCCCACCCCTCCTGCCAGAGGCAGCTCGGGGCAGCTTACAATTATAACAGGATAAAAACAACAATAAAGCTAAAAACAACTCATAATAAGGAAGATTAAAATATTCCTCCCCACCCACCACCATAACCCACTCCCCACATCCATTCATCCATCTCCCCCACGGAATGCCTTGCGAAACATTCAGGTCTTACGGATTCTTTGAAAGGAGGGGAGATCCGGGTCCAATCGGGCCTCCACTGGAAGGGAGTTCCACAGCCATGGTGCAGCCACCAAGAATGCCCTCCCCAATGTGACTCCCCAGAAGACTTGGGGGACCTTGGGAAGGGCACCCCAGGATGACCGCAGGGACCGATCCAGAATCTGGGGGGTGAGGCAATCCGCAGATAGGTGGTGCCTAGGCCATTTAGGGCTTTATAAGAAAGCACCAACATCCTGAATCAGGCCCGTAAAACTACAGGCAGCCAGTGCAGAGAACAAAGAACTGGCATAATATGCTCCTGGTGGCCCATTTCCACCAGGAGACGGACTGCCGCATTCTGCACAAGCAGTTTCTGAGCCGTCACCATGGGTAGCCCCATGTACAGCATGTTACAATATTCCAGTCTAGAGGTGATGAAAGCATGGATGACAGTGGCCTGGTCAGAGTTTGAAACATACGGTTGAAGTCATCGCAAAAAATGTAATTGGTGAAAAGCACTCCTTGCCATAGCCTCCACCTGAACATCCAGGCCAAGTTGCGAATCAAGGAGCACCCCTAGACTCCATACCTGGGAGACTAGTGGAGGAGAAGTCCCATCAATAATTGGAGCCATCATCTCCACCATCTTACCCCCCAGTATCACCTCTGTCTTGTCAGGATTCAGCCTCAGTCGATTAGCCATCATCTAGTCCCTCACAGCCACCAGACACTGAGTGAGCACTGAGACTGCCTGGCCTGGGTATGATGAAAAAGAGAGGTAAATATGGGTGTCATCAGCATACTGATGACCCCGCACACCAAACCCCCTGACTATCTCGCCGAGTGGCTGCATACACGTTGAACAGGAGCCGGGAGAGGAAAGAACCCTGCAGAACTCCACATGAGAGGTCTCAGTATGATGAAAAATAATCCCCAAGCACCACTCGCCGAGTTCTTCTGGCTAGGAAGGAGTGGAACCATTCAACAACTGTCCCGTCCACCCCACAGGCTCGTCACCAACATCTCGTGATCAACGGTATCAAATGCCGCCGACAGATCTAATAAAATCAACAGGGTCAAATGACCCCAGTCCAATTCCTAACGTACATCGTGGTGCAGTTTCTGTGCCACAACCTGGATGAAATCTCGACTGAGAGGAATCAAGAAAACAGATATGATCCAGATGCTCCTGTAGCTGTCAGAAAACTACCCATTCAATAACCTTCCCTAAAAAGGGACGGTAAGAAACAGGCTGATAGTTGGCAAGGGAGTCAATGTCAAGAAATGGTTTCTTGAGCGGAGGCCACATAACCATCTCCTTGAGGCAGTCTGGCAGTCTGCCCTCCCAAAGGCAGGCATTGACCACCCCAGCCAGCAATGGCCCCAATGTCTCCCGGCAGGCCTTAACTAGCCAGGACAGGCATGGATCAAATTAACAAGTGACCCTGTGCACTTCCAGAACATCTACTGCATCAGTGACTGTCACCGACTGAAATTGATCCCACAAACTCAGACAAGGCGGAGCTTTCATAATCTCTGGTTCCCCTAATGTAATAAGTGTGGTGTCTAAGTCATGGTGAATATGAGCAATTTTTATCCACAAAATAATCCACAAACATGTCACAGTGTGCAGTAGATAACTCCACTCCCAGGTAGAGGGAGGCTGGACTGACCAGCCCCCGCACCACGCAGAAAAGTTCCACTGGATGGGATTTCATGGAAGCTATGAGGGTAGCAAAAAACTCCTTTTTTGCTGCCTGCATAGCCACGGCATAGGCTCATAAACTGGCTCTATGACACAATCTGTCGACGTCAGTACAAGAACGACACCACTGTCTCTACAACTGCCACCCTTCTCGCTTCGGCAACTGCATCTCCTCAGAAAACCAAGGGGGTCTGTGGTGCTGTCGCCTGGGCAGTGGATGCCTAGGAGTCGTCTGATCAATGGCCTCAGTCAGCAAGGTGTTCCACAGCACAACAAGGTCATTGATGAGACGGTCGTCAAGGTCAGAGGGTATCTCACCCAGAGCATTCCAGAACTATTCTGTTTCCATCAGTCTCTGGGGGCGAAACATTTGGGAAGAATCTGCAAGGATCTACTGAAGAGGTAGGAGCTCCCTGCAAATTAGCAGCCAGGGTCCTGAGTCCTGGACAAAAGTGAATGGTGCTGGAAGGGCACTGGGAGTTGGAGAAAGGGCTTGCGCTGCTGATGTATAGTTACCTGGCAAATAAAACAGCATGGCCTAAGTAAATGCTTACGGGACCGATGCTGCCCAACCTTATCCTAACTGAGTGGTGCATATGTTACAAGTGGTGGGGGATGTGGGCAATCGATCTCCCCTAGTCAGAGGGGAAGCACAAGGATCTTTGGTAAGTAGCTCACGACAGATTGGAGGAGTTATTAACATGGATGTCAGACAGTTAGGAGCTGGTGCAGCAATTGGTGACTCCAGCAACAAGATCAGCTGATGAAGCTTCACAGGCCAGCACCAGGCCTCACAACAGCAGCCGACACAACAGGTACTGCCTTTGGAGGACAGGGACAGGTCCCTCTGTCTGTGGCCCCAGGGCCTGGCGATGTTCCCCCTCCAGTACCTGCAAAGTGAATTAAGATGGGCCCTGGGGATCAGCCTGAGGTGGTTCTAACTGGTTCTGACCTCTTGTTCTGATTGCCTCCGGTTAAGATTTTATTGGCTCAACCTGTTGGTGAAAGTGTGTGTGCTTCTAAAAACAGACAAATCATTTCTTCAGGTGAGAATCAAGAAGGTCCGAGCTAATCGGAAGGCCTAGTAGTGGCCTGAAGTGCTCCTGAGCGCCACGCTGGACCCGCCGCTGCCAGACCCAGAGCCCGACCTACCTGGTATTACTGGGGTTCTGGCCCTGGGTCCATCAGTAGTGGTGGCATCAGCAGCAGTGGGTCCGCCGCCGGCGGCACTCCAGAGCGCTTCAGACTGCTACTAGGTCTTCCGGTTTACCCAAAAAGCCTAGTAACAGCATGAAGCGCTCCGGAGTGCTGCCACCGCTGGACCCACCAATGGACCTGGGGCCGGATCCCCAGCACCACCAGGTAGGGCGATCCCTGGGGTAGGGGAGTTAAAAAATTTTTTTATGAGGCTGGGCAGAGTCGGGGTGGAGGTGCTCCCCAGCGCCCCTTCCACCAACACAGCCTGGAGGGGGCAGGGGGGAGGAAAAACTGGGTTCCTCCCTGCCCCCACCTGAATGGGTTCAGAACCCGAACTTTGTTCGGCTGGTTCAGGCGGGGGGTGGTTCGGATTCAGGGTGTTCGTGAATGGGCCGAATATCCCAGATTCGGGCTAAACCGCAATGTCTGAACCACGTTAGCACATCCCTACTTTTTTGTTGATAATCTTTCATGCAGTGAAAGTAGACCCTGCACCCCCTCACTCCTCTATGTGGGTTTTGTCTTCCTTCATGTCTTGAGTTCCTCCCCAGATTGCCTGTGCGCCCCGGTCCTTCACTGCTGTTCTCTTCATAAGCTCGATGTCTTAAACTTTTCACAATGGAGAGATGTAAAAAGTAGTGAGCCTCAGGGATCTGTATTGGGACTGGTGCTGTTTAATGTATTCATTAATGATTTGGAAAAGGGTGTTAAGAGTGAGGTGATCAAATTTGCTGATGACACCAGGTTATTGAAGGTAATTAAAACACGAGCAGACTGTGATGAACTGTAATGGAATCTTACAACACTGGGTGCCTGGGCATCTAAATGACAAAGGAGATTTAATGTGGACAAGTGCAAAGTGATGCACGTAGGGAAAAATAATCCAAACTATCCATACACAATTCTGGGTATTAAGTTAGGAGTTACCATTCAGGAAAAGGATCTGGGGGTGGTTGTGGATAATACAATGAAATTGACAGAGCAGTGCGCAGCATCAGTCAAAAAAGCAAACAGAATATTAGGAATTATTCGGAAGGGGATAGAGAATAAAACTGAGGATGTCATGATGCCTCTTAGAAATCAATGGTGCGAGCGCACCTCGGATATTGTGTGCAGTTCTGGTTGCCCCATCTCAAAAAAGACATAGCTGAACTAGAAAAGGTACAGAGAAGGGCAACAAAAATGTTCAAGGGCATGGAAGGGCTCCCGTATCAGGAGAGGCTTGGTAGGTTGGGACTCTTCAGTTTGGAAAAGAGACAACTGAGAGGAACTATGATAGAGGTCTATAAAATCACAAGTGGTGTGGAACTAATAAACAAGGAGCAGTTATTTACCCTCTCAGCAAGTACTAGAATTAGGGGACACTCCATGAAACTCATGTGTGGCAAGTTTAAAACAAATATAAGTTGTTTTTTTTCACTCGGCATATAATTAGGTTGTGGAATCTACTGCCAGAGGCTGTGGTAAGGGTCAGTACTATAGCTGAGTTTAAAAGACGTTTGGACAAGTTTCCAGAAGATAGGTCCATTAGCAGCTATTAGCCAGACAGGATCAGGGAACATGATGGGAGCTGGGGGAAAGCAACAGGGAATTGATCCCCCATTGTGACCTGTTGGGTGCTTCTCCCAAGCCAGTGTGATTGGCCACTGTTGGAGACAGGATGCTGGGCTAGATGGACCATTGGTCTGACCCAGTATGGCACTTCTTATGGACGTTTTCAGATGTTACGAGATCACAGTCAACCACAGTGAACCACACACAACCCCACGGCGGGGCCAAAGGGCCCTGAACTTCTGTTTGGCGGTCGCCAGATGCTCACCACAGACAATCCCCAGCAGGGGACAAAACTAACCACCCTACCGGAGCTCCGGCCCAGACCATCTCCGAAAGGGTGGTCAAAGCAATTCCCATCGGGAAACAACAAAACATAACGACTGAACGGCAACCACCAGCCGGAAGCAATCCAAATGATTCCCAGCCAGGGACAAAGTATGCAGTGGTGCTACCAGGCAATGAGCAATAACACAGGCGGGGGGGGGGAGATAAAGGGCACACAGGAGCAGGGGGACGTGGTGGGATGGAGCGAGGCAGAAGGGAGAGGAGAGTGGAGGGTGAGCGAGGAAGGGAGGAGGAGATGGAGGAGGCACAGGTGGAGGAGGTGGTCATGCTGCACATGGAGGCGGTGGAGGGAGAGCAGCAGCAGCAGCTGAGACAGGCCACCCCAGAGCTGATAACTGGCCTGGGGGACGAGGCATCCCAGAAACGGGTAAGGGGAGCAAGGGGGGGCAGGGGCACAGGGGCACCAAGGGGGGTGGGCTGGCAGGAGGGAGGAAAGGGGGAGGGCCGCGGAGCTAATGCAACCCGGTAACCAAATGCCCCCCCTTACGACCCACAGACACGGAAACGGGCCTGGGAGCCCAAGCCACTGGAGGCAATGGGCGGAGGGCATGCAGAGAAGGAGGAGGAGGAGGAGGAGGAGGACCAGGACCAGGAGGGCCCACGTGGGAGATGGCCATACCACCGAGAGGGGCAATGTGGGCACATGGAAACCCAGGACTTCACTAGGATCTGGGAGACCCTGGAGCACCAGCTGGAGCTAGCGGTCAACCAGAGGAATGAGCACGTGTACCAGGAGTTCAGGGGGAGGAGCTCAAGAGGGGGTACAAGGCCATAAAGGACAACAACCGGTGGTCTGGGCACGGAGCCCGGACCGCCCCCTACTATGACACCCTGGACTGCATTCTCCACAAGAAGGGCTCCATAGTTGCTCCGCACCTCGTGGGGAGCGCCGTGGTCCAGGGCAGGGAATGTGTCAATGTACCCCCTCCCCTCACTGCCTGGCTAGAAGGCACCGGCTCCAGGGGCCCTGCTCCTCAAGAGGAATGCCCTGGAACCTTGGGGAGTAGCAGGCCCCCCTCGCGCACTGGCCAAAAGAACCCCCAGTCGATCTCTGTACCGGGAGGAGACAAGGCCGGCACACTGGTCGCCCTCAGCCATGGGATGCAGGGGGACCCCAGTAACACCGACTGACCAGCCTTGGAGGGCTCCAAGACCGACATCGAGGAAAAGCAAGAGGGTGGGATGGGAAATGGACCTGACAGGATGGACCGATTGAGGGATGGGGGCACACTGGCCACGGGGCTGCCCCTAGCAACCCCTGACACTCCAGACCATGGAAAGGGGCCTGGGGGCCACCGGGGGACATGTTCAGCCTACCCCCACCCACCCCCTCCCATATCCACACAGGTCATAGCATGCCCCAGCACCTGTGACAGGCTGGAGAGGGGGATGGAGGCGAGCAGCCAGAGGTCCCAGGTGAAGCAACTCGGTGAGTGGGGGGGAGAGGAGGCATGGGGAGCTCGGGCGGGGGACCCGGCCCATGTGGTGCGGGTGAGGGGGGACCTGGGTGCAGGGGAATGCCGGGGAGGGCACTGGCCGGCCACCCAAAGGGGGGTCATGACCCCCCAGCCACGGAATGGGATGGGTGACGGGCAGCTGGGGTGCTTAACCAACCCCTACTGTGCACCCCAACAGGGTGACCCACCAGGTCCCAGCAAGCTGGCCCCATGCCCCTGGCTCAGCAAATGAGAGAGCACCATGCACGGTTATGGAACCGGAGGGAGGAGGATCAGGTGGAGGACATAGTCCGCATCACCACTGAGGAGGGCGAGTGGATGATAGCGGCCATCGACCGCATGAAGGCAGCCACCGAAAGGGCCGTGCAGCACACAGAGGCAAGGGACCAGAGGCTGCAGGCAGAGGTGTGACTGGAACAGAGGTGGGAGTGCCGGGAGCACAGCAGGAAGGTGGAGGCATTTGGGTGACTGGAACAGGCCATTGATCGGATGGTGAGGGAGCACTCTGCCAAGATGAACCGGTCCCATGACATTGGCACCTCGCTGTTGATGCATGCGGGGACCATGAGTGCCTACGTGATGGCCGCCGCCCTGCCAGGCAACCTGCCTGCCCCGGTCCTGATGCCAGAACCCTCGGTGCCCCCACCGTCTCTGCCACCTCCCCAGCCGCTGGCACGCCCGCTGGGCCCATGCATCCACCTACAGGTCCCTGTAGGCCTCCAGAGGGAGCAGCCACCTGGGGGGGCCCTCCTGCCCCAGGCCTACCCTCCCTCCCAACACCGTCTACCCCTCAGGACACTGAGGCATCCCAGGACGCTGGTGGGGACACGGACAGTGGGGGGGAGGCGAGCTCCCAGAGCTCCATGGCAGCCAGAGGGTGACTGAGAGGGAGGCCCTGGAGACATGCAGGTCATGGAAGAATGGGGGGAAGGGGGAGAGCGGCCTGAGGGGGGGGAAATGGCACTGGGAGGTGGGTGGTGGTGGTGGTGGTGGGGACCTGTAGGAGGTATGCACAATAAATGTATGGGCACCATAGACGCAGCCATTGTTCTGTTCATGGACCCGGGGCTGGGGGCGGGTGGGCATCTAGAGGCACGCCCAGGGTGCTAGTGGGGGCCCTGGGGAGGTGACGACAGTGATGTGCGGCCTCACGCCTTGGCCTCCTGGCTGATCCACCTAGCCAGGGCAGCACGGATGCACTTAATGTATCAGTACTCTCGCGGGTTCTCAGCGTTCACATAGAGATGCAGGGGGCCGGGAGGGCACCGGGGCATGGGATGGTCTAGGGCAGCCCCATAGGTCTTGAACACGTTGTGCAGCACACAGCACGCTCCGATCACCGAGGCCGAGGTCTGCACTGTGTAGTCCAGCCGGCCCATGAGGCACCTCCAGCACTGCTTGAGGGCCCCAAAGGCCCTCTCAACCATGGTCCTGCTTGCACACAGGCGGGAATTGTACAGTGCCTCCACAGGGTTCCTGGCAACTGGGTATGCCTTCATCAGCCACCGGGTGAGTGGATAGGCCGGGTCCCCCAGGATGCAGGGTGGGCATCAGCACCCCCTCGATCTGAGTCACCCCCATGTCTGCGAAGTCGCCGCGGTACATCCGGGCATAGAAGGGAGAGATAGTCATGATCCGGGCATTGTGGCTGTGCCCAGAGTGGTCCAGGTAAATGTCTATGAACCATCCCCGGTGGTCCACAACCACCTGCAGCTGCATGGAGTGGTACCCATGTCAGTTGACAAATTCCACGGCCTCCCCATTAGATGGGCGAAGAATCTCGAAGTGGGTGCCGCCCACGGCACCCATGCAGTTGGGGAATCCTCGGGCTGTGAAGCCAGCCATCACAGCCTCCTGGTTCACCAGCTGGATCACTCGGTCCAGGAGCACGCCCGCCACCGCTTCGCAGATGTTTTGCAGGATTCCAGCGACAGTGCTCACCCTGACGCTGAAGTGCTGCGAGACGGACTGGCAGGAGTCGGGCATTGAAAGGGCCCAGACCCCGAAGGCTACCCACTGGACCATGGGAATGAGGGCCCGCACGGGGTTGTGCTGCCACTCCAGCCAGGGCGTTAACAGGAGGATGCGCCTGTCCATCCAAAAGTGTGCTCTCCAGGCAGTCTCTTCCCAATGAGCCAGCACCCTGGCCCACCACCCCTGTGCCAGCTCCATGACCCATACCCGCCAGGCAATGGGAATAGCGAGGAGGGCTGTGCACCCCATGGTCTTCCTCCACCACTGGAGTGGGCTGGCTGCCTCATGGAGCTCAGTAGCCTGCTCCTGGGCATGGATGAGGGCCTGTCAGGCCATCCTGGACACCTGCTGGACCCTGAGCTGGGCCCTGGAGCGCCTGCCCCCGTGGTGGGCTCTCCGGGCTCTAGCAGCGCTCCTGGCCATGCACACCCGCAGCCCGGCAGTCAGGTACACCTCTTCGGTCTGGATGTGGAAGAGGTCCGTGTGTGAGTGGTACCACTCTGCGCAGACTGCTAAGTGCATTCCACAGGCACCCAACCATCCGAGCTCCATGGTGAACGGTGCCCTGGGTGGGGTGCAGTCACAACCATTATAGGCTGGTGCCTGTGTCGCCCCACCCCTTGGTCACAACCTGGCGACCAGGCAGGGGGGGTGGCAGGTCACCTCTGCCTGTTCCCCCGGCTGGCTGCCCCGGCTCCTGCAGGGCCACCGGGGTGGGTAGGCAGTTGGCACCCCATTGTGCACCCCTGCGGTCCCTGCATGGGGCCTGGCGCATGGTCCAGACTGCGCCTGGGCGTGCGGGCAGCAGCTGCATTCCTGCTGTCATCACCTCCCACCTCTCTGTGTTGACTGCCTGTTGTCCTCTTCACCCTGATTAGTGTGTAGGCTGTTCTGTACATGTGCTTGGTTCCAGCAGCTGGGCTGGGTCCACACCCCATGCCTTGCTCATTTGCCATGCTATGTTGCGGTCTGTGGTCTTATCGCTTGGCCTTGGAGCTCCCCTGCTTCCCCTCCCATCCCTCCAGGGATTGTGGGGCCCCTCTTTCCTTGCAGTTAGTATCCACTGCTTGCGGGACCATGGCTGGCAGCACTTCCCGAAGGCTCGCGGGCCCCACCACCCCCTGGCGCCCCCCATAGCTGGACCTTACGCAAGACCATTGCCCTGTGTGACCTGTGGCATTCCCCAGCCATGCAATTGCTCCTGAACTGAACGGACACCCTCACAGGTGCCTATATGAGTCTGAGCTCCGGCCTGCGCTACTTTGGCTATGAGGTGAGCACCCACGATTGCCGGCTGCATGCAGAAACACTGGGCCTGTGTCCCTTTCCTGATGGACGCATCCTGGAGATGAGATGCTCGCATGTGGAGTGGTCCATGGCAGAGAACATGTCTGATCTCTCTGTGTGCAGCCTGGCTGCCTACATGGCCTGTCTGGCAGAGGGGGGCCCTGATCTGGCCGTGTCCTTCTTTGGCTGTGTTCACAGGGTCTGTGGGTACCAGAGGTTGCGTGTGGTGGTCTATCACCTCCTGTTGTAGCTCGGTCACCTTTCGTGGCCCCCAGCTTCTGACTATTGCTTGTCAGAGCCCACCAGGGCAGAGCTGATGGTGCTGGCTGGTGCGTGGTCCCGATCCGATGTCCAGGTGGGGCTCGCTGTGCAGGATCCCTTGGAGGCATACTACCTCATTGCCCACCACATGTCTGCGCTGGGATACCATCGGGGCATGCTTCAGTGGCCCCACTACATGCACCTGGAGGGCCACCCAGCCCTGGCCCCCTTCGTGGCCCCCTGCATCTGGCTATGAGGCCCCATGTGCCTTCGGAGCCCTGGATTCTGGCCCCGCTGTGAGCTCCCGTATCCGCCCTGATGCTGTGGGTCACTGTGCGCTCCCTCCATGCTGTCCCAGGCTCGCTGCTGTGCTGGCTGGTTCCTGAGGTTCTGCTGCCCCTGCCTGTGCCTCTGGGTTCCTTCCACGCTCCCCCCATCCACCTCTGCAGCCAGTTTTCCCCTCCATGACTGCATTCTCCTGTGGCTGTGTCCTGATCTCCAAGCCAGCACCCAGCACCCCGGGTGCTGCTGTACTTCATAGTCTGGCCATGAACCCTCCTGTGCCCATGGTGCCACACCCTCCCCCCTTGGGTGACTCTGTGACCATTTGGGTTCTGGGGTCCCTGGACTGCACCTCCCGACATCCTCCTGGGGGGGGGATTGGACTGGCTGCCCTGATCCTTGGCTCACCTCCATCCCATCCATCACACCCTCGTCGGCGTGTGGGGTCCCTGTCAGCCTCCTGGACCATTCCCAGGGCCACCCCCTGTCCACGTGGCCTCCCCCTGTGCCTATGCTCTGCCCCTGAAGGGTTCCCCTGTACCAGTAATGCCTGTGTAGCTGTGGGGTTGCCTGTGCTGCATGTGCTGTTGTCAGGGTTCTGGCTGCCGTTCCCTGTGTCCTGCCCTTCCCCCAGTCCGATCTCCCCCGCTTCCTTGGTCCCGGATCCCCCCTCTCCCCTTTGCCCTTTGTGCCATGTGTGTTGGCCATCCCGCTGTGTTCCCCCTTACTTTACTTTCCCGTGCGGGTGTGTATGCGCCTGGGTGTATGCACCCGGGCATGTGTTTGTGCTGTGTGTTCCGCTGTGACCTCGTTTTCTCTGTGCCTGTTGTGTGTGCCACCTCAGCAGCTCTTCTCCCTCCTCCCCCTCCCTTCCCGTTTCCCTTGTGTGGGTGTTTCCTTTTGTCGCTTTTGACTTTGTTTGCCCTCTGTTGGCCATGTCTGGCTCCTGCCCCTCCCCGGTGCCTTCTGGGTGTTTTGACCACGGTCCGGAATTGGAAACACGTCTGTTGCACTGCCCCAGGCCATGGTGTGTCAGGCCGATTCCCTGCCATGGTCCCACTCCTGTCACATCTGTTTGGGGCCTTCCTGGACCACGGGGGGTGCTTGGTCGGCTCACCACCACTGGTGTTCCACTGTGGTGTATCGGGGGCCCATAAATCGCCCTGAGTTCTTAACATTGGAATAACATCTGAAATTGTAACATTGGCTCCTCTTCACACAAACACTCTACACTGATAAAATGGCTGTTACATTTCATTAAAAATACTAAACAGACAAAAAACTGCAATCCCAAAGCCAAACTATAAAATACAATACATTTAATGGTCAGTCATTCAACATAAATGGAAAAGGACCAAAATACAATGGTGTAAAGTCAGCAGTCAAAAGTCTTAGTCACAATAATGGCCAGAGTAAGAGTAGAAAAAACAGATGAAAATTCCATGCTCTATTGCAGAAATGCTGCCAAATTCTCTGAAGAGGCCAAAAACTGGTTGTAACAATGCCCGCTAATTCAACCCTCTATCCCAATGTTTCGCTATCAGGAATAGCTTCCTCAGGGGAGGGGCAGGGAAAGAAAAACTCACTGGCAATTTTTTACAGGATGAAATGATTCAGAAAGGTTTTAATAAAACATTGTCCATGCCCAGGGATGTTAGTTTCAGGAAGTGATGCCGGCCGATGCAGTGGATGTCCTGGGGTCTGTGAGGGCCACCTGTTGTGAACTTGATCCATGCCCATTCTGGTTAGTAAAAGCTTCCAGGGAGACATTGGGGACGGTGCTGGCGAGGGTAGTGAATGCGTCTTTGCAGCAGGGGAGGTTGTCACCCAGTCTCAAGGAGGCTGTGGTGTGCCACATGCTGAAAAAAACATCATTAGACATGGATGAGCTTGCCAGTTACTGACCTGTCTCTAACCTTCCCTTTTTAGGGAAGGTTATTGAGCGGGAGGTGGCAATCCAACTCCAGGCGCATCTAGATGGCATCGTTTTACTGGACCTGTTTCAATCTGGGTTCCGCCCCGGCTATGGCACCGAGACGGCATTGGTGGCCTTGGTTGATGATCTCCGCCGGGAGATGGATGCAGGATGTTCAACATTTCTCATCCTGCTAGATCTCTCAGCTGCTTTTGACACCATGGACCATGGGTTGCTGTTGAGATGGCTGTGTGACCTGGGGGGTCTAGAAGGGACTGTTCTTGAATGGTTCCGTTCATTCCTCTCGGGGAGAAGCCAGTGGGTGGTGCTGGGGGAGGAGACGTCTTGCCCCCGTGCCTTATCATGCGTCATTCTGCAGGGTCCTATTCTGTCTCCATTATTATTTAATGTATATATGCAGCCCCTGGGGGAGGTTGTGAGAGGGTTCGGGGTACGATGTCACCAATATGCTGATGATACTCAGCTGTACCTTTCTTTTTCAACAGACCCAGACCCTGCTGTCTCGGTGCTATCCCAGTGTCTGGAGACTGTGGCTGAATGGATGTGGCAGATCAGACTGAAGCTCAACCCCGATAAGATGGAGATGATGGTGGTGGGGAGAGCGAGGGAGGTAGCGGCCCCCCTGATTGGGGGTGTGTACCCGCCTATAGCTCAGCAGGTCCGGAGTCTGGATGGTGCTGGATGCAGATCTCTGCCTGGAGCGGCAGGTGGAGGCAGTCGCAAAGACTGCCTTTTGCCAGTTGCATCTGGTGCAGACGCTGTGTCCGTTCATCTCAGGCCTGGACCTGGCCTCCCTCATCCATGCCTTTGTCACATCGAGGCTGGACTACTGCAACGCGCTCTACGTGGGGCTTCCCTTGTGCCTGGTTCGGAGGCTGCAGCTAGTGCAGAATGCGGCAGCCTGCCTCCTTTTGGGGACAGGTCATCAGGAGCATATAACACCTATGCTCCGGGCTCTGCACTGGTTGCTGATAGCGTGCCGAGCCATGTTCAAGGTGTTGGTATTAATTTACAAGGCCTTTCACGGTCTCGGCTCCTCATATCTCAGGGACCGCCTCGCCCTTCGTGCCCCACAGCGGCTCCTTCAGTCTGACAGGGGTGCCTTCTTGGAGGTCCTCCGTGTAAAGCGGGGGGCCACAATGGAGAGGGCATTCTCGGTGATTGGGCCTCACCTTTGGAACTCCCTCCCAGAGGAGGCTCGCCTGGCCCCAAGCCTTTAAATAGTCCGGTGAAGATGCAAACCCTGGCTGTTCGCCCAGGCCTTTGGGGAGGTGGGGAGGGGGGTGTTAAATGGGTTTTATCTCCCCGACCCTATTTATTTGGTTAAAGAGTTCCCGGGCCCTGTTTTAAAAATTGTTGTTGTATTTTTATTGAGTTTTAAATGGTTTTATATGTGTTTTAATATATGTTTTGTGTTTGGAAGCCACCCTGAGCTGTTTGCAGGAGGGGTGGGGTAAAAATTAAATAAATAAATAATTAATTAATTAATTTACAGGATTTACCTAGGAAAAATGAAGTAGTGAGAGTGGTTTGTGTTTCCACATATAACAATCACAGTAATGTAGTGAAAAGGATTATTCTAAAGTACTGGAATTGGAATATTGTCACCCATATCACAGGGTGTGAAAATCCTCCTTTTTTTGCCTTCAAAAGAGGCAAAAATATTTTGAGAATGAGGGTAGATTTGACATCAAGTAAGAGTCTAAAACTCCTTTACTTTTTGATTTTGATAGTCTTTTGAAGATTCTTAATCAGACGCCGATGAAGACACCCATGACCATTTTTCTTTTAACTTATTGTGCACATCCTGTTTCTGCATAAACAGGAAGGATGTTCAAAAGATTGACAAAAGTACAGGCGATATTTGGGAGTAATCTGAATATGCTATTTCAGCACATGCAATTAAGGCAGTGATTAAATGTGTAGAATGTGAATGTGCGAGGGCTGAAATGATGGATTATTTCAAATATGAATATGTATTTTATAGGAGTAATGCACAACGTCTAGGATATAGTTGCTTTTACCGGGACATGGATAAATCAGAGTTTCAGATCCATGGGGCTCTGGTTAACATAAGTCTCAACAAGATACTTAAGATAACAAGATGTTCGATGGCTGTGGGGTACAAACTAGGAAAGCTGCATTTGACTATAAAACATGAGGCTTCACGACTGCTAAGAAAGTTAGAGCTAATGAAGGACAAGATAGCCCTGATGACAGAGTTGTGTGGTACCATAGCCTATGAAATTATGGTAATGGTACGTAGAAGGGCCATAAGGTATGATGAAGCGAATTTAGGGGTGTGGATGTCATTTTTGTTATTACAATAACAATTAAAAAAAATTGTTGTTTTCATTATTGCTACTACAATAGCAAAAATGACAAATAATAATAATGAAAATAGAAATGAAAACATTTTGTTTTTTAAATAAACTGTAAAAACTGAAAAACGTATTTTCATCTATAACCTTTTTGCTTCCTTCTCAATTCTGATGAAACTTGGAAAGTTTGTTCCCCCAATGGAGGGCACTACGTATGTCTAATTACGGAACAATTAGATAAAGGAATCCAATTTTAGAAGCAATTGAATGCTGTGAGTTTAAGAAAGGATTCATACACATTCACAGCTACAACTTCTTTATCTTGCATTTGATTTGCATGAAACCTGTGAATAGTATGTTCCTCCACAGGCTTAACACTCCTACCAATTTCCAGAATGATTAGATAAAGGGTACTGATGGTATACGACATTAACTTGAGAATACATTTCCAGCTGTAACATGTAGGGATGGGCGAACAGAATGTGATTCGGATGTTCGGATGTTTGGTCATTTGGTTTGAAACCCGAGTTCGGGTTCGATGGTTTGGTTCGAGTTCGGGTTCGATGGTTTGGTTCAGCCGAGTTCAGGTTGGCTGAACTTGGCTGAACAGTTGAAGATAGTACTATTGAAACCGAAACTGAAACCAAACCAAAACCCAAACTTGGGTGGGTTTTTGTTGCCCTAAAAAGACGTTTTTCCTGCCCCCAAACTCATCAGAACTCATCCAAACACAACCGAACTGTTCGGTCATTCAAGAGTTCGGTTCGGATGTTCGGTTTGGACATCCGAACATACCGAGTTCACTCCGAACATCCAAACTGCGTTCGCCCATCCCTAGTAACATGTTTATATTCCATCCTGTTTACAAGATATTTGGCAGGAATGTATCACATACCTTCCTTGTCATCGCTGCAAAACTACAGGGCACTTTGATAAAGGGACCCAATTATATAAGCAATTGATGTTGTCCCTGTGAAGACCATTATTCAGATAAATAGCAGCACATTCAGTGTCAGTCAGAGGCAGGCACCTGGCATGGCAGGGAGAGAGAGACTGTACGAGGGAGGATGTGGATCAACCCAAAAGTCTGACATACACATTCACTGGCCAAGCACATTATCACATGCTTCTAGCTTAACAGGACCAATTGGTAGTGGCTTCGAGGCAGGCATAGGGGGCAGCCCTGAGGCGAGCATAGAAGGAACATAACTGGGAATTTGGGGATAACATCCCAGCAATCAGGACACATTGTTTACACATCCAGGCTGACCAATTATCATCACAATCACATCCTGAAGCACTGTGACAGAGGACATAAGAGAATCTCTATTGGCTCTTTCCTAAACAGATGCTTCTGACTTCCCAGTAACAAGTGGGGGAGAGAAGTTGAGATGGTCACAACACAGAATGAAGATATTTGGTTGACATTTCTGCTGGCCAATTGGCATCACAAACCGATCTTATACCACAGTGACACGTAAGAGAATCCCTGGCATAGGCTCCTTCTCTGCATATGATATACAGGCATATAAAATTGGGACCCTTTATTACATATTTCTGATATTTGTCAGAGGTTATTGGGAAAGTGTGATATACAGCCCTGCCAAATGTCATGTATGCTAGTTGAACTACAAAGATGGTACACTCAGACATACATTAATACGTTTATTTCTTATACCACCAGGACCCGTTATCCAATCCTTCTGAAAGTTGGCAGAGATAGTAAATATTGGAACTGGTATAAACGTGCCAAGTTTCATCTACATTAAATGTAAGGAAAAGAAGTTACACCTAAGAATATATATGAAGATTTTTGCAAAATAAAATAATTCAACTGCTTCTAAAATTGGATTTCTTTATCCAATGTTTTTGGAATTTGGTACACATAATGACATCCATTTTGTATATAAGCACACCATGTGTCATGCCAATGTAGTGAAAAACAAAAAAGGTACAGCCAAAAATGTGTTTTCCATTGAAACCAAGGAAGAACAAAAACGAAAGCAAAAATGAAAACAACAATTTGATATTTACAAAAACAAAAACAATATATTTCAAGAAATAAAATGAAAAATGAAAACAAAAAGGACATGGACCTCTGGTGCACACCTCTAGCAGATGTATATGTCTTTGGTAGTAGTAGGGATAGGGATCATGAAACGAGACCCTACAAAAACATGTTATATTTTGATTAGGATAATGTGCTCTTCTTTTTCTACAGGGATGTTGACAGAGGATACCCCAAAGAGTGGCGATGCTATGTCCCAAAGTATCAAAGCTGCTATTGTATATTCCATTTCTAATTGTGCAATTGAATAGTTGTTAGAAAAATATAAGAAACATGTACAATGTCGTCGGTATAGATGTGATCACAGTTGTTTGTATTATAATGAATTTGAAACAAATGAACAGATTCATTATGTCATTGTTCATTTGGGCCTTGACAGGATTCTATGTGTGATCATGGTGGTGGCTTATAAACTAAGGATGCTTAGGCTGAACAATGATACCGTGATTGAGACAGCCCGGGTGCTAAGAAAAATAGAAAAATGTGAAAAACCATGGACCTTGATGCACACGATGATGCAAGCGGTTTCGTTACAAATGGCTAGAGAAGCCTGTAGATGGAGCCAGACATTGTTTCATGACTGTTTATACCATAATGAGATGCATTATATCGATGGTAGTAAGAGACCAAAAATAATAAAACTGGCTTTCGATTAGAATAATACATTTTTTATTTCAGAAGCAGCGCTATGGGATGAGTTCCAGTACTATGAATGATACATCTTGACTTATCAGATTGTTCTGGCGGTCGTAGTAAAAATCATTCAGCATTGTTGGAAGCAGAAGCTTCATGATCATTTTCCGGCATGTGTTACAGAACACCCCAGCCAACGTTGTCACAAAAAATGTTTTGAGATGATGCGAAACCTGTGAGGCAAATTAAAATTATCTGTTCTAAATTGAGTATTATGATGACTGTAAATGTCATTGTGGTTGTAGAGTACAAACCGAGGAGACTATATTTGATCAGAAATACCATACATGCTATTAATGACATTTTAGGGGCTTTCAAAAAGAGCAAGCATCCTGAAACTTTGATGGCAGACAGGTGTGAGAGGGTTTCAGGAAAACATGGGCAGATGGTTTGTAAGATGGTTCGAGATATAAATTATAAATCTTTTTACCAATATGCGGATGATCCATTAAGACTAAAATTAAGATGGTGATTGTTTTTTCATTTGTATTTCAGAAAGCTGATTTAGAAGAGGGTGTGTGTGTTTCTTTTGATTTTAAGAAGGCTGTAAAATGTGGCTCTTTTATTTTTGTAATTTTGTTTAGCAAATGTATGAATAAAAATAAAATGATTAAGGACTTTTGCTTTCTCGCCTCTGTATATTTTGGGGTCCCAGAAATGACAGGACTGGTAAAGAACATTTATTACAACTGCAGAGGCTGGAAGCTTTGGGGTGCAACCAGAGCTGGCCCCAAGCATGTGAGACACGTCCGGTTGCACATGGCCCCGCAGGAGCCAGGAGCCTCACTCCTGGAGCCTGGTCTGTTGCACTTCCAGCACACGCTGCCGCACCTGAATTCAAATCCAGGCTGGCCTGGCCCTGCTGTGGGAGCTCCTGGCTAAGTTGAATCAGCTGGGGGGGGGAGTCCCTCCCCTGGCCCCATCCCTTCCCATACACAGGCAGTGGTGCTGCTGCTCTTTCCCCCAGCAAAATCAGGAGCCAGGTCCCCGCTGTCAGAGCTTGTAGCCCTAGCCGAATCAGTTGAGCTCAGCTCAGCTGTAGCCCCGCAGCAGGGGGGAGGGGGAAAAAGTCTCTCCCCTCCCCTGCCTCACCATTTGCAGTGGCTCTGCTGTGGAGCCCCCACACATAGACAGAAAAATTGGGAGGCGCCAGCCTCCAGGGACAGGAAGCACCTGAGTGAGGTCACTGGTGAGAATGTTTCTGAGACAGCTCAAAGAACCTTGTTTACAAGGTAGCAACCTTCTGTTCTTCTTTGAGTTGCTCTTCCCATTTATTTATTTATTTTCCAAATTTATACCCCGGCCCTCCTGAAAACAGCTCGGGGCAGCTTCCAACAATAATAAAATACATATAAAAACAAATATAAAAACAATTTTAAAACATCAAAAATACAATTTAAGTATTTAAAACAGGGCCCCGGGATCCCATTCAACATTAAATGATAAACAGGGTAGGAGAGATTAAAAAAAAAACCTTACCCTCCCCCCCACCCCACCCCAAGGCCTGGGCAAACAGCCAGGTTTTACAACACTGCCGGAATGTTACCAGGCTTAGGGAGAGTACCAAGCCTAGATCAAGGTGGTGGTGGGATTTTCTTATACAATAAAAACAACATACCTCTGCAAGCAAAAACTGTGTAAGTTTATTTTGTTAACAGGGTATTTTCAGACGTTACGAGATCACGGTGAACCACGGTGAATACCCACCTGTGGTCACTGTGTCTCAAACGTCTGTTTGGCGGTCGCCAGATGTTTGCCACGGTGAATACCCACATGGGGTCAGTTTGAACCATGCTTCCCGGGCTAGCAGGGGGAATGTCCTGGGAAGCGTGGTCAAACGGACCCCGGGCAGGGACCAACGAAAAGTAACATCTGCCCGCGCGCCACGGCCCAACGTGGAGGCCGCAATGGCCCCGCCGCCTGCCCGCCTCCTCGGAGGGCGGGCGGCGGGGTGCGTGGAGGGGGCGGGGCCGTGCGGCTGCACGTTGTGCCGTGCGGCCCCGCCCCCTCCCAGATTCCCCGCCGGGATCCCCCCGGCACATCTGATATGGCGTTACGGGGCGACCCCGGGGGGGAATGAATCCGGTGATTTCGGTACGGGGCCAAAGGGCCCCGTAACGTCTGAAATCACCCATTGTTTAAAAGTTCCTCTTTATCTTTTTGTTTAAACAACAAAACCGTTGTAAGTAAAATAGATTATTAAGTCTTAATTACAGAATTCAATATAGATACTCCCAGAGAGGTGTCAGATTCAGAACTCAGATGCAAAGCATAATGCTTAGTGAATGTATGCGGGGAACTCCAGGTCACAGCCCTGCAGATCTCGAGAGGAGAGATGTTGCAAAATGCTGCTGTAGAAGAACCCAGACCTTTGAGTGAATGAGCCTTTAAATAAGGTGGGGGTGGACTTCCTACCTGCTCATAGGCAAAGGAGATCAATTGAACTAACCATTTTGAGATAGTTTGGGATGAAACTTTTTGCCCAAATTTGGGAAGGGAAGGGGAGAGGAACAAATTGTCAGTCTGTCTGCATTGCTGTGTCTTGTCTAAACAGAGCATGACTGCTCTCTTAAAATCCAAAATGTGAAACTGGCTAAGATTTCTGACTCATGAGGTGGAGGGAGGAATACTGGGAGGACAATATTGTTGTGCCATATGAAATCTGGAGACCAATTTAGGGATAAACGACGGATGGAGAAAGATTTTTATCCTGTCTGGGAAGACTGAGAAGTAAGGTTCCTTGATAGATATAGCGGCGAGTTCACACCCACCTCGGGGACGTGATGGCAACCAAAAAGTCAGTCTTCAGACACCAGTCAAACAGGTCAGATTGTTCTGCAGGTTTGAAAGGGTGTTTTGTCAGTTGATCTAGAACAAGGTTCAGATTCCACTGAGAAATGGGGTGTTTGTAAGGGGAAAACAAATGAATTAGTCCCTTAAGAAAAGTTTTTACCAGAGGGTGACCAAAAAGGCACTGGGAATTTGGGAGGGCAACACGCTGGGCTATTGCTGAGAGATGCACTCTTATAGAAGAGTGCGCAAGGCCCTTCTCAGTCAGGTCCAACAAGTATTGAAGGACTAGTAGCACGGTTACCTGATCTACTGAGATGGATCTCCCAGATAACCAATAGGAAAATCTCCTCCATTGGGAATCATATGATCTTTTAGTAGATTGTTTCAAATCACAATCCAGCACCAGATTTAATTTAAGAACAATTTGGGATGGACAATTTAAGAACCCACTTGAAGCAGGGTCAATGGTATGCAGCTATTGATCTAAAAGATGCTTATTTTCATGTTAGATTGCATACCTCCTGTAGAAGATTCTTCCATTTCACCCATGACTCCATGCATTTTCAGTTTTGTTCATTACCATTTGGACTCTCCTCGGCCCCTAGGGCCTTTACTAAGGTTATGGCCCCAGTCATAGCTTTCCTTCGTAAGCAGGGCATTGCCATTTCCCCCTACCTAGTTAGCAGTTCTTTAGGCCCGCATCTGCCTGGTTGAGAAGGCTTCAGGAATCCAAAAGCTTTCTACCTTCTCCCTTCCAGGGCAGACATATCTATCCTACATTTCTGTATGTTCCAGCACTTTCTGAAATTAATAAATATCAACCCACTGACTGACTAGTCAAAATCAAAAACTCCAGAATAGGCACTTTTGCCAGAAATTGAAACCACTAAAACTGATTAAAACTGATTAATATCTTAAACCTAGTATTCAATAGAAGACACACAAAAATCCTACTGGTAGAAGTTGAAATGTTTCAAAGTACACACTAGCTAAGTTCTCTCAAAATGCTTTATTTACAAGTGAGTTTCAGGTCAAGCCACTAACACACACAGGTGAAAAGATAAACTGGGGTTAACCAAAGAGAAAACTATATGAGAAACAAACACAGAGTTTCAAAAACAAGTCTTCTTTCCTATTCAGCATTTTAGCTTTGTCAAACAGATCTCTTCACATTTTGAATCAGAGGTTTTCCAAGCATATTATAATACATCAAAACACATGACAATACATGGCAAGCCTATTCTAAGTACAACGATGGTTATAAGTACATTTTAACTGTGATAAATATTTTGTCTAAATATGCTTGGGCAGACACTTAAAAGACAAAATGGGTGAAAAAGTGACCGAAGCTTTTAAAGTTATTTTTAGCCAAGGAAGGGTTCCTCAAAAGCTACAGACAGACAGGCTGTTAGCAGGAGACCCCCTTCCATGCGTGACTATTGGGGGAATCAGTACCCCAATATCCGCTCGAGTCTTAATTTTAGGGGAATTAGCTGAATTGGTTGAAATAGGGGTCCCCACATGCCACCAGGATCAGTCTGAGGTCTGATATGCACTACAGTCAGGTTTACATGCCCTTCCCAAGAGTAGAAAAAGAGAGAAAGACAAGCGTTTAATAACTGAAAAGAGGATGCTTATTTAAAAGGGACACCAGAAAACACACAATGGGAGACGCACACATATACTAATCAATACAGGTCTGACTGGCAGTTTACAGGGGAAACACAAGCAGCAGTGGGGGAAATGAAAGTAAAGTGGAAAGTGACGGAGGGGGAACATGGGGGAGACACAGAGAGAGAGAGAAGAGTGTGTGTGTGTGTGTGTGAGAGAGAGAGAGAGAGAGAGAGAGAGAGAAGCAAGAGGGAAAATCAGGAGCAATGGTTATCTCTCCTTGCTGTTGAAAAGGGACAGGTGGCCCGTGGATCCAGCGAAGTTCAGGGATGAAGGAAAGGGGCAGACCAAAGTCTGGGAGACCCCTTAAGACACAGACACACACAGAGGGACCTGCATGTTTCTGTATCCAAGTTTTCTCATGAGTGGAGGGGGACTGAGGAGAAGTTATAGGGTTTTAGGATAAAGAATTTGGGACAGGCTCAGGGGCACTACAATAGGCTCACAGAGAGGACAAAAGGGATTCTGGGTGGGTGTCCAGGTACAACAAAGGGAAGATGCATAAGGTAAACAGACTGGGACTGAGTAGACAAGGGAAGACAAAAGGGAGTCTGGTTGGGTGTCTAGGTACAACAAAGGGAAAATTCATTAAGGATAGGCGAATGCAGTTCGGAGTTCTGACTGAACTCGACCAGTTCGGTCGAACGAACTGAACTTCCGAACCAAACTCAATTTTCGAACCAAACCGAATTTCCAAACTCGGTTCTGTTCACCCATCCCTATAAGATAATATTCCATTTAGTTCAATAGAGTTTGAATTTACGAACTCTGTTCGGAAGTTCAGAGTTCAGACCGAACTCGAATAGTTTGGTTGACTGAACTGAACTTCCGAACCGAACTCAATTTTCCCTAAAATGCATAAGGTAAACAGAAAGGGGTTGAGGAGACACAGGACACATCTGGACATGAAAGGAGAAAAGTTTTCAGGTGATTTGGGGAAGGAAGGGAACCATAAGGGGAGTCCTAGACTGAAGGGCGACACCAAGGTGCATTTTCACCGATCGGGCGTGGGGGCATTGGCTTGTTTGGGGGAACCATAGGGTGCTCTAGTTTTCTATGCATTTGAGGCCATTGCTAGTCCAGGTTCTATTCACCGGTGGTTCCTTAAAATAGGGAGGAGGCCCTTTCTTAAGTGCCCTGTACTTACTCAGGGCTTCCTCCACCTAATCACCTTTTCCAAGGGCAGACTGGTTTTTACAGGCAGGGGCTTTTCCCCCTTAGGCTCCATTGTGACTCGGCCCTCACCCCACGGCCCCACTCGCTCAAGATCCCCAATGTCCTCCGACCCATGTGGCCTTGCCGAGCATGTGGGGGGCTGTCTTTCTGGGGAGAATTCCACGTCTCTGGCAACAATTGGGAAAGAATGTTTAAACAAGGCCTTAAAGAAATTAGTAAATCAAGAAGGGGTTCATCATTTTGTGACCAATAATGAGGTCAAGGCGGTCGTGGTGTAAAGGCTTAACAGAACGCTTAAAAATAAAAATGTGGAACTACTTTAGACCCCATAACACGTTTCAATACATGGATGTGCTCCAAATCTTTCTGCAAAGTTATAGCTATCACAGTTATCAAAGCTATCACAGAACAATACAGTGGAGCCCTGCAGATGTGACCACCACTAATTCTTTAAGGGTATGGAGAATGGTCTACAGGGATAGTTTTAAAACAAAACCTCGCAAGTCTCTATTGAAGAAAGGAGACCATGTAAGAATATCTAAATACAAGAGAAGATGTGAAAAAGGATACAAACAAACATTTACTGGTGAAATATTTATTATGAAGAGATTGTAACAAGGGGACAGAGACTAGTTTACAAGTTAAAATATTATGGGGGTGAGAACGTTACTGGCTCATTCTATCCTGAGGAATTACAAAAAATAAACCATCATGAGGACCATGTCTACAGAATAAAAAAGGTTTTAACAGAGAGAGGGAGGGGAAAACACAAATGTTTTTTAGTTAAATGCCAGGATGGCCTGAAAAATGTAAAAGTTGGGTCAAAGCATCACGAATGCAAGACAGTTAGGAAAAAATGACCGAGGGTGGATTTTATGTTACACTACCGAGTAATGCTTCCGCTGATGCCTTTCGAGAGAACACCAGTGCCAACTTTATGATACAACCGTCCAAGGCTTTAAATTTGCCAGGGAAATGGGAGGTGGGTTTATCAGAAATCATCTATATGTGTACTTGGCCCACCCTCAAGAAACACTGAACATTTATAACGGGCAATGGAACATACTTGATATGTGCGGCCTATTATTCAAGCATCGAAAGGCTGTTGTTGGAGATCAACGGGGAGATTGCAAAAAGACCACAGGATGTAAAGGTCGAACTTGTTTACGACCCGGTGACCAGACTTGTTAGATTAGAATAAAAAAACCCTACTTACAGGTTTGCAGCAGCAGGACATTTGTCTCGGGCCTTGGGAATAACCTCTCTGCAATACTACAGACAGGCACCGCACTCCGCCGACATCACAATTGGCAATAATTCTTTATACATATACACAGATATAGTAGAACATCAAATAGTTGGGGACTACCATGTGCAGGTGTTGCGTCGCATGCCTATCAGAGGGGGTGATAATGATTGTGTACCATTACGTACGACAAGCCACATTATGTTCCGGTGACCAAAGAAGACATCAGTACAGTGACTATTGAAATAGAGACGGATCAGGGTTTCCCCTTTTTATTTCATTACGGCAAGATGATAGTTAAGTTGCATTTCCGACTCCTAAAAAATGAAGCATGGTGATTATCAAAAGCTACGGTGAGCTGTCAGTTTATAGGAACTATTACAGGGCCCAGACCGGTCATGCTCTTCCAGGCTTTTGGGGGCTACCTGTAATGTACAGAGCCGGTCTCGGAGGGTTATTTCGCAGTCTTTGTCCGATAGTCGTACCATTGTTGAGAAGGGACTTTGATATTGCTAAACTTCATGTGAAAGCCGCCGCAAAAAATATTGCTAAAGATGTAGTAAGTGGCATATCCAGTGCCATTTTAAACTGAATGGCTGGTGAAAAGAACCAAGAAGGGTCGGGGCTGATGGTGGTGAAGAAAAGGAAAAGAGCATTACCACATTTCCTATTGATAGGTCCACACAGACCCTTTAAAAGAAAAGAAGCGGGTGGACAAAGAGTTCATAAATGTAGAAAACCCTAAAAGAAATGGAAGGTCAGAAACCATCGTGGTAAACGGAACACATTTTAAAACAAACTATGGTGTTCATCCACTGCAGCTCTGAAGAATGTGCGAAATCTGAATTGGACCTTTTTCAGGTGCCCCCCCCCCCAGTACCGAGAACAGTATGTACATCGAGGTGCCGCCGCTGTCTGCTTTAAACATGAATGTGCCATTATAATTCTTTTTTTCAGACCATGGAGAACAATACATAGATCTGAACAACACACTGCTGTACGTGTGCTGCAAGATTGTGAAAACCGACAGAACGAATATTGATGAAGGGGCCAAGGTTGCCTTAACAAATTACCCCTAAGCGTCACTTTTTAATAAGGTGAATGTGACTTTAGGGGATCGGCTTATTAGTCAGAGCAACAGCTGTTACCTTTATAGGGCGATGATAGAGCTGATTCTCAACTATGGTAGAGATACTTTAATGACACAATTTACCATGGGCGGATTTTATAAAGATAAAGGGGGAGTTCACAAGCAAACTGTTTTGATAATCCCGGTTTCAGACTCAGGGCCGGCCTCACAGCACGGAGCAGGAAGGTGGATTTGCTAGGTCCTTTACAGTGTGATTTGTTTTTTCAAGAAAAAAATGCTTCTTAACGACCCCTGATCCAGGTGAAGTGTTTAAGCTTTTTCCTGTTTGGTGGTCATCTGCTTTAGCCAACTTATTTAATAAATAATTCAGGTACAGTTCCATCATATTGGAGAATGGGAGTGGTAGTACTAATTTATAAGAAGGGTGACCGCTCTGATCCTAAAAACTTCAGACCAATCAGTCTTCTTAGTATTATTTCTAAGATCTATTCTAAATTGCTACTGGACCATTTGCTAGCCAGGGTGTATGAGCGGGAGATTCTTGCAGAGGAACAAGCTGGTTTCTGTGCCCCTAAAAGCACTATGGGACATTGTTTTGTCTTTTCGCATTTAGTTGAGAAATATAAACATAAAAAAAGGGAAACTGTTTGCTGCTTTTATTGATTTTACAGCAACTTTTGATCTTATCAGTTGGGATAAACTTTCGTCAAAATTGTTAGTTCTGTCAATGGCTCAACGACTATTCATGGTCATAAAGTCACTGTATATGAACACCTCGCTTAAAGTTTGTATTAATTCCAGGGTCAGCTTTACAGAATCGGTTCCTACTAAGTGTGAGGTCAGACAGGGGTGTCTGCTGGCCCCAATGTTGCTTAATCTGTATGTGAATGACTTCATTATTAAACATTGTAATAATGATAATTATTTAGCTCCTAACATGGGAGGTTATAGACTAGCAGTTCTTATGTATACAGACGATACAATCCTGTTATCTACCAGCAGATTAGGACTTATTATCTCCTGGATGACTTTGGAGCTGAGTGTCTGAAGGAGGACCTGAAAATTAGCTATCAGTAATCTAAGGTTATGGTCATCTCAACCAGGTTTAAATAGGAACGTTGGTATTTAAACGGATATAAATTAGAACAATTTTGCCTCTTTAAATACATGGGAGTGGTCTTTGCCTTTAATGGTTCATGGTCCCCCCATTTTAGATCTGTTAAGCAGACTGCTACACTTTCTGTCACCTCCTTGTATAAATTCTACAGGTCTAAAGGAGGATGCCTGGTTAAACCAGCCATAAAAGATTTTGGAGCAAAAATAGTGTCACTAGGGATGTGCGAATGCGGTTCGGATGTTCGGAATTCGGACCGAACTCGGTCTGTTCGGACATCCGAACCAAACGTCCAAACCGAACTCGAAAACAGCCGTACAGTTCGGTCATGTTCGGGTGAATTCGGATGAGTTCGGAGGTGGGGAAAATGTGACTTCGGGTGGAAAAAACGTGACTGGAAAGGGGAGGCAGCTGAGAAGCAGACTTCTTGGCACCAGGGGTGGAGACCAGGGGTTGTTTCAGGGCCAAATGATACCGATACCAAATAAAATCTTCAAATTGGTATTGGTATTGGTATCAATAGTGCTATTTTTGAATGTTCGGCCAATTTCGGCAAACCGAACTCTGCCGAACCGAACAACCAAACTCGAACTCAGGTTTCGAACCAAACGACCGAACGTCCAAATATCCGAACCGCATTCTGTTCACACATCCCTAAGTGTCACAAATCTGTTCTGGGACCCAAGTTTGGGGATATGTCTCTTCAGCTGCTGACCTTCTTGAACCATTGCAGAATAAATGTATACATAGTCTATTGGGGGTTCCATCGGCAACCTCTTCTGCTATTTGTGGCCGGACACAGGGATAAAATCAATGGCTTCCAGAATTCTGGGTTTGTTACTTAACTTTTGGTTAATTTTTTCTCCATTTTCCTGTGCAATCTTTACTGAAAGTATGTCTTGCTGATAAAATATGCGATACCTGGTGGGATAAGGATCCCTGGTGGCATAAGACAGGTGGTAAATGAGACATTTTGGTTTCACTCCTAGTTTTTTTTAACCTCCCTTCCATTCAGGGAGGCATTTAGATTGTTAAGGCATAGAATTGGTGATATAGATGATCAGTCTCTATGATCTCAAGCATCTACATCCAGAAATTCTCCCTGGTACAAATATTGGTTACCAGCTTTAGGGGGGTGGAGGGGAATTATTTCTCTGTGTTATCTAACATAGCCTGTAGAAGAAAGGCTTTTACTGCTTTAAGACTGAACTCTATGCCTACTGAGGTCACAAAGGGCAGTTACAGAGGTACCACATATTGTGACCGTCAAAGTATCTGTGACTAGGAAGAGACAGAAGATCTGATTTATTACTGATTCTTTTGTCCCCTATATTCTCAGCCATTGGGAAGACTGCTTTGGGTGGTTAATTTGATCTTAGCTGCCCCAGACTTCAGCTGCTACTATTTTTGTTATCTGACAAAAAGGACTATGTAACCAGGTCTGTAGCATCTTTTGCCATAGTGGCAATTAATCTGAGAGCCCAGGCTGAAGTGGGAAAAGATGATTGTCCTGGGATTTGAAATGTATACCGTATCTGTTTGCTTATGGTGCTTTTCTGGTTACATTTTTTGTTTCTGTTGTGCTGTGTGCTATGTGTATTTATGTTTGTCATGGCACATTGCCAGTACAATAAACTATTACTTACTTACTTTGTGACAAGAGGATGGGGCGGAGGAGGCATTGGTAGGGCTGATTCAAAACAGCCATTCTATTTTCATGGAACAGTTTCATGAAAATGGAATGGCTGTCAGAATTTTGGTCAAAATTCTGATTGCAGTAACTTTTTGATTTGGATTCTGATCAACCTATTTGCATGTGTGCAAAATGGCCGCAGCTGTTCTGTGAATGCACAGAATGCCAGAATTTTATTTTATTTTTTTCAACAGCCTGATCGGAATTTGAACCTGGACCGATCCATAGAAAATGGGAACGGGACAGAATTCCGTTTTCTGGTCGTAGTTTGATGTGACAATCATTTCTCACTACTCTTTTTTCAATGGCATTCCTGTGTTTGAAAACTAAAAAAAAAATCCCATACATATAATAAATGGGATTCTACATTACTTATTTTAAAATAGGTGCCGGGGGGGGCAAGATTTGTGTGATTTTTTGGAGGATGGGGTGGGATTAGAAATGGTAAAAGAAAACAAAGTGTGACTTATTTTACAGGCAGCTACAAGGCTACCACTTCCACACCAATATTCAATCTTTCACTGTTGATGGCTATAGCTGATGGAATGGGGGTTGGTTGAGAGAATGGGGATCCCTTCAGGGAAGGGAAGGCTGAGAAGAGACTCAGAGAAAGAAGGGGACCTTGAGGGCAGGAATAACCCTGGGCTGAAAGGAAAGCAAATTTTCTCCCATGCTGCAAGGAATGAAAGAATAAGGCATTAAACAAATGACAATAATTATGCAACCCCAAGGGTTTGGAAATCAGGAATGCAATAGTTCCGCTCTCCACTTCTTGGTTTCCCATAGACTCTTGTAGCTGCTTGTCCATTGTCTTGTTTCCCTCCTAGTTTCCCAGTTCCCTTATAGTCCCCAGCTCCATATCTTGCTCCTTTTCTTAGTCACCTAGACTTCGTACGTATCTTGTTTGTGTTGTATTTCTGTGCAGTATTTCCCAAATATAAAGCTGCACATATATAAAGTTCGACCCTAAACCCAGTCTCCAGGGGTGGCTGGTGGATTTTGATTTTGGAGGGCCACTGTGGCAGTAAGGCCGGGCCAGCCGGCTTTGCTGCGGCCTAGGGGCGGAGCCAGAGGAATGGTAGGCAGAGCCAGGGAGATGGTAGGCCAGTGGCATGGCATAACCCAGCAGCAAGAAGTTCCCAGGGTTAACATTGGATGGGAGAAAGCACAGTCTACATGCACACCAAGCTTAAAATAAATAATTTATAAACCCAAAACACAGTGACCCATTCTTGTAAAGCACCCCAGTCACAGCCTGAGTCCAATTTTACCATGCAAATCCCATTTCCAGCATTTTGAACACAAATGAAATCACATGACTTGCAGTGACATCTCAGGATTTCCAAACCTCAATTTTACCACACACATCCCATTTCCAGCATTTAAAACACAGCTGAAATCGCATGACTTGCAGTGACATCTCAGGATTTCCAAACCTCAATTTTACCACACACAGTCCCTCCTGCACTAACCCACTAGCCCCCACTACCCTCCCTGAGAACCCAGGAACCCTGGCTCCCAGAACTCCCCTGCTCTAACCCACTGGCCCCCACTCCCCTCCCAGTGAACCGAGGAGTTCTGGCTCCCAGTTCCCGGGCCCCTGCTCTAACCCACTAGCCCCCCACTCCCCACCCAGAGAACCCAGGAGCCCTGGCTCCCAGCAACCCCCTGTTCTAACCCACTAGCCCCCACTCCCCTCCCAGTGAACCCAGGAGTTCTGGCCACCAGCCCCCCAGACCCCTGCTGTAACTCACTAGCCCCCCACTTCCCTCCCAGGAAACCCAGGAGTCCTGGCTCCCACCCATGCATCCCCCTGCTCTAACCCACTAACCCCTCACTCCCCACCCAGAGAACCCAGGAGCCC
>QEPC01005361.1:214128-232670 GCA_003113815.1 Sphenodon punctatus
TGTGCCCACAGCCCCACACTCACCCCCATGTGCCCCCTTCCACTCCCCCCTCCCCCGTGTGCCCACACTCACCCCAATGTGCCCCCCTCCGCTCCCCCCTGGCAGGGAGGGAGAAAGGGACTCGGGGAGGCTAAAGAGCTGCACACGCGCCAGTAACTCCCAGACCCCTGCACAGGCTGGGACCCAGCCTGTACAGGGGGCTGGGAGCTACTGACGCATGCGCAGCTCTTAGTTCATACTGGGGGCGCCCCCATATGAACTTTCCCCCTGCCAGCCCCTGCAATGCAAGAGTGCCCCCTGCGGCACTCTTGCATTGCAGGGTCCCTTTATGCAGAACGGACGGCTCTTCTAGCTGCCCACTCCGCATAAAGGGAGAATGGTTCCCTTTTGACCCTGAAGGCTTCCTTAGGAAGCCTTCAGGGGGGGTGGGGTAACTTGAGTCACCGGCTGTGTGCACGCGCGTGCACACAGCCAGTGAGAATGTGTGGCGCCACCTCGAAGAACCTTGTTTGGCAAGGCAGAAACCTTCAGAAGGTTTCTGCCTTGCTTAACAAGGTTCTTCGAGGTAGCTCTACACATTCAGCGCATTGCTGACCTTGGCCAGGTTTTTTTTTTAAAAAAAAAGCTGCCGGGGAACCTGCCACCGGCGGGGGAAGCCCTGGGGGTCCAGGTGGGGCAATGCTCCTGCCTCCCTGGAGAGCCCACCGCCCCTGCATCACTCCCCTTTGTGACCTTGACAGGAATGAGCAAGAGGGGCAAAGATGATTCAGAAAGCAGGAGACAGTTGTGGTGGCAGTAGAGGAGTGACATTCCTGGATGGGAACTAGTGGGAAGATAGCAGGGAGAAAGGCCGTGAGGAGCCTTGAAGGTGAAGATGAGGAGTTTGTGCTGGATGCAAAGAGGAAGAGGAAGCCAGTGGAGGAGCAGAGAAGGGACTGAACATGATCAAAGCACAGGGCGAGGTGGATGTTCTTGGCAGTGGATGCTGAATCGAAGTCAGAGGGGCAAGGCGGGAACAGGGAAGGCCAGTAAGAAGTTGCAGTCGTTAAATTTATTTATTTATTTATATTTCTATGCTGCCCTTCACGCAGAGGGTCAGGGTGGCCTACAATCATTAAAACAGAATTAAAAAGCGATTAAAATAAAAATTTTAAAACCTGATATCCAACCTAAACCCCTTCTACACCTCCCACCTAATCCCATCGCGCCCTATCTTGCCTGCAAAATTCCTGGCCAAATAAAAAGGTCTTGCATCGTTTCCAGAAGATGAGCAGGTTCAGACTTAGGTGGACCTCCAAGGACAGGGATTTCCGTAATCCTGGGGCATCTACCAAGAATGTCTCCTGCACACCCTAGTCATAACAACATCACGGGGAGATGACACCTGCAAGAGGGGGCCCCCGGTTGGCTTCAGTGGCTGCAAAAGGAAAGATGTCTAGACTGGAGAAAAGACGGAATGACCTGAGTGCCTTTGCTATATGAACTTAACAGACCATATCAATGGTCTGTGCAAGAGAGTGCTCTCAGATGACCTCAGGGACCACGATGGAGTATAATGAAGATTGGCCTTTCAGGGTATGTGGGGCCCAGGCCATGTGGGTCAAAACAAGCTTTTGCCTTTTGATTCATTCATCTTTATTTTAGAACCACTGTATAAGTCAAGTATCCTCTGGAATCCCCTGGTTTATATCCCCCCACACCTTGGGTTATTTCATGCTACTGCTTGGTTTCCAAAACTTTGTAGCACCAAAAGACTTCTTCTTTTGCAGTTCTCATGAAAGAGTGGTCAACACATCTCTAAGGTCTAAGACTTGGGCATTGTAGTTGTCTGGGTATGTAGGGTTAAAATTTGCACCCCTGGAAAAGCCTTTTGGTCATCTTCTCTGCGCCCCCTAAAGCCAACATTGTCTTGTTCTCAAAGAATTTGACCCACTCTTGGGCTGCCTGTTTGATTCCAGTTTGCGGAAGTGTCATGGTGTTGTTGGTGTCATGGCCCTGTCTGGGAGGGGATATGGGACAATGAGTTACTTGACACCCTTAGAGTCTTTTCTTTGTGAAAAGTGTGGCCTTTCAAATTTTGGTTTTGGAATTCTCAAATTTGATGCTCGAGACTTCACTTTGCTCTGGCGCCTGAAGGTTTTCTTGAGGCACATGATGATCCTTCTAAGAAATGGGATTTGGTGCTTTGGAGGGGGTTCTTTGGGTTTCTGTTTCTCATTTGGACCATGAGGAGACACTCCATCCACTTGCTTTGGGGCAGTGAGTGGTGGAAGGAGAAATTCAGGGCTGGAGGGGATCCCCATACTTTTCCTCCCAACTCCTGGGAGTTCCGTTGTGCTTGTCGCCACAGACACCATCTTGGGTTTCTGCAAGGCAGCTGTTGTTCCCATTCCATCCCACCTCTTGATCCTTCCCTCCTGCAGAAGGCACTCCACTGCTTTTTTGCTGCATTCGAACGGGTACAAGAAAGGAAATCTTTGCAGCGGATCTGCAGGACTCTTGTGGGATCTCCTTGATGAATCACTTTCTGGCCTCTTGCCTCTGTGCATGCTGCACTTTTTGCAGACTTTGCTTTGAGGATGATCCCCAGACTCTTTGTCATTCGCAGCTTCATCTGACCCTCGTGGGATCTTTCTCTGCCCAAGGATCTGTGACTTGACAGAAAGTTTTATCCCATCCTTGGTCTTTTTAACCTTCAACTTCGTTGGCTGCTCTTGTATCAACTGCCACTGGTGGGCTTGCTGTCTTTTCATCTTCAGCACGAAGCCTAGGTCCATGTGTATCTTTTCCCTTTCCCCCTGCCTCTTCACCATCACATGAAGAGGATACACCACCAGCCTGGGAAGTTTCTCCTCTTTGTGTCCCGTGTGGTGAGGGCAGTCGGAGGTAACACATTTCTGGCAATCGAAACAGACTGGATACTCCACCTTCACGTTGGCCAGTGGTGGTTGGAAGCTGCGTGAAGGGCTGTCCAACATTTCTAGCAGGAGCTTAATCTTCAGTTCATGAGTGGCCTGGTTGGTGTCAAGAGAGTCAACAATAGATCTTTTCAGCTGCTCAAGGTTAAGAGTTTTGGAGGCACCTTGGGGACGGTTGGTACTTGGAAGGTCTGAGGTGTCCACACCTTTCCTTCTTTCTGGCTGTGGGGAAGAGCTTTTCCCTGAGACAGATTTCTTCTCTGCGTGGGACTCCTGCTTATCCTTGTTCTCCTTCATGCTGCTTGTGCTCGAAGGAGCTTTCTTTGACCCACTCCTGTAAGGAACGAATGTTGAGGTGACCACCTGGCTCATAGTTTTGACAACTGGGATAGGGGATTTCAGGCAGATCCCTGGTGCCAGGCCAGAGTGATCTGACTGTCTTGCCAAATGACTTTTCAGCCTTTCTGGGGTGGTATCTTGCCCCAAACTTGGGTCATGAAGAAAAGGAGAGGCATGATCCTTTCCCCTCCCTACCTCATGGGAGGTTTCTTGTTTCTCTGCCTTTTGCTTGTGAAGGTTTTTGGTTTCTCTGCCTTTTGGCACCTCTATCCTTAAATGAGTCCAGGAGAAAGACCTGCTCATTTGTTGGGCAGATTCAGTCAACAAGGAATGGGGATCCTCTCTGGTGCCTCTTACAGGAAAATTGATAGATTGTGATTTCTTGGAACCCAGCAGGAATGGGGAGACGTGTGGGAGCACGTGGCTGGAAGGTGACTCTTTTGTCCTCATGGTTAAACCCATAAATGTTGTCAGGGACTTCTGGACTCTAGTGGGAACCCCACACTTTTGCTGAACCTGAATCTTGATATCATGGGCCTCCAGCTCCTGCTTGGTGTCTCTCCCCAGGAAAAGTAGTTCCCCTGGGATGACAACCACTTCTCCATCACGCTTTTCACACATGTTGGATGGCTTTGGAGCTGGAGGCAGGCAGGCTGCCAAGGATTCCTGCAGGATGGTTGGCTGGCCCCATTGCTGCTCGAGCCTCTGCCTGTGGATAGTCCATTCCAACTTCTCCCTGACCTCCTCCAGCAAAAAATCTGTCTCCATTTCACTGAACTCCATCCTTGCATCAGTGACTGAGATGGGCGGGGAGGACTGAAGGAGGATACCCAGGGATTCTACCGGCAGAGAAGACAGACCCCACTGTGAGGCCAGGTGTGTCTGCTTGTGATTGAATTCAATGGAGTAGGAAGATGCTTGCCTCATCGCTAGGAATGCTGTGGCCCTAGGATGCTCACACTCCCTACTGTGATGGTGTGGCTTGGAGAGGGTAGGTTTCCTCACTGGGAGAGCATCTCTTTCTGACTCTTGAACCATCTTGGGATGTGCTCCCATTCGGATCTGAACGCATTTTGAAGCTGCATGGACCTGTAGCTTACTCACAGCCTTTGGCACAAGTCTGCCTAGCACAGGATTGAGGGAGGACACGATGCCATGGTTTGGCCGCTGTGAGGAAGCCATGAAGTAGCCATGTGGGGCTTGGGTTTCTTGTGCACTTGAGGGAATGCGGCCTGCTCTCAGGCTCTTTGGTGCCTGTTCTGGAAGTCCACGTTTTTGCTGGTCTATGTCCTCAAACTCTTGTTGCTGCTCAGTGCCCCATTTAATCAGTGATGACTCTTCTGAGACAGGGGTTTGTGGTGTTGGGGTGGCTTTCTGTGATGGTAAACTCTTCTCATGCTGGAGTGTCTGTATCTGGATGTGCCAATCCGGTTCCTCCTTGACTTTGTAACTCAGGAAGGGGACTCTGCTGGTGCCAGATTTCATCTGGTTGTCTCTGTCTGGCAGCTGTTGAAGTGCAGCCTGAGGGGCCATCTTTGCCAGAGGCTCTGTGTATGATGTGGGAGCACCCAGAATGTTCCGGAGATGTTTCTGCTTGATGTTCAAATCTAAATGATGGGCTGGCCTTTGCCCAAGGTTCTTGAGTTGTCGGTATCTTCTTCCGACGATGGGTGGCTTGGGGAGAGGCTCAGCTTTGCCTGTAGAGGCAGGTTCTTCCCAGCTAGAGATGGCCTCTCTTGGGTAATGCGAGAGAAGCTGCCCACTGGGAGCCGGTGGAGATCGTTTTGATAAGACCTCTCCCCTGTGGCTCAGAGATTCTGATGGCATCGGGGTGGCTTCTTTCAGTGAAGAACAGCTGGGCGGCCAGATGGAAGGGGAGATGGATTCCAGGGAGGACCAGGAAAGCTGGCTGGAGGCAAAAGTCATCATGCTTGACCTTAGAGAAGGAAGAGACAGAGACATGACAGGGCTCAGGAAGAGGATGAGCACAAAAGCCTGCAATGACTGTAACACACTCTAATGAAGGTGATTCCTCCCCTGGCTCTGCTATCCTAGGACGTGAACTTCTCACAATTTTTAATGTATTTCCCTTCACACACTCTGAACTTCACTGCACTTTCATGCATGCCCGCGACTCGTTTTCCTCACATGTAATCTTTACTTGCTCTGTCTCCTATAGCTCGGGGTATTCTACCAGCCTGCAATAGGAGCGTGTCACTCAGAAAGAGCACATAAATGGCCACCTGGAGTCGTCTGCACACGGGTGTTCCCTTGTGATCATACATTTTCATTTTGAAAGTTCATCTCAGAGTGCGTACTTAAGCATTCTGTTACCAGCCTCAGCTAAGGAACACACAAAAGATTTTATATATGGAAAATTAGTTTGAAGTAGAAATCAAAAAGTGGTTCAGAGGTACGGAGAGTTTCTGTTGCTGAGAAGAGGTATGAAAATATAGGCTGACTAATAATAATAATAATAATAATTGGCCCCTTCATTCATGAGACTAGGTCACCCCCCTTGCTCTTGGTAAGAAGTGTCATCCATTTTGATACCCTTATTTTATATTCCTAAACTCTGAGTAGTCTAAGTGACAATTCAGATTTTCTGCTAGCTGTCTTCCTTCCTACTGTCCATAGGTGCAAAATACATCAGACACGGATCCCTACCCTCAAGTTCTAAAATGTATTTATTAGGTATTTATTGTATTTATTTGAATTTATGCGCTGCTCTTTCCACAAAGGCTCAGGGCTGCTTACATTCCAGAAAACAATAATATCCATGCATTAAAAACTCCCTCAAAACCCACCCCCACAACCCTACCCAAAAACCCAAGAAGTCCCTATCTCCGCCTGCCAAGTACTTCCTCAAAAAATGTTTTGCACCGCCGATGCTTGGACTTGGTCTCAAGAGAACTCCCTGGGGAAAGGAGGTCCACAAAACCAGGGCAGCAACCGAGAACTCCTCCCTGTGAAACAAGGTTCCATGGACAAAATCTATGTGGGCTCAAGCCCAATGAGTCAGTAATTTGGGGTAATTAGCGTCACTACCTCTTCACTGTGTCTTTTTCTCCAACACAAGTCTCGGTATATATATATATGAGGTCTCTCTTCCTAAGGAAGTCAAGCCTTCTCTTGCTTTTCCTCACTCAGTGCTCCCTGCAGAGACGCTGGGCATTCACAGTCCTCTCAACCAGGCTCCTCTGCTGTGGCTAGGAAGCCTCACCTTCTGGCTCCTGCTTGCCGGACATTCCCTGAGCAGAGTTCTCTTCCTTGCTTCCTCACTCCACAGCATTCTCTCTCTCTCTCTCTCTCTCTCTCTCTCACACACACACACACACACACACACACACACACACACACACAGAGGTTGCTTTCAGTCTTATCCTCCTGGGCTGGCTACATCCATCCCCAGTCACAGGTGGCCTCTCAATTAGGCTAGCTCTGAATCTCTGAAAGGCCTGAAGCCCACGGTGGCTCTACTCTGCCACAGTCATAACTCGAAGTGCCTGACGGGCACTAATGTGGTACTGGCGATGAGTACCTAATCTTACCAGGTCCAGGACTACAATTTCAAGAAACGTATCTGGTTTTGCAGGTACTTACTATTTCCAGCTCTCGTTGGCAATGAGTGCAGTGCAGGGTTGGCCAGACTTACAGCACATGCAGTCTATTTGATCCAGAAGTCAACCTGAGGTGATGTGCCAGGAAGGACTTCACCCCCTGGTTCCAGTGTTCCAGGCAATGACCCCTCTTTCTGGGTCCCAGCTCCAGGGCACCTCAGCAACTGGTCTTGGGAGTGAGAAGTGCTCCCTTCATGGAGAGCCTTTCCAGTTGCACTGGAGGAGTTCTCCTAGCCTGGGACACACACACACACATTCACACACATACACACACACACACACACACACACATACCGGAGACACTCTGCCCCCCTCAGTGCCAAATGCCAGTCTACTCTTCTCCATCCACAGAGGTGATCTCTGAGAGGCTAGTCTCCTGACACGCACTGTGATCTTCCAAAGAGGAGTTTGTAATCCACTGATCTACCTCTCAGTCGCCGGCAATGTGTTTGTGTCCCATTCTCTTCTTATGCTAAGTCCAGTCCACTAGAGGATAACAGCCTTCTATTGCTGCCAGCTTTATCTCAAGTGTCAGCAGCAGACTTACCACTGCTCCGTCGCAAGGTTTTCAAGCGTCGTCTCTGGACTTTACCTTGCGTTGGCAATTTTTCCGGGAAAGGCATTTCTCACCTTAGCTCTGCCTGTCTGTCTCTGGTCTCCCTTTACTCTGTTGCTTCCTGAACATAGGAGTCCCATGTCCCACAAAGGGAAAAGGAGGTGGGAAGCAGCCATGAGAGGTGAAGGCAGCAGCAGTACGACATGCAGGGAGATGGAGCATTGTGATCACAAGAGGTACAAGCAAAAAGTGCAGAAGATCCAAGAGATCCAGCCCCTCAAAGTCATTGGTAGGTGGCTGGAGGGGGTGGGTGTGAGTCTCTTTGCCCTTGAGGATTATCTATGCAGAGGCTAGAGTATGTAAAGAGGCCAGTGGAGGCATTGCTTACCATGTCTCTAGTGATGTCGTGGACTCCTCCAGTTCTGCCTTGTGGAATGCTTAGAAGTGAGGAGAAAGAGGCAGCAGTTATCTAAGGAAACTCTGCATTCTCAAGGCCTCCACCCTCTAAATTGCCCCTCAGGCTGATTCTATATTCCCAGTAGGTACCTGGCACTGAAAAATCACTAATTAGAGTCAGGTCCCTGCCGTGAGAGGCTTACACTCTAGGATGGACAAAGGGAAGGGAGCCAAGGGGGAGGGGCACAATAGGGAGAGACAAGGATACATCCATGATGTGGAGAAGATGCAAGGGCATGTGATTAGCTTAGTGACAGGATCTTGAATCCAGGGCTTACTTGGAAGGGGGGGCACAAAAGGGCTTGTCAGGGCTTAGTCCCAACAATTAAATTCAAGGAGGGGGGGATTGAGCCCCAGGTAATTTTCCCAGTAGGCATGTGGCCCCCAAAATGCGAAAGCCCAGGACAATAGGGTTGTGTGATTTCATATTTAATTAATTACAGAAACAAATGGAGCGCCATTCATTTTCGTAACTAAGGCAACATAAATGAACGAATAGGCAAATGACACTCGTTTTATTTCATTCTTTTTGGTTTTCAGTTTTTTTTTCATTTTATTTTATTAAAAATATTTAAAAAGCAAAACAAAACCTCACTGTGCACCCGCAGAATGGCCACGGCAGCTATTTTCTGCATGTGCAGTGATTTTTAATTTTTTTTGAAAATGAAAAAATAAACAAAAATGGTCGAATTCTTTACGAACCCCCCCTAAAAACAAAGGGGTTTTTCACTTTTTGGAAGTGAAAATGAATGAAGTGCGGAAAGAAGAACATTGGCCATTTCAGAGTTGCGAACAAAAGCCAGAAAAAACCCTGCCTGGTTTATTTGACTTTCCTTAATCACTTTCCTGTCCCACCCTCTGCGCTGGCCACCCTATAGATTCAATGACAAGGGGTGATTTCAGATGTTACAGGCGCCCGATTCACCACAGTGGATTCCCAGTGGTGGTGAACCGGCTACCACCCCCATGGGCAAGAGAGGCCCCAAACAGACGTGATGGGAGTGGGACCACTACAGGGAATCGAACCGGCAGACCATGGCCTGTGGCAGTGCAAAAGACGTTACGCCGATCCCGGGCCGGGCCGTGGTCAAAGCACCTGGAAGGTGCTGGGGCAGTTCATCCCGGTTGCTGCCGTGTGACCTTTAATTCTCTCTCCCCGGCCTGTGTTGTTGCTCGTTGCCTGGCAGCGGTGCTGCGTGCTTTGTCCCCAGCTGGGAATCATGTTGCTTGATTCCGGCCAGTGGTTGCCATTCAGTCATTACTTTTTTTGTTTCCCAGTGGGAATCACTTTGACCACGCTTTTGGAGATAATCCGGGCCGGGGCTCCGGCAGCGTGGTTATTTTCGACCCCTGGTGGGGATCGACTGTGGTGAACATCTGGTGCCCCCGAAACAGACGTTCAGGGTGCTTTGGCCCCGCCATGGGATTGACCGTGGTTCACTGTGGTTGACTGTGATCTTGTAATGTCTGAAAATACCCATGAATTCCTGCTTTCTATTCAGCCATAGAGAGGCAGGTTAGTCCAGTGGTTGGGTCACTAGCTGGAGAACACTGCATGAAGGGTTCATTTCCAAGCTTCAGACAAGCTCTGGAACAGGGGGTGTGGCTTCTCGGGTGTGGGTGTGGCTTCTTGGGTCAGGGTGTGGCTTCTGGCACAGGCATCGGGTATCTTGGAGTGGTAATTAGTTTTTATTTTTTTTAAAAAAATTCAGCCCTGCTTGACTGATCGAACAGACAGTAGAGAGAGCATTGGTGAGCCATCTAAGGGGCTGAGGAGCTATTAGGAAAAACCTGAGGGAAGAGGTAGGTTTTAGGGGGTATCTGAATATTGGGATGGAGGGAGCAGAGTGTTTGTGGGAGCAGGGAGGGAGTCCCAGGTTCATGGGGTGGCATGGAAGAAGAGATGAGGGTGGTTCAGAGAGCAGGAGACTTTGGGGTAGGGTGGAGGAAGAAGAGGGGCTAAGTTCCTGGGTGGGAACATAGAGTAAAAACAAACAAGTGCGTGGTGTGGCTAGCCTGGGGGCTGTGCTCTCCGGACAACCTCTGAGCTCCCATCCCAGGCTAAGGTCTGCCCAACCAGGTCAAAGCAGGCTAAAGCGGTCGAGCATGTCTGTGCAGCTGCATCTTTCCCGGCCCAGGTCAGGGGCCACCAAGGCCAGCAGTCATAGCTATGCCTCATTGACCACCATGGCTGTATGTCTTGGCAGGGGCTGCTGGAAGCACAGCATGGGCGGGGCCGCTCGCCAGCACATTTGTTTGTTTCCATCCATACCTGGGCCATGCGGCCAGTGGGATGGCTCCCTGACCATGGTCACGTGTCTGACCTGGGCCATGTCATCCTGGATTTTCCACTATGGGGTGGCACCGCTGTCGCATGTGTTTTACCTGTAGTATGAAATGAGGGCAGAAAGATAGGGAGGAGCAAGGGCATGAAGAGCCTTGAAGTTAAAGACACTAGAATAGCTTTTGCTACCACTTTGGGGGGATTATATTAAACTCCCTGCTCCAGTTCTTTAACAATTAGGGTTAGGATTGGACCAGGGTGAGCGGGGCACAAATTACCCCATGTTTTCCTGCTGTGCGGTATTGCACTGTTGTCTGAGGCACTGGCTGTTGCCTTTGTTCTGTGCTAGACATCTTATGGGTCTGGTCTAGGGCTGAAAATTCATTCTCGTTTCTTCTCCAGTCTCGTCAAGAATGCCGGTTCTCGGTTCATTCTAGGAACCGAAAGCCAGCAGTTTTTAGGTTTAATTCTTGATGAGACTGATTTTTAAAAAAAGAAAAATTTACTACGTATGTGCAAAATGGCAGCTGGGCCATTCTGTGCATGCACCGCCTTTTTCCAAAATGGCAGTGGCAACATTGCTGCCAGTTTGGAAAAGGGCAGTCAGTCCAATTTTTTTACACCAAGGAATACCTAGAATTTATACTTTACATCGAGAAATACCAGGATGAGATATCAATCCCGGTTCTTGGATTCTTGGTATTTCTCACGAAAAGCTGATCCAGTCTGGTGACAACTGTATTTCGCAGACTCCTGTATCCTCTGCTTTTCATGAGGACTCAGTCTGGCGGCCACATTGGCTGCTGAGATGGAGGATCTAGGAGCTGGCTTACCTTTCAGCACTTGTCTTCTGTCTTTGTGCTTGTTCTTCTTCCGATGCGTCTGCTGCTTCTGCACACACACGCACACACACACACACACACACAAAACAGCGGAGTCAGAGGGGGGCGTCTTGGATCAACAAGGATAATAGGGCATCAGAGGGAGGGTGAGTGAGCAATCTCGCTGCAGCAGGGAGGCGATCGGCTGTTGAAGGCAGGTCAAATCCACTCTCTCATGGGATAGAAATGAGTCCTGACTTCCTTCCCCAGACACACCCAGCCTTCACTGCACAGCTCCCAAATGCATCAGGGACCATTAAGATAAACCAAGATTACTGAGGTCAGGAGCCTGTAGGCCAGGGGCAGCCAGACTTACCTGGGCAAGGGGGGGAATTTTCTATTGCACTTCCAGTGTTCAAAGTACCTAATGCTCCTTAACTAGCACCTTGTGGCCATTACTCTTCCCATTTCTCAGGATGAGGAACTGAGGTGGCAATCCAATCCACAAACCACTGACTCCAGAGTATGACTCTCTTCAGGCTTCTATGGGTCTACTTTGGAGTAAGGAGCTTGGTGGCCACAGCCTGAAAATTACTTATTATTACTAATTACTAATTAATAATTTGGATTTATATCCTCCTTTTCTCCTGAGGGACTCAGAGCAGCTACACAACAGGAGACCTTCCCACCTCTCATAGAGGGATCACAACCACCCCCTGACCTGAACCCCCCCTCAAAGAGGGGTTAGGGCATAACCCTTAAACAACACACACACACCCCATGAATGCGGGGGGAAGGCATGTCTGGAACCGTCTCATTTAAAAACACCCACAGAAATCTAACACCCTGACAGGAGAGAGCTGAAAACCAAATGAGGGCATTGTGAGAGAGGATTATTTAGGGACTGTCGCTGCTTCCACCCCGGATCCTCTGAGTGTCTTGAAAACTCAAACTTTACAGCCAAAGTCAATGCACCCATGGGAGATTTTTTTGGGTGGGTGGGTGGGTGGGTTATGCTTTAATTAACATCTGAAACACATAAGGCATAAGGCATATGGCAGAGGAGCATTGCACTTCTAGTCCATGTAAACAGCAGCGGCACAATCGCTTTTGGCTCAACTCGGTTACACGCACAAAGCGGGATATCATTTTTTAAAAAACCACCAGAGCCTTGGAAGTGTCTGAGCTGTAGGAGAAGAGCCACTTGTATCACATCTCCACAAATCAACAAGGACTTGGACGAGACAGACGATCCCACGTGACATCAGAGGCTCAGAAAGTCTAACGCACCTTGTGCCATGCTGGTACACTTAACTGCCGTCATCCTTTGCCATCACCAGCGCTTTGGGCACCAAAGACTTCATTTGGCCACTTTAGTAGTTTTGCAACTCATCCTAGCAGCCGTGGGCAGGCCAGGTTCTTGCCCTATTTAAAAGTCTGATTTTTAACAGGCTAAGTTGTAACTCAAACCGTTAGTCCGGCACGTACAAACCTACATGTCGGAGAACCTCGCACGCAGACATCCTTTTTTTTCCAGCTCAGTCCCAAAGTTAGTGAGTGGGCTATTACAAATTTCCATCATCATCATCATCAATCATCATCATCATCATCATCATCAACAACAACAATGCAAATTGAGATGGCATGAATTGTAACTATTTCTCTCTGTCAAATGTTCATTTCATTTTATTTCATTTCCCTTTTTATTTATATCCCGCACTCTCCTTCACAAGAAGCTCGAAGCGGCTTATAATTAAGTGAAATACCATAAGGTCCACATCAGACCGTAAATAATACATAATAACCAGTCCAAAAAGACAATAACCCATTACAATTGAGCAAATGAACAAGGCAAGCCAACATTCTAAATAATACATATTAACCATCAATTTCCTCGCTTCTCCTCACCCTGCTGCCACCAGGGGAGAACCTTTCCTAAACCCATTTAGAAATAATAGAACACAACATTCCTCCCTTCTAAATAATACATATTAACCAACAATTAGCCTCACCTTCCCCACCTGCTGCCACCAAGGGGGGAACCCTCCCACTCCCATTCCACCTGCTCTCACCAAGTTGGAGGGTTAGGCTTTACCCACTCCCCTACACTGACCATATAGGCAGCAAGCAGTTTTGCTCTGAGAGTTTACAGTTTCCTGCAAAGGCTCTGGCTAGTGACCTCGGCACAGAACACAGTCGTAAGCTGGAACAGGCCTTGCTGCCCCTCCCCTCCCTCTCAGTAGCAGGATTGCAGCTGGACGAGGGAGCATGGGCAAGGTAGCACCTGTCCCTATGCCCTTGACCACAGGTCTGTCCTATTTTTGTAAGTTCGTGTTTTCCCTCTGCTGCCACTGCCTCAGCCTCCATTTTCTCTGGCCCAGCTTCTCTCACCTACCTCCAGTCTGGAAAGTCTCATGACCAGACAGCAGATGAAAAAGAGCAGCATGAGCCTCAGGACTCGCATTAGGAAACAGCTAGAGCTCAGAAAGAAGAGGTTTTCAATCATTTCTCTGAGCTTTGGGGATACAGAAGCACCACAGACACAGTTTGAGCCCCTGAGTGTTCAAGAAGACTTCCCTGGCAAGCAGGCTACTCCCTGCTCTGATGTCATCGCTATGTCACAATGGAACCCCCCTGCAGATTGTGAACTGCCAGGGCCAAGGGGGTCTGCTCCTGCTCAGGCAGAGGAAGACCAACAGCCTGTAGCATGAGCACAGACCGGGGGGTGGGGGGTGTTACCACTTTCTATCATCCTGCTAGGTGTTCGCAGCACTTTACAGCCCCACATTTTCAGAGACAGGCCCCTTCCCAGTGGACTTGAAATCTAAGAAAGACAAGCATGAAGGGAACCCAAAGGGAAAGACAGACACACTCATATTGTACAGATGGGGAACTGAGGCTGAGACTTGCCCAAGGCCACCCAGTGGATTCAATGGCTCAGGTGAGATTCAAATCTGGTCTCCCAGGTTCAAGTCCAGCACCTTAAGCTCTACACCACACTGACATTCATTCATTCATTCACTCACTCACTCACTCGTTCACTCACAAACTACACTCCTGAACTCACACACACACACACTCACTCACTCACCACATTGACTATCATTCATTCATCGTGCTCCCTCCCAGCCTTCAAATCCCTCCTGAAAACCTACCTCTTCTGTCAGCGTTTCCCTAACTCCTCTTCACCCCCCTAGACTCGTCATTTATGCCTCCTCTTCCATCCATCACTCAGTCCTCCTCTTCCCTGCAACTAAACTAAGCATGCACATCTTCAACTTCTCAACAATGGGGGTTTTCAAACCATCACGGTGATGGGGGGGGGGTATCTGTGGGCGCAAAGCACCCATGCAGGTGGAGTGAGGGGGGAGGAGCAATTCAAATAGGCGTGGCTACCCTGGCCACAGAGGCAGCTGCAACGCACTCCCCATGTCATGGACCATGGGGGAGGGGAAAGTGTGCCGGACTGGCTTTTGCAAGTGACATTTCTCAGGCACAAGTGCTGGGGAACCCAGCTCCCCAATGCTTGCGGCCAGTTCCTGTGACTTAAGGCCGCTCCCCCCACTCACAGTGTCTATGAGTGGGGGACAGCATCATCATCATCATCATCATCATCATCAAATAAATAATAAATACATAAATAAATAAATCTAATTTTGATTTGGGACTGCAATGAATCCATGTTTTCCGGGACAAAAAGAAAGAAATATCAGAATATATCTCTCTCTCTCTCTCTCTCTCTCTCTCTCTCTCTCACACACACACACACACACACACACACACACACACTGCTTTCTCTCCCTGCGAGGCTCTCTCTGACCATGGGGCTCAGGCCACAGTCCATACTGGCCCTCCTCCTTCCTGTGAGTGCTGAGGAGCCCAGGTTCCTTCCTCCTTTGATCCCACCCTCACCTGCTCTCAACACCCTTCCTTCTCTAAATGTCTTTGCCCCTTCTCTCTTGCTGTCCCCCATGCCTGGAGCTCCCTCCCTGGATACATTTGTTCTTCTCCCTCCCTCCCTCTCAACTTTCAAATCCCTCCTGAAAACCCACCTCTTCCATCAGGCTTTCCCTGACTCATCGTGAATTATGTTGCATCCTCTTCCCCCCTCATTCAGAATCTCTTCCCTGTAACTAAGCCAAGCACATGCACCAGCAACTTTTTCACCTTGTCAATGTATCCCTGTCTCTCCTAATGTTTGGTCACCTCTCCCTCTTCTCCGCCTTCCTTGTTTCTTAGATTGTAAGCCCCTTGGGGGTAGGGACCTGCTAATAGAATAATAATAATAATAATAATTAATAAATAAAAAATTACTTAGCCCTGCAGTCAGCCTCTCTAAATTTCTTCCATGTTTCTTATTTGAGGTTGTCATGCTCTGATTAAATGGTATGCTTGAGATCAGAGCTCCAACAGGTCTCACCCCCCCCCCCCCGCCCATGAGTAAACCCAGGGGTGTAGCTCAGGAGTGCAGGGGCTCAATTGAACCTGGTCTTGGGGGGTGGGGGTGGCTCCGCAAGCATCTTGAGCACTGCTAGGAAATTGTGTGGGGAGGGAAGCCACAAGGCATTATGGATACAGATTAATACGTAACTGTCTGAAAATGGCAGTTGCAGAGTAATCCAAAAACGAGGCACCGATTACAGATTTGTATTATGTCTCTGTATAAAAAATAAATAGAAATGGCCACCACCCTTAACTAAAATGGCAGTGATGGTATTGCCACCAATTTGGTTAAGGCTGGGCTAAATTTATGGGGGGACTTGCCAGCAATTAAATTTAAGGGAGGGGCTGAGCCCTGGGAAATATTCCCACTATGAGTGTGCACCCAGAAATGTGAAAGACCAGGGAAAGGCTGAGATTGGCCATTTCAGAGTTAGAAATGAAAGCCCGAAGAACCCTGCATGGTTTATTTGGCTTTCATTAATGTCTTCTCTGCCACATCCCCTGTGCTGGACATCCTATAGATTCAATCAGAATAACTCCTGTTTTATAGGGATGGGTGAATGCGGTTCGGAAGTTCGGAGTTCGGACTGAACTCGACCAGTTCAGTCGACCGAACTGAACTTCCAAACCGACCTTGATTTTTGAACCAAACCGAACTGAATTTCAGAACTCGGTTCTGTTTGCCCATCCCTATAAAATAATATTCCATTTAGTTCAATGGGATTTGAATTTCCGAACTCTGTTTGGAAGTTCGGAGTTCGGACCAAACTTGAATAGTTCGGTCAACCGAACCGAACTTCCGAACCGAACTTGATTTTTGAACTGAACCAAACCAAACCGAATTTCTGAACTCAGTTCTGTTTGCCAATCCCTAATTCAATTGTAGACAGGCAGGTTAGTCTAGCTGCAGACTACAGTTCATTTTCCTGGTCTGTCAGATTCTAGGGAGGTGGGCCTGGCTTGCGAGAGAGGCTTGGGCCCCGGCAATTCATTTTGTATAAATTAAGCATGGGGTTAATGGTGGTGCAGTGGCCATTTTGCACAATGGATTTTTAGGCTGGGATCAGAAGCAGAGGCAGGCAGCAGAGGAGAAACTGTGGGCATTCTCTCCTCTTCCCACCCATCTCCCATACCAGCTTTCCTCTCTTTGCCCCCCCTCCTTTTTCCCCTTCCCTTTGCTCCTATCACCTCATCACCTCCTGCTTCCTTCACTCCCCCACCTCACCCCTAGGGTTGCCACCTTTTGAAGTTTGACCCTCAGGGCATCTTTAAACATAACGTTAAAGTGTGTCTCAAACTGTGTTGTGATACTGACAAGACACTGGTTGTGCCCCATGTTCAAATGTGTACCATGTTTAGACATGTACCCAGTTACGGGGCAATGGATGATCCCCTTGCGACCTTTCCTCTGGATGCAGGCGCCACCTCCTACGGATAGTATTTCTAAGCAGCTGTAAAGGCACTTTCTTCTGTGGTTTGTCTTGCAGAGAAGGTGCTAATGTCCCTTGCAGAGGTTGCCGCCATGAGGGAAATGCAAACCGCATTGCAGCGGGAGGTAATTTCAGGAGTGCTTTCATAGTAAGCAATTGAAAATGGAAATTACAACTCCCTTCCAACTGGAACCTTTATTTATGTTGTTCCTTTTGAGGGAAATAATGCTTGTGCTTCATGGGGATAGAGATGGGCAGGAAGAAGCCGGCCAAAGCAGACCCAAGTCCCCTCCAGAAAGCACAGGACTCTATTGATCCGATAACCAGAAGTTGATACAAACACACCACTTGATATCTTTAAATGTAACACTCCTGATGTGTTCACGGGAGCTGAGATAGCAATGCAATTGTGTTCACCTCTTGGGTTTACTGGGAGCCCAACACATGGACAAAACAGTATTCAAATTGTACATGTGCTAGAACCATTTGCCACCAGATCAATGTTACATTTAACGATGGTTAGACTCCCATTTTGACTTATGGGAGTCTCAGTTTTTTTTTTTTAGACATAACAAAGATTGGGTGTCAAAAACCCCAAGTATGTGTTTTGCCATTGTGTCTAAGCACCAACACCAATTTGGCTAACCGTTGAACACGCAATCTGAACACTGTTGCATCAGAAGGACAATTTGTGTGTTCTGGCTGAACACACATGGCCAATGTTGTGTCTAATGATATCGAGAGGTGCGTTAGCAGGTACAACACAGGGAATGAGGCAGCGGTGCATGCATGCTGAGATCAGGTGGAGAGCAAAACACCAATTTGCCCTAAGATGGGCTATGTGTCTAAGCAGCGCCACATGGTGAACACAGGACCAAACATGGTGTTCATATCAAGGTCAAAACACACATTCAGACACCCATTGATGTTATGTCTAAAGACACCAAGGGTCAAACTGCAAACGGTGGCAACCCTACTCACACTCTTTCCCCCCATAACAGTACTAATAGAACTTGTGGAAAATGTTGTGCCAAAATGATGGGGGGGCGGGGCATGTTTATGGCTTTATTTTTTTTTAAAAACCAAGAACTGGTTTGAAATATTTCATCCACACAAATTTGATAAAAATCATTTTAAAAGCTGCATTTTGGGGGTAAAAAGTTTCATCAAGATTTTGAAATTTTGCACACAAACAAATCTGTCGAAATATCAGTTTCATACTTCACATTTTATTTTGGCATGACAAAGGACTGACAAGATAAAATTAAAGGTTTGAATGTTTCTGTGAAAATGTAAAAAACATAATTTTTATTCTTAAAGCATTTTAGTTTATTTTCTAAATTACACACTACTTTTTCTAACCAGCATCTGGGGGGGGGGGGCCTGAAAAATAATATTTCACTAAAAGTGATATTCTTTCCAGAGACAAATTTATTTATGACATTTTAGTTTATTTTCTAAATTACACACTACTTTTTCTAACCAGCATCTGGGGGGGGGGGGTCCTGAAAAATAATATTTCACTAAAAGTGATATTCTTTCCAGAGACAAATTTATTTATGAAATTTTACTTATGAAACAAATGAAATATTTGTTTTCTGATTTATTTTTTTCTAAATCCCCCTTCCCCTAAGATAAAGGGGACTTAAAATAAAAAAACGGGGGGGGGGGGGGG
>QEPC01005361.1:233295-248757 GCA_003113815.1 Sphenodon punctatus
GGGGGGAGGAACTGCATCCAAGGGCCAGATTGAGGAAATGGAAAATGGCCACTGACTGTCCATTTTGCCCAACAGTTCTTAGAGTTAGGAACTGTTTTTTCTAATGCCTAACTGAAATCGACATTGCTGCAACTGAACTGCCACAACCAAATCAGCGGATATCTGGAAATCCATTTAAGGTGCACATATTGGCCACGATCCACGAATCGCTTACTCCAGAGTAGGTCCTTGGAAACCTGTAGGGACTTTAATGGGACTACTCTGGGTTGGGGAATTTCTGGATCTTGCCCATTATTTTAACTATTCGGAGGGCTAGTCGAAAACCAGAATGACACCTGCGAATTACAAAATTTACCCTTTGATCCAGCTCTCCCTGCATTAACCATTCCCATCTGTCCCCAAAGGAACCAAATGCCTCCTTCCCTTGATAAAAATCCAAACCGCAGAGAGAGAGAGAGAGTCCCCCACTGGCAAGGGGCCAAGCAGGGCTTTTCAGAGGAGAAGAATCCCGGAAATGAACCTGCAGTAATTTGTGGATGTTCTTGGCTGGAGACCTTCCTTCTTGGGTTTCCACCTAGGCAAATTTTTAAGGAACTTTTATGAAAAATAAATGTTGCAGGCCCTGGATAGGTGCCTAAGTCACCAAGGCAGGTCCTGCAACATGTACTTTTCATAAGTGTCCCATAAATATTTGCATAGGTGGCAACCCTACTTTCTCCTGTGACTCCTTTCCCTGGATCCATACCTCCTGGTATCAAACAGCAGAACTGAATCTGTGTCAAGGCTCACTCCTGGCCAAGGGGGTCGTTATACTTTATCAAGGCCTCATGATCACTGTGTTTTCGTCATTGTCACCAATAGGGAAAATGCAGGTACCTGGTTCATTCAATGAGGGCAGGTGGAGAATCTGCACTGGGATCACAAATATGGGGGTGGGGGCAAACTCCTTGGGGCAACTTTATCCCCTGCTGCTGGGAGCTGGAGTGGGGGAGGGACATTCCATCTTCTGTGCCTCCAGGACCCGTTCCAATCTCGCAATGGCTCTGGCCCGGGTACATCTCCTCGAAATGGTTGCTGCAGCATCTCTGCAAGACTCAGCCCAAAGCTGGATGTAGAAGATGCAGCCTCCGCCCTGGTCTGTCCCCTCGAAGGGCAGTGGCTGATCAGCAGGTGGAAAAAGCTGATCAGTCATGGCAGCACCAGTCTAATTGAACTTCATCTGGCTCTAAGCAAGGGCTGCTCTCTGAATCCCCCACTTCTGGGGTGGCAGTTCAGGGCCCAGCTTGAGTTCTGATACAGATTAAGTATTGGCATGCAGCTGTAGATGCCTGTCTCAGGGCAGTGTGCCTTACGTGTAACCCGGCGGCCTTTATTTTATTATGCAGCAGAAATCCAGCGACCTGCAGCAAAGCAGTAAGAGCAGCAGAAGAAACTGATCTCGATGGAAGAGTTAGTAATGTCATGTGACCTGGTTTTGGTGGCAAGCGACAGTCTTCATTGCTGGCAAACAGGAAGCCCAGTAGGATGTGCTGCTGATGTTGCAGTGGGGCTCCTCGTTAGTCGTTCCATGAGTCTTTGTTGCTGACAATGTCGGGTAGATATGGGAATGGCAGCCTGTTTTGTTTTTCCCTTTCTCCCCTGTGGGGGTAGCCAGCTTATAGGTGTTCCTGGAAGTCTCTAGGGTTTTCCTTGACGTGTCGATCTGCTGAATGCTCTGCGTCACTGTGATGGTGACTTGTTTGGAGGACATCCAGTTGGATTGCCACTGCGTCTGGAAAAGAAAGAAAGGGGAGAATAGAAACTGCATCTGCATCATAGGAAGTTGATCGTCATTCATTTTAGTTTTCATTTTTGTTTACAAACAAACCTTTGGGTTTTTTGGGGGGGGTCGTAAACACATCAACACTGTTTTCATTCCCCTCCCCCATTTTATTTTATTAAAAATAATTTTTAGAAAAAAATACTGTGCATGCGTAAAATGGCCCCCAGGGTCATTCTGTGTATGCACAGACCTTTCCCACAAAGGTGTCAGGATCTTGGGTATTCACGTATTAATTATTTCTGAAATTCCGTTTCTGAGTCTTTGAGGAGTTTTGTTCCATTATTTCAGTTTTTCAGTTTCTGTATTTTGGTTCCATCATTTTTCAGTAACTGTGCATGCGCAATAGTGAAAATATTGCCGAAAGAATGTAACCAAAATACAGAATTACCCCAAACCCCCAAATCAACAAACCAAAACCACAAAAATGCTATCCTCTCAAAAGCAGCTCAAAATACCCAACAGAGGGTATTGATCATGCCCATGGTGAGAGTCCTCACTATGGGCAGGAGTCAGCCCAGCCGTTGAACAAATGTGCCGGCAGCCAGGACTGGGGAGGGGGCAGGGAGAGAGCAGGGGCCGTGCTGACATGAGTTCGCATGGCCCCACCCCTGCACTGCTCAGCACGGCCTGTCTCCTCCCTGACAGGGGTGTGTGGCGGCCCATCAGGCCACTGCGCCCGCCTAGGACAGCTCTGGCCACTGGCCAGAATTAGATAGAGCCATGATGGCCTGCTCTACCATGATCTGGGGTTGCAGGGAGCCCAGCGCACAAGCCAGAGTTAGCCCTGCCACGGTTTGGGGTAAACTCTGCTCCCGCCCACACCAGAGTGAATGTGGCCACCCATCGTAGCATCACGTTTAAAAATGCCCAGAGTGTAAATGGCCGGCTGGGTGGTTTTATAAACAAATTGGGGAAAGCAAAGTTTACTTTCTATTTGCTTTATTAAAAATGGAAACAAATTATACCAAATTCAATTAATTTGCTATTTATTCCATTTTTTTTCAATTCTAACTGAATCTCAATCAAATTTATTATTATTATTATTATTATTATTTATATAGTGCCAACAGTGTACCTGGCACTGTACAGTTAGTATTATAGACAGGTCTCTACCCCAAGGGGCTTACTAGGGATGGGACTCTGGGAAAAATTTAAGTTTCGGTCAATTTTGGTTTCAGTTCTCATGTATTTCGGTTGTTTTTCGGTTTTGGTACTATCAGACCTTTTTCATTGATTTTTGTACCCGATTTTTAACATTGAGGTTTTTCCATGAGAGACAAACCACAATGTTAAAAATCTGGTACAAAAATCAATGCAAATGATCCGATAGTACTCAAACCGAAAAAGAACTGAAATTTCAGATTAATTCGAAATGGCCATTTTTGGGTACTTTCAATTTTATCTGAAACTGAAATTCCTATCCCTAGGGCTTACAATCTAAGAGAGACAAGGGAGTGGGAGATAAGGGAGAAGTGAACATCAGACTAGACAAGGATACTTTCATGGGGATGAGAAAATGCAGGTGCACGCGCCTCACTTAGGCCGTTTTTACACGGATACCCCCCCCCCGCTCCATGTTCAGGCGGGTGTGCAGGGGGGGAATACATGTATACAGCTGGCAGTGGGTGGGGGCATGGGTGTCCGCTCGGTGTTTGCCCGTGTGAACACCGAGAAGGATGGGTGGGGTGTGTCTGCATGCTCCCGCGCAACACCCACCTCCACCCATCGCCCACCCATCTCCACCCACAGAGCCCTCCAGAAAACTGGAGGAGGATCCATGGGTGGGGATGGGTGGAGGTGGGTATGCTTCCATGTAAACAGACACACACACCCATCCCCGCCCCCACCTCCGATGGTGTAAAAAAGGGCCTTAGTTACAGGGAAGAGATTCTGAGTGAGGAAGGGAAGAGGATGCAATTTCACTCATGATGAGCCAGGGAAAGCCTGACGGAAGAGGTGGGTTTTCAGGAGGGATTTGAAAGTTGAGAGGGAGGGAGCAGAATGAATGTATCCAGGGAGGGAGATCCAGGCATGGGAGGCAGCAAGGGAGAACTCACTTCACTCGCTCATTATTTTTTTTGTTGAAAAAAGAAACACCTTTTCTCAATAGGGTTGAAATGGCAAGCCACTACAGTAGCTGTTTCTGGTGGAAAGAGCTCTTCTGCAATGAGTGGCATGGTGCGATAGAGACATTCATTCTGCTATTTCCACCAGCACTTTCCAAAATGCGATCATGGTGCAAAAATAGTGGAACAATGTTTCTTCCGACACTTTCCGAGATTATTCTGACACTTTCTGACACTTTCTGATAATTCTGATAATTCCAATGTCCCAAAGCAAAGGGTGTGGAATTATTATTATTATTATTATTATTATTTATTATTACAAACTGTGTAGCCATGGGCTATTACAGTACAAAACATAACTTTATCAAAACAGTCACCACAGTTTTAAAACAATGTCATCAATAGTTAAAATAAACATAAATTAAGTAGGAACAAAGAAACTCAATTCACACGCATAAGTTTGCACCAATAAATAACACTATCCCAATATACAATATGAAATCTACCATTACGGCTATTCCATCCAAAAATTTAAAACCCCTATAAACTATAGGGAGATCGTGCCACCAGGATGTAGTTTGCAAGCAGACACCTGAAGTAAAAACAATGACACCCAGCGCATTACCTCTGAAGAGGGATCTCTGAATAATATTTTAACATAGGTTTCCCACGATTTCCCAACGTGGGTACCCAACAGAGGGGATAACAGCCTCTCCCATGCATCCATGTAATGGGAGCAGTCTAGCATAATATGTTTAATGGATTCTGTGTACAACAATTTACAAGAGCACAGACATTCAGCCAGCAGAGTACCCCGGTACCTCCCTTCTGTCATTGCAAACGGGAAATAATTTACCCGGGCCAAAAAACCCAATATCCTACTCATTGGTGAGAGGGCAGAATCCAAATAGCCCCTAGGCAGTTATATCTGCCCCATCCATCAAGAGAAAATAGTGGTCCAAAGCACTACTTACTCTTACTGTTGCGTACCTCTCCTGCAGGACCATATCCGACAGTTGCTGGATCACTAATCTTTTTGCTGTTTTATACCCCAAGGGTGATAGTGCCTCCAGTGAGAATCCTAAGCTTTTTAATTTCCCCAAAACAGTAATCCACCAACTGTTTACACATCTGTTTACCACCACCAATTGTGATAGGGGGGTGGTCAGTTGGAACCATAACCTAAGCCAGTAATTTAAGGCTCCCCTCCATATCCTCTCCTGAAGCGGGTAAACCCAGAAGACTGAGAAACCTGGAACTTGAAGGCTCTGGAGAGAAGATGTCTCAGGGTATGCCAACAGAGAAGGATAGCCCCGCCTGCCCTTCTGCCGAGATCTCCTGCCTTTACTGCCCTTGATCATCACCTGTCAGGGAGGAGACACCAGGACCCCCAGCCCGATCCCAGACGAGCCCCGCCAGCCTCATCGCTCATCACTCATCACCAGCCCACTTGCCCAGCGATCCAGATCAGCTGTGAGCAGGGAGGGAGGAGCTCTGCCACTGGGAGGCTTCAAAAACAGAACGCTGCCTGGCTGAGTTGAGCCCCGCCTGCCCTTCTGCTGAGATCTCCTGCCCTTGCTGTCCTTGATCATCGCCTGTCGGGGGGGAGACACCAGGACCCCCAGCCCGATCCCGGATGAGCCCCGCCAACCTCATCACTCATCACTCGTAACCAGTCCACTTGCCCAGCGATCTGGATCAGCTGCGAGCAGGGAGGGAGGAGCTCCACCGCCAGGAAGCTTCAAGAACAGTGCACCACCTGGCAGCGCTGGAGACGCACGCCTAAGGGCAGTGCACGCAAGGGCATGCCCTTGTGAGCGTGGCCTTAGGCGCTGTCCAGGCATGGGCGTTGGAGGTGTCATTTGATTTTTGGAGGGTGGTTGTGTTCTGACAGAGGGGTGGGACTGAAGAGCCCTTTTCTACAAATTATCTTGTACATAGATGTTAGTTATTTATCCCTTCAGTGATTGTTTTTTAGGAATATAATGACGAGGAAGGGCAAGAAATTGGGGGTTACAACCAGGATACGGGCCAGGCAGCAACAGCTAACAGAGTGCTTTGCTGTGCCTACACTCCCCTTTGGGCCTAACTGGGATGAGTTGTCACAGGAACTCTTGTGTCCTTCCATGGCTTATTTTGATATAGGACGGGATCCCTTGGCTGTTGGTGCGGTCATTCCATCTCCCCCCATTTTGCAGGGTGCGGAGAACCCGGAGGTAGGGATTTCAGGAGATGGCCTTGGTTCATTGACCCAATTTAGGCCAGTTCCAGTAGGTCCTTCCTTGTTGAGGTGTGCCCAGGCTTTTAAACACCAGGGGGAGAGATGACTGGCCATGGCTGCCAAAGCCCTGGGGCGCCCTGGGGCCCCCTCGGGTTCTCGGGCTGTCCCTATGGAGAATAGGAATTGTGCCCCCCTAGATCCAATAGTAAACATTGATCCCCAGCCTTTAGTCTCCCCGCCATGGAAGGACCAGTTTTTCAGGGGGATCCGGCCTTAGAGCTGCCTCGTACTCCCGTGGAGATCTTGCCCTCTCCCTTAGTACAGGGTGGGAAGCTTTGGGGAGCAACAAACCAATTCAACCAGGGTAATCTAGGGGCTTCCAAGGTGCCTCCAGGTGTGTTAATTACCACCGGAGCCAGTCCCTTGGGACCCCAAGAGGGCAATGCCCCCAGCCAGCCGCAGAGGGTGGTAGGAGCTGGAGCCGCCTCTTTGTGGTATCACAGGGAGGGAGGGAGCCCTTACTATCCTCCCGGGCTCTACCCTCAACTTGAGAGCTAGTCCACCTGAGACCCAGGAGATTCGGGCCCAGGCTTGTGGCTGTGCTTCCCAGACAGAAATACTAAGGTTGTTTATGGCACAAATAGAGGGGATAGACTCTAAACTTCAGGTCCTTCAGCAGCAGTTGTGTGGGACTTGGGACTGTGTTGATGAACTAAGAAGAAACAAGATCGTGACAGAACAACAGAGAGTGGATCGGACATTCCAAACAACCCTTTCGTATGGCTCAGCTATTGCTAGGGTTCCATCTTCGATGGCCAACGAGGCCTGGGAAATCACTCCTGTTACCAAGGCTTTGACTCTTACAGTTTATCTGCTTTCAGCTGGAATCCTTCCTCCCTGGGACTCAAATTTTAGGATTGCGCATCATGTTTCTGTTATTTTGGGTTGTTCCTTTGTTCTGTCCCACATAGTTCGTTCTTTTTACTTGCCAGCTAGGGGTAGTGCCACTCGATTAGTTATTTATTTTCGCTCTCCTGATATAGCTGACTGGCTTTTGTCCAACACTCATTATTTTAGTCCGTGGGGGTTTATGTAGCCAAACTTTATATCAAGAAGGGAATAGTTCCATTGATGCCTCAAGTCTTGTCCACTACTTTAGTCTCCCGGGCAGGTCATTCCAGTTTGTCCCATCCATTAAGGAGGAATCCGGGCATTATATGTGATCCCCCCAATACTTGTGGGTCTAGGAAGCCAGCCCAAACTGAAGCCAGCCCTTTTGTTTTTTCTAGTTTGGACTCGGCTAGTGGGTCAACTGTTTCTGTGGTACCGGCCTTATCCAAGCCGGATCATTTCATCCCCAGGGCCCCTTTTTTGGTTAGTCCTGGGTTGTTAGTCGTGCAGAGAGTGCTAAGTAGTCAAGCCGTTAGCCCATTGTTAGGACAGGTAGCCAAAGCCTATCCATCTTTTAATGCTTCTTTACTTGGAAGGCAGGACTTCCAACCCAATGTCCTATTGTTTTGAGTCCTGGGCTGGACAAACATGGTGCAGCCAAAAACAAGTCAGGCTTCCCACCCAGAGGGGCTTCAATATTTGAGGAGCTCTTGGCTGCTGACCATGTCTGTAGGTCTACAGTTAGCGGGACCAGGGGAAATTTTAGTTAAATGCGTGTGGCAATCCCAGATCTAAGTTAAAGTATCTCTAGGGAGCACCACAAATGTATTTTTATAGAAAATTATTAGCCTCAGAGGGGAGTCTTTTATTTTTAAGGGCATCATGAATTGGTGTATATTTTTTTGTATTGTGTTATGTTGTTTGTCAAGCAATGGCCTATGGCCACGCTGCAAAATTCTATTCTATTCTATTCCTGTAGCGGGGTCATCCCACACTCCATGGCAATAGCTGTACCACAAATCCCTGGGGGGCCAGCCAGTAGGGCCCGGATCAAGGCATCCTGCACCTTCTCAAGAAGCTTTAATTTGCCGAATGCCCCAAAATGCGCCCTGTACAACAATTGAGGAAAGCATTTCAGAGCAAACACTTTAATTGTGGGTGCCACAAGGGAGCCTCTTTTTGCCCCCCAAAAAGGATAGTAGGGCTGTGTTTAATTTTTTGGCCCTAGCCATCGCCACATGGGCTTGCAAGGACCAACCCCCCATTGCCTGATAAAGGAGCCCTAAGTATTTATAAAACCTGACCTGTTCAATTTCATGGGTCCCAATGATCCACCTGTGATCAGATTTTTTCTGGGAAAAGACCACCACTTTTGATTTTGCATAATTGATCTCTACCAAATTTTCCCGGCAATAATTCGCAAAAAGGTCTAGTGAACACCTAAGGCTGATTTGGGTACAGCCAAAAGCACAGTGTCATCCGCATACAAGAGACAAGGAACATCAGTCTCATGAACAGTAGGCAGGTGACAAGGCCTCAACGAGAAATTCCCTGCCAGATCATGCAAATATAAGTTTAAAAGAGTGGGGTCCAGAACACAACCCTGTTTGATCCCTCTATTCACTTGAATCTTATTGGACAGTGTCCCTGAGTTATTCAATCTAACCCTGATGCAGGTGTTGGTATGAAGGCCCATTAACAGGTGTAACAACCTCCTATCTATGTTTAGAGCAAGCAGCTTCTGCCAAAGCGGCTCCCGGGCGACCAGATTAAATGCAGCTCTCAAATCAATGAAAGCCACTTATAAGGCTTTACCTGGGCCTGCATACTTCTGAATCAAATGTGACAAGAGAAAACAATGGTCCAAGGTCATCCTCCCCTCCCGGAAACCAATTTGCGCATTCCCCACTATGTTCTGTGACTCAGCCCACCCTCTCATTTTAACTAAAAGGAACTTTGCATACAACTCCCCAATTGTACTAAGCAGACTAATAGGTCTAAAGTTCTTAGGGTCATTGAGAGAGTCCTTCTTAAAGAATGGCACTGGGTGCAGAATTAGCAAAATGTCAGCGAAAAAGCTACTGCAAGACGCGGGCAATTCCGAAATGGTGGAATGAAATATCAGCGTTGGAAAAGGAGTTACCGCTTCAGCCATATTTCTTGACAATATCAACACAACTTCTGCTGCCTAAATCAATTTCAAAAAATAGCACTCAGGCTCCCAAATCACTTGGGCGCCTTTGAATGTTTTACCATTGGGGTCACTTTTATCCCAGCATATTTATATTTTTCATTTCAGTTTGTACCCTGCCCATCATGTTAGGCTCAGCGTGGCTCTTCCATTCAACCTTACCTGAAAGCACAAACATCCAGTACCTCAGTTTTCTTTCTAACGCCATTCTGAGGCACTGGGTTCATGGATGATGAAGAGAAGCAAAAGCTTCCTCCAAATAAAATTAAAGCAGGAGCTATTGTATTTGTTAGGAGGCTAACAGTGCAATTTATTTATTTATTTCAATTTATATGCTGTCCTTCCCAAAGGCTCAGGGCACCTTACAAATCATAAAAGACATTAAAATACAGAGAGCCTAACTTCCCCCCTCCAACCCTACCAAAACCCCTCACAAACCTACACAGTACCATCACCCCATTCCCACCCACCCCCCAAACCATCTCAGTCCCCTATGATCCTTACCCAGAAAATGCCTTTTCCATTAAAAAGGTCTTACACTGCCTCAGGAAGCCACTCGCTGACTCGGTCTCAATCGAACTTCCGGGGGAAGATAAGTCCATAGTACTGGGGCAGCTACCAAGAACCCAACCTGGGTAGCTTAGGCTACATCCTCACCTCTTCAGTATGAAGCACATTTTTCTTCTGGACCATGGTGGCAGTCAGCGAGGCTCCGCTCAGTGGCTTGTGAATCATTGGATTGCCATCACCCAGAGCTTTGGATGGATATGACCTCATGAAGCAACCTTTCAAATAGACCTGAGCTGTGCTGGGAAAGCCAGTACTGAAAAAATCCCTCTCACTGACCTGGCGATCTGGCCAGGAGGAGTTGGGACCGAGAGGGGTAGGCTGGGGGTGGGTTCAGCTATTGGAGTTGTGACAGGCTGGGGGTGGGATAGTCCATTGGGAGGCCATATTCAATCTGAGAGAGGAACTAGGTGCCTATTACCTGTTCCTCTCGTTTCCCCCAGAGCAGATGACATGGCGATAAAGGCCAGAAAGACCCCGGGCCAGGTGATGCTGTTATTAAATGCCACGTCGGTCGTTAATAAAAGTTTTGTGGTCAAGGACCTGATCCTTGACCAGGAGACTGACCTGGCATGTATTACAGAGACCTGGCTGGACGAGGAGGTGGAGCCTATTTTGGCTGACCTGGTTCCAGTTGGATACTCTGTGCAGCATCAACCACGGCTATGGGGACAGGTGTGAGGGGTGTAGCCATGATTTTTAGGGATGAGTGGGTCGTATAGAAATATCCAGTGCAGACGCTGTCCAGTATAGAGGGTCTCCAGACCGTGGTCAATTTGGCATGTGGGGACAAATTAGGGGTGCTGCTTGTATACCATGCACCCACTTGCACAGCAGAATCACTGCCCACTGTAGCCGATTTGGTATCAGAGGTGGTATTGCATTCCCCACGACTGGTTGTCCTGGGGGACTTCAACATTCACGCTGAGGCCAATATTAGGGGGGAAGAGCAGGAGGTCATGGCAACCATGGACTTGTCCCAGAGAGTATTTGGCCCGATTCATGAGGGGAGACATAGTCTGGACTTGGTATTCTGCACTGGCCTTGAGGCGGGGGATCTGGTAGTGGGGGAAATATCATCTAAGCCCTTGTCATGGACAGACCATTATCTTCTGTGGGTTTCTCTCCCAGAACATGTCTGCCCCCAGCAGGGTGTGGAACCTATTAGTTTGGTTCGCCCCCGGCAACTTATGAAACCAGATCGGTTGTGGAATACTCTGAAGGCTGTGTCTTCCGACCTCGATAACCGCTCACTCAATGATCTCGTAGCACTTTGGAACATAAGAAGTGCCAAACTGGGTCAGTCCAATGGTCCATCTAGCCCAGCATCCTGTCTCCAACAGTGGCCAATCACGGTGGCTTGGGAGAAGCACCTAACAGGTCACAATGAAGGATCTATTCCCTGTTGTTTCCCCAGCTCCCGTCATGTTTCCTGATCCTGTCTGGCTAATGGCTGCTAATGGACCTATCTTCCAGAAACTTGTCCAAACCTCTTTGAAACTCAGCTATAGCACTGGCCCTTACCACAGCCTCTGGCAGTAGATTCCACAATCCAATTATTTTCTTTTAGTTGTTTTAAACTTGCCACCCATGAGTTTCATGGAGTATCCCCTAGTTCTAGTACTAGCTGAGTGGGTAAATAACTGCTCCTTGTTTATTAGTTCCACACCACTCATGATTTTATAGACCTCTATCATATCTCCTCTCAGTCCATAAAACAGTGTATTATCCCATAAGACATTCTTGAATAGGTAGTAAGTAACTATTATTGAACAGTGTATTATCCCATAAGACATTATTGAATAGGTAGTAAGTAACTATTAGCATGACAATGATTAGGAAGTCAGATCTGTATGCTGTCATTTATCATAAAAACTCAGCATGGCAGCTTACAATATGCTGTTTTTTTAAAAACAAAAAGGGCATCTACAATTAATTAAAATGTACGCAATAAAAACCCCATAGATCCCCATACAATCTACCCCCAAAACCCTATCCCCACCTGCCAAATGCCATCCCACCCACTCCCTTGTGAGCCCCCAACCTCTCCACCCACAATATTCCCCCCACCCCAGACCATACTCCCTTTCATTATCTCCACATCTCACCCCCTTTCCCATTCATAAAACAAGACACATCCAACAGCATACAAGAATACAAACAACTGCTCTCTCATCATTTACAATTAACACCTCTTCCCCCAACCCAACAGCCTAAGCCTGGCAGGTGGCAGCCACTCCCTGCAATATAACGACCACCTAGCCATCCAGTGCCCTTAGGTGCTGTCATAGTCATTTGCAACAGACATAAAGGGCAAGGCAGCCCAAGATGGACCCAATAGCCAGCTCCAGCTCCTAGCCTCTCCAGCAGCAGTTGTCCCAAGTGAGACTCCCCTTCTGTAAAGGCTGAACAGTTAGATCAGGGGTTGGGATGATTAGGGGGTGGTCTGCAGAGGTATAGGGGGATGGACTAGATGACCCTTGATGTTCCTTCTAGCCTCGTGACTCTATAACTCTAACCTCAGGCCCATGGGGCCAAATTCAGCCTCCTACACATGTTTAGGTGGTCCCTTTCCAGTTCCTGGGTCTGGCCCTGGATCCAGTTCCTATAGCACAGCACTGTTAAACTGAGCTTGAGTGAAGTGAGCAGAGATGAGGGCGTGCACACAGATAGGAGACAGACAGGCACAGATCCATGGAGGAGATCCATAATCTGGACCCTTCTTTTCTTAGGCACTCCTGCCCTCAACTTCTAAGCAGCCCTCGGAGCTTGTACTAATTTTCAAAGTGCCCCCCACCCTGGGAGGGAAAAGGTTCCCCATCTCTGAGTTAGATCATATATTTATTAATGTACACATTTACACAAAGAGTAATAACAATGGAATACAGTTATCTGTGATTTTTCTGGCACATCAGCTGAGATGTGCCAGAAGAGTTCTTAGCTCTTTCCAGTACTTATAAGTGGCACTGCACTTTCTTCTTTCAACCATGATCATTAAATCATGAGGATCTTATCACTCCCTTTTCCTAGCTACATCGCCTTGCGTCCTTTGTCAGCTCAGTTTTATCAGTGATTTGAGCTTTATAAATGGATCTGTTCTAAATCAAGATAAGCAAACAGGAAGGAGTTTGGAAGAAAAGGGTGGCGGTTGGAAACGTTGATCTAAAATTATCTAAGGTGCTCTTCCCAAAGGCCGATCTGGCTCAGAACATTTCTTCTGAGGTCAGTCGGTCTTTGCTGCGCTTTCAATACAGCCCTTTAAAAAACATAGTTGGCGAGGAAGTTGTTTTCCCGTGCCAGCAGGACAATTAGCATGCACGCACCATACACATTGTGGGTGGACAGTTTAGATATAGTACTTCTTAAATTGCACTCACTTAATCCTTAATTTATCTCTCCTTCCAAGGAGAAGATCATTTTGCTGGTACTATTAGGTGACTCAGGAGGAAAACAAAACATAAATGTTTGCTGTGCTCCCTAAGAAGGAAAGTAGAGATGTAACTGATAAATTGGAGGAAATGATCTATGATTAAATATGTATATAGAAAATCACCCTGATATCTCCCTTCTTGCAGCCTAGGGTTTAATGACTTTGCACTTAAGACTGGAAAGAAAGAAAAAAAAAGCCTCCTGATGCTTGTTACAGAAAGAAAGAAATCATGAGCCATAAATAATTAAAGCCTTGAAAATGGTTTTATTTATTTGATTTGATTCAGTTTTTACCCCACCCTTCCCTCAACAACTCGCAGTGGCTTACAAAAATATAAAAAAACCAAATCAAAATAAAACATATTTAAACATATATAGAAACACCTATACAAGCAATTAAAAAACCCCAGTCCTAAACCCCAACCACCAACATCTTCCATAATCCCTCCATCTAATCCCCACCCAACCTTATCCTAGCCTGCCAAGTACTTGGCCAAACAAAAAGGTCAGTGTAGGTCTTATTTATTTATTTATTTATTTATTTATTTATTTTATCTCTCTTTTGAAAAGTAAGCAGGCTAAGGCTTAGTCGAATTCCCCAAATGGAGAGAGTTCCATAATTGTGGAGCAGCCACTGAGAATGCTTCTTTTTATATCTTTCTGCCAGCCCTAAGACCACATGGACGGAGAAGAGAAGACTACCATCAGAATTGCAACGCTGGAAGGGACCCAGAGGACACCTAGTCAAACCCTCTGCTCAGGGGCAAAATAACCTATATTAGGGCTGAAACAGAGTTCTGTTTTGTTGGTGTTTATAAAAAGACTAAATTTGTCCTCCTCAGACAAAGCACTCTGTCCTGTAGAGGTACAATGTGAAGTGCTTTCTGGTGCAGTATTACCAAGCATAACACTTCAAAATGCTCAAATGAGAATGAACGACTTCCTTATTTCGGCAATGGGGAGTTTGAGTTGCATTCCTCTGCCCTGATCCAATGTCCGTGCCTGTGTCTCCAGCATGCATGCAGACCAAAACTGCAAATGTGCACGTGCACATATTGGGAAGTGCTGGGAAAGTGGCCCTGCTGCAGCAGCTACTTCAGCCCTGCTTCTACCTCATCCGGTTGTGGCGGGAGACTTTCCCCAGGCTACCCTGCACATGTGCATGCACAGAAGTGTAGTCTTGGTTTCTGTGTGTGCTGGAATCATGCTTGTGGACCTTGGTTCAGGGCTCTTGAATTAACATGCAAGGCCTGAACGCTAGTATCAAACAGCACTTCTTTTTTTTTTTGCATTCTGAAAGAAATGTTGTTCACATTAGTCTTTTTGAACTTTGTATATTGCTGTAAGGATTAAAAATGGCAATGTTTTATTAAAGAGAAATTCTGTGGAGGAAGGAGAGAACTGTTTAGCCCATTTTTAAATCCTTCAAGATTGGACATCCTGGTACATCAGTGCATCTCTGTAAATGCCGAGGCAAGCCTTTTGACAGAAAAGACGTGATGTCACCTTGCAAAAGACTTTTCCAGGAAGGTAAGCATTGACACAAGTATACTGCAGCTTCTTACAGACATTAATGTTATCTCTCTGCAAACATCAGTCAGACCATGTTAATCAGGATTTAAAATAGGACTTCTGGCAAGGACGTTATAAATGCACCATCAATGCATTACTATTCTAAGGCACCGTTCACTCATTTTGTGGTACATAAGACAGTCACGTACTCTAGATTCCCATTAGCATCAGCTTAAATTTCACTTTTATCTCTCTAAACGAATGACAACTGGGATATGATGTCCTGTAAAGTCTCAGTCCTTACATTGCTTGTGAATGAGGAATATTGCAGAGAAAACCAGAAACGGCAAACTATTGTTTATTGTTTATATAGCACTAGCGGTGGACCTGGTACTGGACAACCAATAGTTATAGACATCCCTACCCCCAGGGGGTTAACAATCTAAGAGATAAGGGTGGGGGGAGACAAGGGTGAGGTGAACAAGAGTACATTCATGAGGTTGAGAAGTTGCAGGTGCATGTGCTTCACTTAGGGTATTTTCAGACTTACGAGATCACAGTGAACCATGGTGAATACCCACCTGTGGTCAATGTGTCTCGAACGTCTGTTTGGCGGCCGTCAGATGTTCGCCACGGTCAATACCCACATGGGGTCAATTTGAACCACGCTTCCCGGGCTAGCGGGGGGAATGTCCTGGGAAGCGTGGTCAAAGAGATCCCCAGCGGGGACCAAACAAAAGTAACATCTGGCCGGGTGCCACAG
>QEPC01005361.1:250682-280669 GCA_003113815.1 Sphenodon punctatus
GATCTCCCCCATGGTTTTCTGGGTACTGATTGGGAAAATGGGACGGAAAACCAAAATATTGGGATGGAAAAATGAAAAATCAGGACTGGAAGCTGAAATTCCGGCAACAGAAGTCAGCATTTCCAGACATTCCAGGACATTGTGTGCCTTTAGATGCAATGGAAATGGGTGTCTGGATGTGTGTTGACACAATTTTTAAGACAGTTGTATGTCCCCATGTTTACTGCGTTCCAGTACTTACAAGATTCCATCTACTGGTGTTGACTTAAACACTGGATGTAAGCACTGACATGCAGCCCTCCACAGCTTCCCCAAATGATATCCCATCATGTGCTGCTTCCTTCCCTCAATAAAAAGCATGATAACCCATGATTCACTGCTCCATCCCCTCGCTATATAGCACTATCACTTCCAAATCTCCTCCCCTCAGTAATTGTGATTCTTCTAAATGATGAAGCTTCTAAAAAAAGATAAGGTTGCTTCCTTGTAACCAAGGTTCTTAGAGTTGGCTTTGTACATTCTCACAATGGGTGAGGATCCAGAGAAAGAGTACATTGGGTGCTTTCAAATGTGATGGGCCCACCACGTACATCTGCACATCTCTGCTCCTGAGCTTGTGCAGCACCCCTCCCCAGCTGATGGATGGCCATGGTGGCCACTTAAAGTTGCTATGACACTTGGCCCCTGCTGTCACTCTGGACCGGGTTGAGTGAAGTGGGCTATCAGTCATGATAGACCTCTTCACTCCGGGTCTCTCTACTGATTCCCAACTGTGGTGGAGCTTAGCCCGCTGTCACTTGGGGATTTCCCCATGTGACAGCCCAGGATAAAAACCACTACTGTCCGGAGCCAGACCATGGAAACATCTGGCAGCTCTTTTTAAACGTGACATTGGGCACGGATTAATCCATGTCCAACGTCACGTCTGAAAACACCCATTGACACAGAACAGGGTGAAATTATGGGGAGTGGGGAACTCTAAATAAGAGCACACAGAGGCAGAACCATGTGGAATGTGGCGCCCGTCCCTGCCTGGGCAGAGAGAGAGGGTGAGAGTGTTTGCATCCGTGCTGAGTTGGCCAGTAGCAGATGCCTCGCTTCTCACTCTCCTCAGTCAGGCTTCCTCACTGACCATAGGGACGGTGATCTGAGCACCCAGCTTTCTGGGATATAAGGAGCTTCCTAACTGAGTCAGGCCAATGATCCATCTTAGTATTGCCACAACATGGCATGGCAGCAGGGTTTCAAATCCTGTTCTCGAACAGAGACCTCACCCAGGCATGCTACCTGAGACCCTCCAGGATTCCTGGCAGAAGCCTCACCGAGGCATGCCACTGCTACCTGAGATCTTCCAGGATCCCCAGAAGAGACCTTACCCAGGTGTGCTACCAGAGATCCTAAATCAGAGATGCTGGGGATTGAACTTGGGACCTTGTACATGCAAAGCATGCACTATACCACCTGAGTCATGGCCCACTCCCAGATTCCCCCTTCTTAGAAGCTAGAGAAAGGAGGATTCAGTTTTTCAGAAAGTTGCAAGACAAACCCAAGCCACTCTGTGTGTTGAAATCTATGATTGTTCACCAGAAGTAATGGTAAACACATAGGGGTGTGCATGTTGTTTCTGTTATTACAATAACAATAACAAAAAATTTCATTTTCATTTTTGTTTTCATTATTGCAATAACAAAAATGACACTCGATAATAATGACAATGAAAATGACAACATTGTTATCATTGTCGTTATTATTAGTATTGTGGTAGTTGGGTTCTGGAGGGAAAATGTGGAGAGGGGAGGAGGGAGCAGACATCTTGGAGCCCTAAACAGGGTTGAACTCTTGAACTGTGCCTGTGTTGGGAGGGGTGAGCGGCTCAGCAGTATCTGCTGGATGTATTGTTGGCCAACGAGCAGCCCAAGCAGGCCCCAGCAGTATCATGACACTCTGTGATTGCTCAATGCCTGCTGCCTCTCACAACCAATCAGGGAGGATTTGGGTGAGGGCACTGCAACCCTTTATAACAGGAGGGCCAGGTTTTTTCTCTCTGTTATGTGAGCACTCTACTTCTCAGGATGCGTTTACAGAACTGTGGTGCTTGCACACAAAAATCCCCCCCTCGCCCTCATTGTATTACGAATACCTTTCCTTCCTCATAACCTACATTTTACATTTTGCCTTTCCCTGCCCTTCTCCCCCCTATACATTATATACAGATAGGTAGTATAGACTAAATATAGTTATAGATTAGATTAGATTAGATTAGATTAGATTAGTTATATACATAATTGATTAGATAATAGATAGTTTTCCTTTTCCTTTTCTCTGTCTTTCTTAGATTTAGATAGATATTGTCACGGGGGAGGGGCTACACAGGCCTATTACCACTCGCACACTACCCGGGGTCACCCCACTCAGGGCTAGGAACGCTCGTGGGAAAATGCCCGTCAGGATAGAAGTGTGGGCGTTACCTCCAATTAAGGAGAACAGGTCTCTATCATCATAGGGCGCCACTGAGTTGGGGGTCTCCCAGGTCTGCCCCAAGACACACGCATACAGCTGTACTAGGAATGCAGGGGGAGCAGGAAGGAAGGGTACGGACACACCGGGGAAGGGGAGTGCACTGGGCCCCACTGGAGAAGGGATGCGGGCAATCAAACTCACGAGCAAGGGTCCCACAAAACAAGGAAGCAAGGGAAGGGGGGAATGAGGGGACAGGGCAGGACACGCACACACGTTGACTCACCACTCGCTCACGATGCACACCAGGAAGACGGGTTAGGACGAGACAGGCTCACGGGGCTATGGAGACGCTCAACAATCGCAGTTGCACTCGTTCACTCGCCGTTAGGCTCAAACTCGCACAGGGCCGGTTTCCCAAATCACCAGCACCGGCTTCCTGGTGGCGCTGGTTCTTATCCCCCAGGCCCTGCCCCCGTGCGGGCACGCAGCCGTTCCAAGCGTCACACCAAGGGCGGGGGCAGCCCTACGCTCAGTGCAGGACGCGGGGGCGTGGTTCCCTGTGTTGAGACTCCTACAGGGCGTGGGTGCGTTGCCGGGGGTGGGGCTTGCGCCAGCGATCCCTGCCGTCGTTCTTGATGGGCGGGGCTTAAGCTCGGCGGTGAGGGCAGGGCTTGCATCGGCGAGCCCCGCCGCTGTTTTCAGCGGGCGGGGCTCCCTGCGGGGTGGTGCTGCAGCACACCTCTAAACTGAGTGCTCCCCGGACGCCATCCATCCAGAAGTTCCCCATCCCTACTTTAAATCAATAAACACTACAGGAAGAGCTGAAATGAGTACCTGCAAAAATGAGTACACCCAATACCCAGTACCTGAACTGACCCAACCAGTACCCAATTGCGATCCAATTTATGTACCTGAATTCTCAGAATGTCGACGTCCAGTATCGATTTTTTCAATTTCCTTACTGATTAACTGACCTCTGACACCTCTTTATAGAATTTTTTTTCCATCCTGGAATGTCGAAATCCAGTCCTGAAAATTCAACATCTGGTATTTAGTTATTTAATTATTTATTTAATTCAATCCTGATTTTTCAGTTTTCCGACCCGATATACCAGAAGTTACCAGCTTTTTAATTTTCCAGGTACCTAATCGGTACCCAGGTAACTTGTGGGGTACCCAATGTGGTACCTTAAAATGCAGAGCTAGCACATGGCTTGGTGGGCAGGCCAGGGAGGTGAATGGGGGAGGAGCTCCCAATCCCAGCAACAACACAGATGCAGTAGAGTCCAACACATGTGGTGTGTTAGGGAGCGGCTAGTGGAGCGACTTAGCAAGCAAGGCAGCAATTCAATGAAGAGGAGCAACAAGCTGGCATGCGCATAGAGAAGAGAAGACTGCAGGTTTTAACCGGGGCCCTGCGGGCCAGGCCACATGGGAGGAGGGGGCCCAGTCTCTCACAAGACAGGCAAGTGAGCATGTGTGAGAGGACAATGGTCTTAGAGCCCTTTTTCTTAGTATCTCACACATACTCACTTGTATTTTGGGGGCAGGCAGGGAGGAGGTGCTTGAGGATTTCTTTAAGAATCCTCCAGCAAAAAATAAATAATTTTGCACTGGTAGACATTGGGGTAGGGGGGAGGTGGGGACTTGGGGAGTCTGGCTGGGCAATGGGGTAGGGGGGAATGGGGGTAGGGGGTGCACTGGTAAACATGGGGAAGGGGGTGGTGTGGAGTGAGATGCACTGGGGAAGTGGGGGGACTCAGGGAGTCTGTCTGGGCAATGGAGTATGGGTAGGGTTGAGTTGCCATAGATGCAAATTTTTAGAGGGCACTTATGAGATATACAGGTTGCAGGGCTGTATTGGACCCAATGCAGCCCTGCAACCTGTATATCTCATAAGTGCCCTCTAAAACTTGCGTCTATGGCAACCCTAAGTGGGGGGAGTGGGTACACTGACAGACGTGGGGGAGGGGAGTGGGTGGGGACATGGGGAGTCTGGCCGGACAATGCGGCTGAGGGTGGACTTGGAGACTCTGACACATGGGGAGGGGGTGCAACTGATATGAAGTGAACCATGTTTTTTGGGACAAGTGGAACTCCTTGCTGCCACTTTTGTGGTGTTCTGAGGATAAAATGGTTGGCTTAAGAAGATATTGTTTCAGTGGTTTGCCTTTGGTTATTGTGTGTTTTCCGGTGCACTGCTGGTTTAGTCCCTCCTCCCCCAAGCATGCGTAAAGGCCATGGCCAGTTTCTGGGGCCCCACTGGCCATGGCTACTCTTTCTTAGTTAAAATTGGTCCCTTTCCTCTTTTAAAAATAAATTGTCTGCTTTCCATTTTGTGGGTGTGGTACCTCTTGGATGGAGGAAGGGTTTCCAATCCAATTTTTTCTGGAATGTTTCTTACATTTTAAAATGGCCCTGCCCTTTGCAGTTTGGTGGGATGTTGTGAGTATTATTATTATTATTATTATTAACAAACATTTATATAGCGCCAGCAGTGTACCTGGCACTTTACAAAGTAATAAAATAGACACGGTCCCTGCCCCTAGGGCTTACAATCTGAGAGACAGGAGCTGGGGGAGAGACTTAGGAAGGGGAACAGAGGGAGAGACAAGGGGTCTAACATTCATGAAGATGCGAGGTCTCAAGTGCACGTACTTGGCTTGGTTACGATGAGAATGACAGCAGGCAGGTCCATGTTGCAAGGATAAGGGTAAACCGATCGTAGGTATAGGAATAGTGGCTCAGCAGGATAAAGAGTCAGACAGAGCAGAGCGAAAGAGGTGAGTTTTAAGGAGAGATTTGAAGGTATGAAGGGAGGGGGCAAGGCGGATGTGGACAGGGAGGGAGTTCCAGGCATGGGGGGCAGCAAGTGAGAAGGGACGAAGGCGCTTAGGGGAGCAGGGAAGGCGTGGAAGGGTGAGAGAAGGGACAGAGGAGGAGCGAAGTGCACGGGCTGGAGTATGGAGGGCGATAAGTGCAGAGAGGTAGGGGGGAGCAAGGTTGTGAAGAGCTTTATAGGTGAAGACTAGGAGCTTGTGCAGGATTCGTTCAGGAAGGGGAAGCCAGTGAAGCGAAGAGAGGAGGGGCTGCACATGGTCGAAGCGACTGGCGAGGTAGATGACCCTGGCAGCAGAGTTTTGGACAGAGATGAGGGGAGAAAGGTGAGACCGGGGAAGGCCAGTGAGAAGGAGGTTACAGTAATCGAGGCGAGAGATGACCAGAGCATGAACAAGAGTTTTGGCAGACGAGACAGAGAGAAAAGGGCGAATCTTAGCAATGTTATGGAGGGAGAAGCGACAGGATTTAGCAACAGAGTCAATGTAGGGTTTAAAAGAAAGGGCTGAGTCAAAGATGAAGCCTAGGCTACGGGCTTGGGGGACAGGCAGGATGGTGACTCCATCAATAGTTATTGACAGTGAGGAAGGAGAGGAAGGATGAGGGGGGAAGATAAGGAGTTCAGTTTTAGCCATGTTGAGTTTGAGTTGACGTTGAGACATCCAGGTAGAGATGTCAGAGAGACAGTTGATGAGACGAGCTTGAACAGAGGGAGAGAGAGAGGGAGTAGAGAGATAGAGTTGAGTGTCATCAGCATAGAGTAGAGACAAAATGGCCTCCACCTCTCTAGTAGAGAGGGCATTTTGTGAATTTGTAGGTCTACTGGTTGTGGCTACTCTTTTGTTTAAATGGTCCCTCCCTTTGCTGTTTCACTGCTGCTGGAAAGTAGTTTGCTTGCAATGCAGGCCAGCAACAGGCAAACCTTTTAAAAAGGCCTCTGTGCTTGGACAGGCGTTTGGCTGCTAGGGATAGGGTGTAGCTACTAGGGATGCTGGTCTGGATGGGCCTGGTTCGGTGGCATTGCAGCCCTGAAATGGGCCAAAAAATTGTGTAAAGGCCTGTGTGCTTGGACAGGAGTTTGGCTGCTGAGGATAGGGTGTAACTACTAGGGATGCTGGTCTGGATTAGCCTGGTTTGCTTGCAGTGCAGCCCTGAAACTGGCCAGACTTTAAAAAGGGCCTGTGTGTTTGGACAGGCGTTTGGCTGTCTGGGGACTGGGAGCCTACCCTAGAAAACTACAGGCAGCCAAGGAGAGCATGAACATGAAGAGGGTTCTGGATAATAGGAAGGGGCTGGGCAGGGATCCTGAGAAGAGCTGGCTGCATATGCTGCCTAGATCCCTTGCAGCTATGTAATTGCACTCTCCTCCCCCAGGTAACTTCATAAAGGGCGGCTGTCCTGAGGGTGGTGCCCTCTGGGAGGTGGCTGAAGGGCGCCGCCAAAGGGCAAAGAACCATTGGTGGGGTGTTAGAGGGTGGAGATGGTGGAGGTGGCTACCCTATTTAATGGGCTTACCATCATGCCATTGCCACTGCCCTGCTGCTGCTCTGCCACCACCGGAACCCCGGACCAGCGTGGGGGCTGGGGGCTAGGCAGTTTCACCCAAATAGGGGAGGGGGTAGAGGCCTCCCAAGACAGCTGTCCCCCTCCATTGCAGGAGGGGCAGGGATGGGGGTTGGAGGCTCCTCCCCACCTCCAGGTGATGTCCGGTGGGAGAGGGGTTAATAGGACAGCGGCCCGGCATAGCCAAAGGGCCCTTGGGTGAGGGCTGGGATAGGCTGGGCATGGGCTTTTTAGTGTAGCTGCCTGGGGTATATATTAAGGGGATGGGGGTGGGGGGTAATATAGCCTGTCCCATGTATATGGGGTGGGGTGGGGAGGGGATTGGGGTGGATTGGGTACGGTCCCCCGTACCCAGAGGGGGGGTCTGACCCAACAAGGGTGGGGGGTTCTGATCTCCCAGTAAGAGGGGAGGACCAGGGGAGGGGGGAAAGGGTGTTGGGGCAGAAGGGATAAGAGAGGGTAATATAGTCTCCCCACTGCATATGTGGGGGTGGGAGGTGACTGGGTTGGGGAGGATTGGGTACAACCCTCTGGTGAGAGAGGGGGACCTGACACAGCAAGAGTGGGGGTTCTGGTCTCCCAGTGAGAGGGGGGACCAGGGGAGGGGGGGGAGTGAGCTGGTGGGGAAGAAAGAAGGGAGGGAGGGGAAGGGGCTAGGGGGGAGGGTGTGTCTTCAGGGGGGAGGGAGAGAAGGGGGCCGGAGGAATGTCCACAGCCACCAGGGACGTGAAGGGCTGGGGTAATTATTGTCTCTCTGGGAGGCAGAGACCAACTGTGTGGAGGGACAGACATTTAGCTCCTGTTCCCTGCATAGGCCCCCAGGCAGGTGATACAGGGATCAGGATCAGAGGAGACCCTGGCCTGGAGCTGTTGCTGTTAAATGTGAGGTCAGTTGGTAATAAATCAACAATCATCCGGGAATTGATCCTGGATCAATCAGCCAACCTCGTATGTATTACAGAGACCTGACTGGACAATGAGTCAGTGCTGATATTGGCTGACCTTGTTCCAGCCGGGTACTCTGTGCAGCACCAGCCTAGATCAGAGGGGTGGGGAGGTGGTGTAGCTGTTGTTTTTAAGGACATTTGATCTGTGAGGCAGGATCCTGTGCAGACCATCTCGGGCACGGAGGGGTTCCACCTCATGACCGATTTGGTGGGAGACAGATTGGGGCTGCTTTTGGTATACCGCACACCTACCTGTACCGCAGCATCCCTACACGGTCTAGTGGAATTCGTATCGGAGGTGGTTTTGCGATCCCCAAAGACTTTGGTCTTGGGGGATCTGGATTTCAATATCCATGCCAATGCCAATTTAGGGGGAGCAGAGCGTGAGTTCATGGATGCCCTGACAACCATGGGACTGTCTCAGAGGGTTAAGGGACCGACATATGAGGGGGGACATACCTTTGACCTGATGTTCTGCACCGGCTTTGAGGCGGGGGATCCGGTGGTGGGGCATGTAATCGCTTTACCCCTGTTGTGGACAGATCATTACCTCCTTCAGACCAGTCTCCTGGCACATGTTAGCCACCAGAAAGGTGCAGAGCTGGTTTGTTGGGTTCACCCTCAGAGAGTTATGGAACCAGAGAGGTTCCGGAATGCTCTGGGAGACCTTCCAATCTTGATGATCATTCACTCGATGACCTCATTGCCTTCTGGGACAGCTTGTTGACTGAGACTATTGAGCTGAGGCTATTGACTGAATGGCTCCCAAGTGTCCACTTCCAAAGAGCCGATGGCGGAGGTTGCCGTGGTTTACGGAGGCTTTGCGCCGGATGAAGCAGGATGGACGGCGGTTGGAGCGCTGGTGGCACCAGACTTGTACTGAAGCTGACCGATTGCAAAATAAACCTATTTAAAGAGCTTATGCTGTTGCAATGCAGGCAGCAAAGAAGGAGTTCTTTACTGCCCTCATCGCGTCTGCAAAATCACGTCCAGCGGAGTTTTTCCGGGTGGTGTAGAGGCTGAACAGTCCGGCCTCTCTCCACCTGGAACTGGAATTTTCCAGTGCCCGCTGTGACATATTTGCTGATTTTTTTCCGGATAAAATCACCCAGATTCACCACAATCTCAATGCTGCATTTACGGCAGTGGATGTATCAGAGGTACAGGAAGCCACGCCATGTCTGTTTTTGTGGGATCAGTTTCAGTGGATGTCGTCCGCTGATGCAGCGGATGTCCTTGAGACTGTCTGTTAGGGCCACCTGTTGCAAATTAGATCTGTGCCCATCCTGGCTGGTGAAGGCCAGCCGGGAGACATTAGGGCCGTTGCTGACGGGGGTGGTCAACACCTTCCTTAGGGAGGGCAGGGTGTCGAGCCATCTCAAAGAGGTGGTGGTGCGGCCTCTGCTCAAAAAGGCATCTTTGGATGTTGACTAGCCAGCTATTGGCCAGTCACTAAGCTTCCCGTTTTAGGGAAGGTTATTGAGCGGGTGGTGGCCCAGCGGTTACAGGAGCATCTGGACCGGGTTGGTTTTCTTGATCCCGGGTTTGGCACGGAGACTGCTCTTGTGGCCTTGGTTGATGGCCTGCGCTGTGAATTGGATTTGGACAGATCCTCAATTTTGATTTTACTGGATCTGTCAGCAGCATTTGATACCGTTGACCATGAGATGCTGGTGGCAAGGCTGGGGTGAGCGGAATTGTTTTTTAATGGTTCTGCTCATTCCTGGCAGGGAGAACTCAGTGAGTGTTTCTTGGGGAATGTACATTGTCTCCCCAGAATCTCATGTGTGGAGTCCCGCAGGGTTCTATTTTGTTCCCTCTCCTGTTCGACGTGTATATGCAACCGCTGGGTGAGGTCATGAGAGGTGTCAGCATAGGATGTCATCAGTACGCCAATGATACACAACTCTACCTCTCGTTTTCTGGAGACCCAGGCCAGGTAGTCTTGGTGCTTACCTGATGATTGGCAGCTGTGAAGGGTGAGCCGTCTGAGACTGAATCCCGACAAGATGGAGGTGATGTTGGTAGGTAGGGCTAGAGGGGAGGGGACTCCCATCATTGGCAGGATCTGCCTTCCTCTGGCCGCTCAGGTCCATAGTCTGAGGGTGCTCCTCAACCCGCAGCTCCGCCTGTACTGTCAGGTGGAGGCTGTGGCGAGAAGCACATTACACCAACTACATCTGCTGCGACGGGTGCGGCCGTATGTCTCGGACTCGGATCTGTCCACCATCATCCACGCTTTCATTACCTCTCGACTGGACTACTGCAATACACGCTACATGGGGCTACCCTTGGTGACAGTCCAGAGACTGCAGCTGGTGCAGAATGTGATGGCCCACCTCCTAACAGGGATGGGCCACCGCGAGCACATTACACTGGTGCTCTGGATTCTGCACTGGCTGCCTATTGTCTTCCGGGCCCAATTCAAGGTGTTGGTTATGACTTATAAAGCCCTAAATGGCTTGGGTCCTGGTTACCTGAGAGACCGCCTCAGGCCTCAGATCATTTTGTGGCTCTTGCGGTCAGCCGGGGGCACCCAACTCGAAGTCCCCCGGGTATGATGGGTGGCAACGGCGGGCAGGGCATTCTCAGTGGCCACACCTCGGCTATTAAACTCTCTCCCGTTGGAGGCCCATCTGTCCCCTGACCTCCCCTCTTTCTGCAGATGTTGTAAGACCTGTGAGTTCCGCCGGGCCTTCAGGGAACAGGGTGGGGATGGGATTTTATTTTATCTGTTAGCCGCTATTTTATGTGTTGATTTTATATATTTTATACTGTAATAAGATTTTATTGTGATGTTTTTATGCTGTGCGCCACCCCGAGCTGCCGAGTTGCAGAAGGGTGCAGGATTTAAATGTGTTGTAAATAAATAAAAACAATAAAATAATGGTAAGTGATGGTATGGGGATTGGGAGTGTCTTTGACCTCTTCTTTGGGGTGGAGGTCCACAAAGAATCAAAATTTAAAATGTCATTCGAAATGAAAACATCTAAAGTAATTTGCTTCTTTTTTCTATCCAGTTTGTCTGAAATCTGGCATGATTCCACACCTTACCTTGCTTTTCTTGAGAAAGTAAGTAGGAGCATGGCAGAAGAGAAGGCCCCAGACAACAAGGAAACCCTTTTCCCCTGTCCCCCACTGAACCCATCGCTTCCCCTTCTTCTTCCCGTGCTTCAAAACCAAACCCTTTCCCTCCTACTTCTCCTCTTTCCTGTCCTTCTCTTCCCTAACTCAGTTCTCCTGGTTCTCCAAACCAGAAGGAAGGCTTGTCCCAAAACCTACACCTTCTGAAGACTACGGGTGGCCAAGCATGTCATGAAAATCGAGGATTCGAGGGTTCAGGATAAAGGTAGGTGATGGCAACGTGATCTATTTTTTTAACCTATTTTTTTAACCTACTATGGTTCATTTGGACCCGGTGGGAAAGAGAGGGGACGGGACCCCAGTAAGAGGGCTCTCTATCCTCCGGTGGCAGTGCTTCACACAGAAACGTTCCCAGCGTTAAGTAATGTAATGTCCATCCAACGTTAACCCTGGGAACTCCTTGCTGCTGGATTATGCCACGCCACTGGGCTACCGTTGCCCTGGCTTTGCCTACCATTGCCCTGGATCCACCTATCATTACCATGGCTCTGCCCCTAGGCCAGGCTCCACCCCTAGGCCCGCCGGCAGCTTCCCACTGCCCCACCAGCCTCCAAACCCACCAGCCGCCACTGGTAGTTCATTGACTTTATTATTTTGCACAGTGCATCCTCTAACATAGTATTTGGGAGCCACACCTCACACTGGATTATAACTTGATCATGTACTGAGTGCAAGACTTCAGCAACTGTTGTGCACCTGTGGCACAAGTCTCGTGTACCTCATATGTAGTGTGCGTTCATAATACATAGCATGTGCATGACCCATGTATGCTGCGTGTGAGGTTCACAAGGCTTGCACAATGCCTGTTCAACACTTCCTCAACTCTCTCTTTCACATGCACCTTGCGCTCCGTGTGCTTGCAAGGCAGGGATTGGTCCCATTATGCCACACTGTGATTTTAAATGGAGAAGAAAGTGGACTACATTTTTAATGTCTCCCATTAGAAGCCAGTCCTCACCCCACATTATAAGTGAATTTGGTCTACTGCTACACAGTGGTAGAGGTTTTATTGAGGTTTCATTTTACTTCATCCATTTTGTATTCTTCAGTATTTAATATTCTGGCATTTTGTTCTTCATGTCTTTGGTGATGTTGTTCATTGTTTTGTTTTTAGAATACAAATGTGACCCTGATCAGGACATCTGTGAGATACCAGAAAGGACCACCCCTTGCCAATAAGGTCATGCTTTTTTTGGCCCCTTATGGAGCATTGTGATGTCACAGTGCTCCAAAGAAGTGAGGCCACAGTGAAGTCCTGGGGGAAGAGGGAACTAGTGCCCCTGCTTTGCCTCCCCAGTACCCATTAGGGATGTGCGAACACCAGGGGGTTTGGGGTTCGGGGCCCCCCAAAACCGTTTGTGTTTGGGCTGTTCAGCCTGAACCTGTTTGGGGGGGGCTGAACCTGTTTGGGCAGGGGGAGGGGACAGGAGGGAACCCAGTTTTCCCTCCCCCTCTGGGCTGCACTGGTGGAAGGGGGACCAGGGCTCACCTCCCCCCCCCGCCCCACCCAGCCTGGTAAATTTATTTATTCTTTTTAAAACCCCGCCCCTCCCCAGTGATATATCTACCTGGTGGTGCCGGGGATCTGGCCCCGAGTGTGGCGGTAGCGGCGGTAGTGGCAGTAGCAGCGGTAGCAGTGGTAGCGGCAGTAGCGGCGGGCCCGGGTCCGTTGGCGCTCCAGAGTGCTTCAGGCCTCTACTAGGCCTTCTGGGTCACCTGGCCCAGAAGGGCTAGTAGAGGCCTGAAGTGCTCCAGAGGACAGCCAGAGCTGGACCCACTGCCGCCGCTGCTGTCGGACCCCGATCTGGAGTCCTGGCACCACCAGGTAGGTCGATTCCTGGAGTAGTGTTTTTTTTTAAAAAATTTTTTTTACCAGGCTGGGGGGGGAGGTGAGCCCAGGCACCCCTTCCATCTGCGCAGCCTGTACGGGGAGGGAAACCCAGGTTCCCCCCTGTCCCCCACCCCCCGCCTGAATGGGTTCGGAACCCGAACTTTGTTCGGCCAGTTCATGCAGGGGGAAAATTCAGGTTCGGAGGGTTCGTGAACAGGCCAAACACCCCGAGTTTGGGCCGAACACCAAACCCCCAAACTGTGTTTGCACATGCCTAGTACCCATATGAAATATTGCCAAGATGGCACCTGCCCTTCCCACTCCTGTCAACTATCATGGATAGGGCTGAAACAAGCAGCAATTTTGCTGGTTGTGAGAAATCTCACAATTTCAGGAACTGTGGTTGATTTCCCATTGATTTACCAATGTCCAGCCAATTTCTCGGATCTGAGAGGTGCTTGAGGAGAAAGGGGGTGGGGACGATGCCGGCCTTTGGAAGTGACAGGCCCTGGCTGGGACTAATGTGTGTCCAAGCTCCACAATGATCTCAGTCAGCTCTTGTCAGTTTCAAAAGTTGCTCCTTGGTCACAGTGCCTATTAGAGCACTCTGTGTGTGTGTGTGTGTGTGTGTGTGTGTGTAGGGCTGTGTGTGTCCTGCCTTTGAAACTGTCAAGCCCCCGGCTGGAGTGCCATAGAGCTGGGCTCTGCACTGCAGTGCTCCTGGCTGGGGCTTGTCAGTTCCTCTGGGTGATACTCACATTTTTGGGTGTTGGGCACACGAATGGGCCTCAGGAAGCTCATTGGATGCCCAGTGAGGTGCCCAAAAATGCAGGCATTACCCGCAGGTACTAATTTTAGAAACTATTGGAGGGTTAGGAATGACTAAGTTGCACATACCACACAAAATAATTCCCAAGCCGATGGTCCCCAGCGTGCAGCCACCACACATAGGTTCTGCGCAGTGAACCAGACAGACAGAATTTCCTGCCTGCCATACTCCACGCCCCCACTCTCCACCGCTGAGACATGGTCACTCCCCCGACCGCTCTAGCCACTCCACCCTGGACTCTATGGTCCTGGCACACCTGAAGGAGCATGGAGGCTCTGCACACCCTAACTGACCGGAGGTGGCCACGTGGTGCAAATTCACCTCCATCAGTCAGCATTTGCCTACACAGTGTGCTCCACATTCGCCAGGCCAGCATTTTGTGAGATACAGATTATAGTACATTGGTAACAGTCAATACAGCACACCTCCATTATCCATCATGAGGGCTTTGCAGATAAACTGCGCCTTGTAGTAGAAAATGAAGTAAGTAAATCAGATTGCTACATTTCATTACTTTTTGCCAACAAATCTAATTGTAGTCTGGTTTAAGAAAATCTTCATTTGGGGGCACAGTGTAGCAAAATGCACATGCTATTCAGAGCCATCTATAGTGCACCAATTAACGTGGCCAAGTGGAGAAGAAACAAGATCAGTCTGAAAATGAGCTATCTTTTTAAAAAATAAAAGTACCATATCTCATCAATCACACGAGCACAGCAAGTAATAACGGAGCTCTGAGCTCTGCCAATTTGCAATGGCTGACAATGCGGCTCAAGATAGTGCTTAATTAGGGAAGTGGTAAGTCAGACAAGAGAAGTTCTTGTTCAAAACAAGGAGGGGGGGGGGCGTAGTCTATGAACCAAGTGCTGCTTTTTATAGCAGGGGGGTTCTGTCTCTTTTCCAAAGCACTTACAACCAATTATGGAGGAAGAGAATTTGCCACCTGTTTGGAGAGCCACAATAAAGATTTTTTGGGGAAAAAACACACCAAAGATTAAAAGAAACCGCTGTCCTACAGTCCATTCATAATCCTTAAGGCCAACCAGGACTAAACTTGTGCAGTTTCCATCAGTGTTTCATATCTGCACAACAGAGACATGTACAGAGGTGCTCTTTGTGGGTGCTTTGCAGCTTTGGAACTTTTGAAGTTCCCTTCTTTTGAAGACTGACAAAGCCCGGACCTGAACATTTTCCAGATACAATGTAAGACCTTTCTATCTGACCAAGTGTCTGGCCAGTGGGGATAGAGGTTGTGTGAGGGACTTGTGTTTTAGAAGTTCTTGTTAAAATGTATTATTATTATTATTATTATTATTATTAAATGTACCTTGTGCTTTACAATCAACAATTATAAACAGGTTTCTGCCCCATTGGACTTACAATTTAAGAGACAATGGAGGGGAGATGAGCGGGAGAGGAACAGAGGGAGAGAGATGAATATATCCAAGAAGCTGTGATGTTGCGGTTGCACGTGCTTAGCTGAGTTATAGGGAAGGAGAACCTAAGAAAATAAGATGATCAGGGTGAAGATGAAGAGGATGAGGCGCTTGGATAAATAAATATATATTTTCTTGTTTTTCTTTATGCTTCTTTTCTATTTATTTATCGATAGATAAAGGAGGGTGAGGCAGGGATTTTTTTTTTGGGGGGGGGGAGGGTGTGTGTGTGTTCATTTTATTATTTTAGATTATTCCTATTTTTCTTTTTGTGCTTTTGTTTTTGTGAACCACCCTGAGCCTTCAGGAAAGAGTGGGGAATACATTTGAATAAAGAAAATAATAAATAAATAAATAAATATTTCTATTCTGCCCAACACAGGAAGGCACAGGGAAGGTTACAATACAATACATTAAAAAACTGTCAAAAATACACAAACATAAAATCAAATACTTCACCAAATAAACCCAAGTAAAACCTCTCAACCCAACACTCCCCTTCCCCTGCTGACCAAATGCCTGGCCAAACAAATAGGTCTTGTATTGCCCCCAGATGATTTTTTTTTTAAACCCATCATAGGCCTTCACAATAGGGTGGGCTACACATCTAAATAGTTAAACAGATATTAGCCAAAACTGCAGCGGCAGCCAGAGACTTTGCCAGAGATGTCTCAGCTAGAAGAGGCTGCCAACCAGGGAGTCAGAGGAGGATTTTCTTCCACCCTTTTTCCTTCCATTGAGAGACAGCAAAAGGAGGAGCTGGAACAGCAACTGTAGCAGGCAGGAAGGAGGAGTGGAGCCATGTTGCCATATAGGAGAGTGGGGGCTGCTGCCTGGAAGTCTAAGCCTCTGGAGGACTTTGTCCTACCTGCCTATAGCTGCGATATAGCAGCCTCCAGTGGGTGTTTTTATTTCCTTTTTCTTTTGTTTGAGGATACCCAATCTAGTTTGATTAAGAATTTAAAGGTCTTACAGTAATGAAATGTAGCACATTCAGTGTTATAAGCCACACACTATAGGCAATAAGCAACAAAATTTTCTCTTTTGACTTGGGGTTCCATAGTAATGCTAAGGGCTTTAAAGGAATTATTCCAGTTATGCACCAATTTAATGGACTTTTAGAATTCTAAACCTGCTTCTCTTTTCGTTTAAACCAGTTGGAATCGGGGGTAACCCCATTGACTTCCCTGGAATCACTCCTTAGTTGCACCAATCAAAGGGAGAAGAGAGTCGACCCCTAAATCCTTTAAGCTGCAATAGAAAATGAAGTGAAGGTGTCCTCTGTCCTTGTTATCATTTGCCCTTTAGGTGGAATTCTTTGGAATAGTTTTCCAAATTAATTCTGACACAAAGGGGAATGGAAGGACATAGGAGATTATTTTCGGCTGTTCAGGACATAATCGATCAGAACCTAAAATGGAGCAAATCAGCTTGGCGCCAACAGAGTAAAAGAGAATATGCTTGAGGCCAAAACTCAAGGAAGGACTGAGAAATTGTGTGGATGACAAGACTATCCAATTCTGTAACGTTAAGTGATGCTAAATTGGGGGGAGGAAATATAAGACATCATTTTTCAGGTCTTAATCTCTAATCCTTAGGATGCAATCATTTCTTTTTGTACTACCTTGGCGAAGAGTACCTGGAGAAATGTGCCACCAAAACTTTGTAAGAATTTAAGAACATCAATGATATTTTTCTTTTCAGGAGAGAAAACCTAGAATTAGAGCTAAAACAAGTACCCCAAAAAGGGGATGCTTATCAAATTTTGGGTGCTCAAGTCACCTAAGAGTTTGGTAACATGTGTCCCGGAATGTCAACTTCCAGTCCCAAAATATCAACCTCCAGTTCCTGTTTTTTTGTTTTCTGTTCCAGTTTTTTTGTTCCGATTTACTGATCTGTAACCAGAAAATCAAAAATTTTCCGGGTCAAACCAGAAGGCCTAGTAGCGGCCTGAAGTGCTCCAGAGCACTGCCACCACCGGACCTGCTGCCGCTTCCGCCACCGGACCTGGGGCCAAAGCCCTGGCACCACCAGGTAGGTCACAGTCCAGGTCTGGCAGCAGCGGCGGCAGTGGCGGTGGGTCTGGTGGAGACGGTGCTCCAGAGCACTTCAGGCTTCTACTAGGCCTTCCGGTTTGACCCACCTCTGGACCCACCGCCACCGGACCACCACAGCCCCGACACCACCAGGTAGGGCAATCCCTGTGGTGGGGGGATTCATATTTTTTTTTATGAGGCTGGACAGCTTTATTTTCCAGTCCGATCGGTGTGTCCCTGCTGCTGCTGCTGCTGCTGCCGCTGCTGCTGCTACTGGAGGGAGAGGCAGCTGAGGGATGGGAAGCAGAGCCATGGAGGGGAGGCAGAAGAACTGATTGGGGGAGAAGCTGGCTGTAGCCTGCTGCCCATCCAGGCAAGTGCGGGGCCCCAGCTGGCCACAGGGGTATGTGCAGCTGCACATGTGGCACATGCCTGGCGCCGGCCCTGCCTGCAGAGAAATACCTATCACTGCCTCCACAGCAAACAACACATTGCTTCCCTCTCCCTTGGAACAGGTCAGTGATTAATTTGTATAAGAAAAGGTGCTGAGAATCCTGACCATCTTGGAAGACCCTTCCTTCAATTCCAGGCCACATGAGAATGCCCAGAGCAGGGATTCTCAACCTGATTCTCGGGAGCACCAGTCTGCTCGGGCAATGTGTGAAAGTGCTGCCCAAGCCAGGTCTCAGTAGTGAGCTCTTTGGGAGCACTTTGAAACAGTCCTTCAGCCATTAAAGTCAACGGGAGCTGGGATTAACTTTGTAATTATCTCCATTTCCAACTGGAATGAATTAAATTGAACTGCAGAGGGGAGACTTAATCGATGCAGATTGATGCAGCTTACGCAGTACTCCCAAGTAGTCACGTACATCACTCCAGAGCTCGTAGTTGGAAAAAAAGTTGAGAACTCCTGGCCTTGAAGGTCAGTAGAAACTGAAGACCACAATAGCCAGCAGCAAGAATCGCTGGCAGAGCTGCTCCCATGGGGGAGAGGGGAGGTGGGGCCTGTGTGCTAGTGCCCAGCTCTAATTTGCTCCTTCCCTGCTTCGTGGGAGGGATCAGTCCCATCTGGGCTGCTTGGCTAAGTAGTCCATTGTCCGATCATTTAGAAGGGGACATTGCTATTGCCATCCCCACCCTCCTAACTTTGTGGGGAAAGTGTTCCCATGTCCCCCTAATAATTATGCCCATGAATCTGTGGGAATTGCACACTGTATAATACGTTCACTGTAGTGATAAGAAACCTAACTGTCAATAGACATGTTGGGGGGTGGATTCTGCAGAACTTACAGTCAGACCGGGCCATCTATATATAGGCATATTCACATTGTGGCCGATCCCAAGCCCCATGCGTGACCACGCGAAACCCCCGCACCCCCCCATTACGAGGACTGTGTGGTCTGTGCAACCCACGCAGAAGCTGCACAGGATCTGCATGCACACTGCACACATGGGGTTTAGGATTGCACCCAATGGCCATAAGTAATTGCTTGGTTTTAAGTTTTTTTCTGGCTCAGAGTGGCAAAAGTCCTGCCGCATTGTAATTGCAAAGTTCAAGAAAATTTGACAGGAAAGGTTTTCAGCAGAGCAAACTGTGTTTTAGTAACTAATAGAAATCAGGTAGTTACGGAGAGTATGAAATGGATTTCCTGCAAGTCAGAAAGGGTCTCTGGTATCTGGCTGAGGTCTTCTGTCATTATTGCGGCTGTTTTCAGCGAGATGGATCTTTCTGTTGCCAGAAGAAAATAAAGCGTCAAATAGCATGAGCTAGCAAGATTGCAAGTGCAAATTGTGGAGATTACTTGTATTGCTGTGTTAAGTGGAACAGAAGCCTTTGTTTGCTGGTAGCACTGATTCCTATAATGAAACATCAGCTCCCTCTTCTGTAATGACAGGGTAATGTTCCTGCTGGCTATTGAATACTCTTGTGTGGAAGGATAGTTATTGGTGGTATTGAGGTACGACTTGGGTTGAACTTGTGCACAAAATAACATGCAACATTTGTGATGTTTTGCAAGTAAATTAAAGTAAATTTGTAATTTACTTTAATTAAAGTATTGATTTGGATTCAGCTTGAGGGTCCCAATTCTGATCTTCCCTCACAGAAGGTCAAATAAAATGTTCTTCTGGAGTCCGTAGACTTTGAGCTGCATAAAACAAGTTGAGATCAGAATCGTACTCTTCGGGCGTTTTCACATGGGAAGGGAGGCATTGATAAAGTATGGTGAACCCATAGGTAGACCACTCCTACGGGCAGTGATGGGGAGTCCTTCAAACAGGCAGACCCACGTGGGTGGGGGAGCCACTGACACCCTTTCCCCTCTTGCAGTTCATCCCCGAGAAGCCCATCATATGGGAAGAATCTCAGAATTCCAGGCCTGAGGCAGCAGGATCACACCCCTGGAGGAAGCTTCTGCTGCCGCCTGTCATCCGTTGGGAGTGGCCAGGGAGGTGTGCGTGCCCTGGGATGCCTGCCATCAGCTGTTGGAAGGGACCCTGTGGGGGTGGAGGGAGGAATGTCCCCTGACTGCATCACCATACTGGTCTATCTCGAGTCTGGACCTGGCATGATATAGACCAGCCAGGGAAGCGGTGTCCTTGCCAGGGAGAGCAGTATTGTGCTCCACTGTATGGATTCCCCCATGTCAATTTCAAGCCAGGAAGTGCTTCCCTGGTTGCCACGTCAATATCAAGGCTTCCCAGCTTCTTGTTGTTATTGACAATAAACTGAATTGAATAACACAAATAAGCCAAAGAAGTTAATAAACTGGAGAGTCAGAAAATGAAATATCCAAAAGAGATATCCAAACAAAGTATCACAAGCATCTGCTCTGTTGGATTGGGTGTGAAGCAGCCAAATGAAACAGATAATAAATTCATATTGAATATTCATTTCACTTTTAACTTTACTGATAGTTTCTGTCAAGATAGACTGGCAAAACGAACTGTCTTGGCAATGTTTATTGCCCTATTAGATCACCACCACCACCCTGACATTGAAAGATAAATCAGTAAAAATCTACTTGGTAACTGGAGACATGGGTTGAAAATAAACGAGATGATAGCCCACATTAGCAACCACCAGGTACACGTTCTCCTGCTCAGCTACTAGTTGTTCTCTAGTAGGGATGGGTGAACGCAGTTCAGAAGTTCGGAGTTCGGCCCGAACTCGGCCTGTTCGGAAGACTGAACCGAACCGAACTTCTGAACACGAACTGGCTGAACCGAACTCAATTCCGAACATCGAAATGACCGAACAGTTCGGTCAGTTCGGATCGCGTTCGGGTGAGTTTGGGTGGCAAAAAAAGTTTCACTGTAAGGTCAAACGTGACAGGGAGGGGTAGTACTAGTCACTGAGGAGCAGACTTCCAGGCACTAGGGGTGGAGAGGCTTGCAATAAATAAAAAAAACCATATAAAAACAAAAAAACCAAATAAAAACCAAAAGAAACCATATAAAACCCAATAAAAAAAACCCCAAAAATATAAAAAACAAAAAAACCACCCATAACAACATTTCCTGAATGGCCGAACGGCCGATGCGAACGGCCGAACCCGAACCCGGCAAACTAACCGAACTGCTGAACCAAACGGATGAACCGAACGCAGCCGAACCGAACGGCCAAACCAAACGGACGAATTGAACGCAGTCGAACCGAATGGCCAAACCCGAACCGCGATCTGTTCGCCTATCCCTATTCTCTAGATGTTTGCCTGCAACCCCCATGCATCCCCCACTCACTCCCCACGCACAGCATCATCCAAGGACATTGTGGGCCCCACCGTGTCAGCCAGTGCATGCTAATGCACACCCATGTTGCTGTGTCTAATTAATTAGGTTCACCTACAGCCTCGCCTGCATCCATGTCCGCCAGCACCATAGAATCGCACCCATGGCTGCTAGTGGGGAGACGTTCTTTCAGCTGACAGAAGGGTGTAAGAGGAGAGAGGGAGCGAGAGAGCTCTGGTGGAAATGGGGTCACAGCCAGTGAAGATGCCTTCTCTGGCTGAGACTCCCCCCCACCCCTTTTCATCAGAAGCAGTGCTTGCATGTTCAGGCAACTGAAAGAGGAGACGGTCCTTCCTCTACCATCACCCACTCCTCTTGCAACCACCCAAGCATGTAAGCACTGCTTCTGATGGAAAGGGGTGTCACTCACAGCCAGGAGGAAAGAAGTCTTCTCTGGTTGTGAAAGCATGGAGTGTAACCACCAGTAGTGACTACCACCAGCATATGAAATGCGGGCAGGGGGCTGCCTGTTTATTAGCTCTACGGGCTAAAAAAAAATGTGAGTGGGGGCTGAGTGGAAACAGCATAGACCAAACATGGACTCCATAGGGCTAGTGTCCCATTTGAAAACACCCTGAGTGAAATCCTGGCTCTATTGCAGTCAATGGGAGCTTGGGCTTTGACTTCAATGGCACCAAGAGATTAGAGTTGGTGCAAAATGACCATTCCTGAGTCGACAGGAATTTTCATCTTTTTGGTAACCTTGGCAAACGTTCATGTTATATTACAGGTTCAGGATTCTTTTCACCCATTTTCTACTTTCAGTATTTCCGTCAGTAAGTTTCTGATACTATTTACTGGCACTTTTTTGGCACTTTTGGAATTTTCATGACAATTTTTTGTACTTTTTGGTACTTTCACTACACTTTTTATGATACTTTTGTAACTTGTGGCATCACTTTTGTTGTCACTTTTATCATCATGATCGGCAGTTCCAAAAATGTTGACCAGAAACACAAACAAATTGGTAGGAGCTCCCAAATAGCCGCAAAAGCAGTAAATGGGCCGTTTTGATGAAAACAGAATTTGCTGTGAATTGTCGTTTTAGTTCTACAAGATATCGCTCTATTTTTTCATATAGTATCCATTCGAAATTAAGAGGAATACATTTAAATTTAAGTCTGGTGAAGAATGACATAGAGTTGAGAGGGTGACGTGGTGATCATTTAACTGACATTCTGACAATGTGGATTAGGTTTTGGCTTATACCCGTAAATAAAATTTACTTACATATGTAGATTAAGTAATTAGAGTTCATTACAGATCAACCTTTGTGTATAGGTACAAAGGATTGTAGTCATGTGGATACGGAAGTCTGTACTTGTGTATCCTACTTTGTGAAGCATCATAAATAAATCTTTCCCTAAACTTTTGCTGTTACATTATATTGGATTTGTAAAGGGAATGATTATATCTTTTATTTGTTCTAACTGTTGTAATCTTATTCTCTGTTAGGCTATTCTGTTGACATATCTGGCTACTTATGTAACAAGATTTACCTTGCTGACCTTGTGGTGAGAAGACTATATATCTGAAAGTGCAATCTATTTTTCTAGGTTTACTATAAGTTTGTTTAGTAAAAGTTTATATTTAGAATACTTCAGTATATGTGATACTTATTATTTATTAAATAATAATAAATCAATTTTATTTGGCCATTTTTACACAGACGGGGTGGGGGGGATGGATGTTTTGGTGCGGTGGGTGGAGGGGTGTGTGCGTCCCTTTACATTTGGGAATTTGACACTCACCTTTCCTTTAAACCTTACATTAACTCTGTTGCCAAGTCCTGTTGGTTTGCCCTTCACAACATTGCTCGGATTCGCCATTTTCTCTCTGTCTCCTCAGCCAAAACCCTTGTTCATGCCATGGTCATCTCCCGCCTTGACTACTGCAACCTCCTCCTTACTGGCCTCCCCCACTCTCACCTGTCCCCCCTTATCTCTATCCAAAACTCCGCTGCTAGGGTCATCCACTCAGCCCGTCGCTTCGACCACGTGCAGCCTCTCCTCTCCTCACTTCACTGGCTCCCCCTTCCCAAATGCATCATTCACAAACTTCTGGTATTCTCTTATAAATCCCAACCTGGCTCCCCCTTACCTCTCAGCCCTAGTCTCCTTACACACTCCTGCACACACTCTCCGCTCCTCCTCTGCCCCCTCCCTCTCTCTCTCCCTCGTCTCCCCATCTCCCCTAACTGCCTTTGTCCCTTCTCCTTTGATTCCCCCCATGCCTGGAACTCCCTCCCTGCCCACATCCACCTTGCCCCTCCCTCCATCCCTTTAAATCCCTCCTCAAACCCACCTCTTCCTCGCTGCCTTTCCCGACACCTGCTACAACTTTCCTTTCAATATTTACTGTCTGCCCTCCCCGCAGACTCCTACCTAACTGTCATGTATCGTGTATATAGGCATATATCTTTGACCATTTGTGTTTCAATATATTGGAAATCAGAATTAGCCTTTCTGTATGATGACTTCCTAAAGAGCTGTCCTATAGTGACCTTTCTACTGAACTCTTGACCAGATGCTGGAAAATCAGTCTGTATACTGGAATAGAAGATATAATCCAGTCTGTTAAAGAAATTAACATTTTCTGTTGACTAGTCTCAAGATATGTGATGTTATGAATTGGAACAGTTCTCTATCTTTCCTAATTAGGAGCAGGACTTAAACCCCTAGTAGGCAGTCCCCAATTCTGGGATCTGAGCAGAGGCACTATGAAACAGACCACAAGCCCTTTAAATAGACATATGTTTATTACTATATCAATACAGAAAGAACTGGGAATATAGCACCAATACACTTGCATCTAGCAATAGCCTTCACCTACTCTAACAGCAAGCACACAAACAAAAAAACATATACATGTGTTCTTACGTGTCAGAGGTCTTGGGTCTGGTCTCAAGAGGAGAGGCAGGGCGGGGACCCAATCAAGGTCTATCTAGGAACCTAGCTGCTAGAGTCTTAGCTTTTCACAGCCTTTGAGAGCATTGGAAAGGACCAAGCATCGACCAACTGGCAGTCACCCGAGTGACTGGTCAGAGGGTACCATGCAAGGCATCTTTCCTATCTAGGACTGGCCTTTTTATCCTGTGACTGCCTTATGGTTATTCAGAGTGTGGTGTTGTCAGTGCTAAGCCTAGAAAGTTCTCCCATTGGCTGTTCAGATTTGGGGTACTTTCTGCTTAGTCATAGTTATTATGGTATGTCCTGGCCAGTTGGATCCTGCCTACCCCTCCCTCCAGATGGGAGGCCTGATCTTTGGCCATGAGTTGCCCATGCCCCTTTCTCTAAGGCATCTCAGTGTCTGACCAGGCCATCGTTCCTCCTTACATTGCTCAGTTCTTATCTGTTCCTGTAACCTTCTTTCTTGTTTATGTACAGCCATGTTCTGGGCATGGACAGTTCTTGCTAGTTCTGTTCTTGCTAGATGACAAGAATATATCCCTGTCAGCATATTTCTCTCTCCCCCTGCCAGCCTGTTTTCCTCATAATATGCATTTTCAATATTCCTAAACTTAAATTACTATAAAGCATATAGCAAGCAAATAAAGCATATAGGAAACTCATAGCATCCTTTCAATAGTTACAGATGTATACAATATTCTCTTGGTTCTATAATGCCCAATGCTTCAATCAGCCAATTAATTCACTACAGTGACTCTCTGGCAGGGCAGGAAAAGGCCTTGTTTGTTTGGAGTTTACTCATTGTCAATCCTATCTTATACAATATCAACCTGTTTTAGAATGTATCAACATGCTTCTTACTATGTATTTTGAGAAAACCCTCCCTGTCAGCAGTCTTGACCTGACGTCATTTTTAGCTGACCTCCAAGCATCTTTTTCTCTATAAGAAGGGAGAGGAGAAATGGATTTTTCAGAAAGCTTTCTTTCCTGAAGCTTCTCTCACTTCTTTCATCTGGCAGAATGGGGAAAGGACTGGGTAATATGTTATATCCTATATAATGCATTGAGTCAACCATAGCAATAATATGTTATATCTTATAGATGTTAAGATCTTTGAACTTGTAATAAGAGCTGTTCTTTGAACAAGACATGTCTTTCTAAGTCATGCACGTTTAACTGACACTGTTTCTTTTGTATTATGTCTTTATTTGAGCTTAAGTAAACTATTGCTTCATATTTTTACAGTATTCTTAAAGTCTCATAGCTTCATTTATATAAATAGTTAGTCTTTACAATACTTTGCTGAGCTGGCTGGTTTATTAGCAAAATGTAAACTCGAATTCCACGTATTGGAAAAGAGCGCCTTATATCCAGACCAGATCATGTCAGGCCTGGACCACTAAGCGCATATTCCTTTTGGGGAAACTGAGACACAACGCGACACAACTGTAACCAAGCCAAGCACGTGCACCTGAGACTTCGCATCCGCTTGAATGTTATTGATCCCTTGTCTCTTCCTTTCTAATTTTCTCAAGAGTAATTTATGTGGGACCTTATCAAAAGCTTTCTGGAAATCCAGGTACACTATATATGCTGGGTCTCCCCTGTCCACATGCTTGTTTACGTCCTCAAAGAATTCCAAGAGATTAGTGAGGCATGACTTCCCTTTGCTAAATCCATGCTGACTCTTTGTCATTAAGTCACGTTTAGCAATATGCCCAGTGATTCTGTTCTTAATGATAGTTTCCATCATTTTGCCCAGCACAGATGTCAAGCTTACCAGTCTGTAGTTTCCAGGATCACCTCTGAAACCCTTTTTAAATATTGGGGTTACATTTGCCACCCTCCAGTTCACAGATACAGTGCCAGATGCCAACGTTAGGTTACAAATTACTACTAGTAGGTTTGCAATTTCACATTTGAGTTCCTTCAGAATTCTGGGGTGAATACCATCTGGCCCTGGTGATTTGTTCATATTAAGCTTGTCAATTTGCTCTAGAACCTCATCCAACGTCACGCTGATTTGTGACAGTTCATCCAATTCATCATCTATAAAGTAGGGTTCCGGCGTGGGTATCTCCCCAACATCCTCCGCAGTGAAGACCGAAGCAAAGAACTCGTTTAGCTTCTCTGCAATGTTCTTGTCCTCCTTGAGTGCCCCTTTTATTCCCTGGTCATCTAATGGTCCAACTGACTCCCTAGCAGGCTTCTTTAGCAAGTCTCCTTTCAAATTCTTTTTTGGCCTGCCTTGTTAGCACCTTACAGTTACGTTGCCAGTGTTTATGCTCCTTTGTATTTTCCTCATTGGGGCTACCTTTCCATTTCTTAAAGGATAACTTTTTGGCTCTAATAGCTTCCTTTGCATCTCCATTTAGCCACAGTGGTAGATGTTTAGTCCTCCTGCTACCTTTTTTAACTTGTGGGATGCATGTAATCTGGACTTCCAAGATGGTGCTTTTCAACAGCCTCCATGCCTCTTGCAAACATATAGTCCTTTCAACTGTGCCTTTTAGTTTCTTTCTAACTAGCTTCCTCATTTTGGCATAGGGTATTTTCAGATATTATGAGATCACGCTCAACCACGGACAATCCCCTGTGCTGGCAAATGGTCCTGTAACATCTGGTTGCTCGCTGCCAGATGTTCACCATGGTGAACCACCGGTGGTGAGCAAAATAACCACGCTTTCAAGGATGGTCCGGGCACCATCTCCGAAAGCGTGGTTAAATGAACTATGGCCCGGAATCGGCGGATGGTAACGTCTGTTACCGCCGCCGATTCTGGGCCGTGGCCCAGACCTCAGGACAGAATTGGGTGCAGCAGCCAGATTGGCTGCTGCGCCCACCCGTCTTCAGGAGGGCGGGCTGATGGGGGAGCGTGAGGGGGCTGTGCGGCCACACGTTGCACCACGCAGCCCCGCCCCCTCCCCAGATTCCCTGTCGGAATCAGTCGGCTCATCTGTTGACGGACCATTTCAATTGCGGGGGGGAATCAAAAAGTGATTCTGTGATGGGGCCAATAGGCGCCCCGCCACGTCTGAAATCACCCATAGTCTCCCTTTTTAAAGTTAAAAGCCAGTGCTGTACTTTTAATTCACTTTCTCCCTCCAGCAACTGAGGGTGAAAACAGACATGATGGGTGATTTCAGACGTTACGGGGCCCGTTGGCCCCATACCGAAATCACCCAATTCATTCCCCGCTGGGATCACCCCGTCATGCCGTATCAGATGTGCTGGGGGATCCCGGCGGGGAATCTGGGAGGGGGCGGGGTCGCGCAGCGCGATGTGCGCCACACAGCCCCGCCCCCTCCGTGCACCCCACTGCCTGTCCTCTGGGGAGACGGGCGGGCGGCGGGACCAATGCGGCCGCCACATCAGGCCAGATTCGCCATGGCCCGGGATCCCGCCGGGGATCCCAGGCCGTGGCACCCAGCCAGATGTTCCTTTTTTTTGGTCCCCACCGGGGATCTCTTTGACCATGCTTCCCGGGACATTCCCCCCGCTAGCCCGGGAAGCATGGTTCAAATTGACCCCATGCGGGTATTGACCGTGGTGAACATCTGGCGGCCGCCAAACAGACGTTCGAGACACATTGACCACATGTGGGTATTCACTGTGGTTCACTGTGATCTCATAACGTCTGAAAATACCTGATGCTAACCACCCTTTAACCACCCTTTAACCACCCTTGGTGGTTATTTATGCTTAGGTAATTTCAGACGTTATGGGGCCCGTTGGCCCCATACCGAAATCAACCCATTCGCTCCCCGCCGGGGTCACCCCGTCACGCCATATCAGACGTGCCGGGGGGATCCCGGTGGGGAATCCGGGAGGGGGTGGGGCTGCACGGCGCAGTGTGCGGACGCACGGCCCCACCACCTCCACACACCCCGCCGCCTGCCCTCCGAGGAGACGGGCAGGCAGCAGGGCCAGTGCGGCCGCCGCGGCCAGCCGAATGCGCCACAGCCCGGGATCCCGCCGGTGATCCCGGGCCGTGGCGAGCGGCCAGACGTTACTTTTTTTTGGTCCCTGCCAGGGGTCCGTTTGACCACGCTTCCCAGGACATTCCCCCGGCTAACCCGGGAAGCGTGGTTCAAATTGACCCCATGCGGGTATTGACCGTGGCGAACATCTGGCAGCCGCCAAACAGACGTTTGAGTCACAGTGACCACAGGTGGGTATTCACCGTGGTTCACTGTGATCTCGTAACGTCTGAAAATACCCCATGTTGCAGGGCTGTACTGGTGCCCTATGCAGCCTTGAAACATGCATAAATGACCACCAAGGGTGGTTAAAGGGTGGTTAGCATCATGTCTGTTTTCACCCTATGTCAAATTTGATTATATTATGATCGCTATTGCCCTCATACCTCAGGGACTGCCTCACCCTCTGCGCTCTGGAGCGACTCCTGCGATCTGCCAGGGGTGCCTTCCTGGAGGTCCCCTGCGTTAAGCGGGGGGCCACGATGGAGAGGGCGTTCTCGGTGGCCGGGCCGCATCTCTGGAACTCCCTGCCGGAGGAGGCCCACCTGGCCCCAAACCTTTTAGTATTTCGGCAAAGATGCAAGACCTGGTTGTTCGCCTGGGCCTTTGGGGAGGGGGGTGGGTAGTTGGTTTTTATTCCCCCTACTCCCAGTAATTTATGGCCCAGGCCCTGTTTATATGTTGTTTTATATGTTTTAAATTGTTATATATGCCATTTTAGGCATTACAATGTTTTATATGATATTTTATGTTGTAAGCCGCCCCGAGCTGGGTTCAGGATGGGGCGGGGTATAAATTTAATAAATAAATAAATAAATAAATAATGGTTCGGCCACAGTTACTCCTTGCACTAGTTTCTGTGTGCCACTTAGTATTAGATCTAAAGTAGCTCCGGAACCAATTACTCTAAAAAGCAGTCATTTATGACATCCAGAAATTTTGCCTCCACATCCCGCCCCGAGGAGGCATACACCCAGTCAATATTGGAGTAGTTGAAGTCACCCAACTATTATTATTATTACGTTCCCAGTTTTAGTAGCCTGTTTAATCTCTGTTAGCATTACATAATCAGTTTCTCTATTCTGGTCAGGGGGGTTATAGTATAGCCCCACTGCTATACTTTTCTGCTTGATACCTGGAATTTCAATCCATAGGGATTCGAGGGAACAGTTTGCATCCTGTAAAATGTTTATTCTACTTGTCTCAATGCTGCCCTTAACATACAGAGCCACCCCACCACCAACATGATCTCCTCTCCTTTCAATATACCCTGTACCCTGGTATTACAGTGTCCCATTGGTTATCCTCCTCCCACCAGGTCTCTGTGATGCCTATAATGTCTAGATCTTCATAGATCTTCATTTAGCGCTATAAACTCTAATTTTCCCATCTTACTTTTTAGACTTCTAGCATTAGCATATAGACACTTAAAATGTATTCTTTTTTATTCCTCTGCTTAATGGGCACATTATAGGTAAGTGAAACAGGCACTCTGGAATCATTATCTGTCTGTTCTCCCCTGCATTCTGCTACTTCCATTCTGCTACTTCCACCGGCTGTGAAAACAGCCGAGCAATGTTTGTTCCGACAGTTTCTGTCTTCCGCAATTTCCACCAGCACTGCGAAGGAGCAGAACAATATTTGTTCCAACAGTCTCCGAGATTGTTCTGACAGTTTCCAAATTAGTGGAATGCTGATGGAATTAGTGGAATTCCAGCGGAATAGCTGCAGAAATTCTTAAATGGTGGAATGAAATACCAGAGTGGAAAAAGGATTTGCTGCTTCAGCCCTAATTACATTTCAGTTGCAATAAAACTAAGCAAAACAGCACATTCCAACTAACTAGGTTTATTCCGTCAGTATCTATAGTTCAGGAGAAATTAGAGAATTAACCACAGCCAAAAATGGTACAGCAAGCCATTTCTTTATGGAGAAGTGTCAATGCTTGGTTTAGCCAGGAGAGTACACCCTTGAGCAGAAAGGGCATGAGCTAAATGGACCACTTTCAATGTAATCTGATTTTTAGAATTATCCAGCAAATAGGACAATGTTAACGCTGGGTGATTTCAGACGTGACGATATCACAGTGAACCATGCTCAATTCCGCGTGGTGGCTGTGATAGCGTCACGTCTGTTGGGGGAAACGGATGTTTCCCCCCAGATGTTACCATGGCTGGGGATTGCATTCGACATGTGAGCAGCCGAAGCGGGGGGACCGGAGGCCG
>QEPC01005361.1:280769-308882 GCA_003113815.1 Sphenodon punctatus
CAGCAGCCTCATTGGCCCCGCCGCCCGCCCATCTCCCCGGAGGGTGGGCGGTGGGAGCGTGGAGGGGGTGGGGCCGTGCGGCCGCACGTTGTGCCGTGCGGCCCCGCCCCCTCCCAGATTCCCCGCCGGGATCCCCCCAGCACGTATGTTGCGGCGTGATGCGGTGACCCCGGTGGGGAATGACTAGGTGATTTCGGTACGGGGTCAACGGGCCCCGTTACATCTGAAATCACCCGCTGTGTCCCAATGCGTTGTCCCTACTAAGAAAGGGGTCATTCATTTGGTTCATATTTCTGCCTCATAAATAATGGGGTTTACTATTTATTATTTATATACTTCCAGCAATGTACCTGGGGCTGTACAATCAATTGGTCATAGACAGGTCCCTGCCCCAAGGGGGTTACAATGTAAGAAGGACAAGGGAAGGGAGACAAGGAAGAGGTGAACATAGGGAGAAACAAGGATACATTCATGAAGTTGAGAAGTCACAGGTCCACATTCTTAACTCAGGGTGTTTTTAGACAAGTGGGGGAAATTTGTGGGTTCAAAAGATGCATGAGGTAGGGGGAGTGCTTTTAAATGAACTCACACAGCAATGGTGTGGCGAGGGGAGTCTGGACCAGTGCATGTGCTCTCCCAGTGAGTGCCTCAAAAAGCAGCTCTTGGTCAGGGCAGTCGGGGAGAGTACTCACAGGGCTCCAGGCCCCCATCCCCCATCAGCTGTTGGTCAGGGCAGCTGAGGAGAGCTCGTGGGAGATTTAAAATGCAGATTAGTAAAACCTCAATATTGAGGTTTTACTAATCCAGGAGTTTTCCAGGACAGCTCACGCGAGAGGCATTTACACGAGCAGGTAATGACCACATTTACTGGAAAACCTGCGGGTCTGGATCTTGTGTAAAAAACCACACCCTTAGCTGCAGGGAAAGGAAGGATTCTGAAGGAGCAAGGGAAGAGAAGGCAATTTCCTCCTCATGAAGAGCTAGGGAAAGCCCAACAGAAGAGAGAGGTTTTCAGGAGAGACTTGAAAGTTGGGGGGAGGGGAGCACAACCAATGTATCCAGGGAGGGAGTTCCAGGCATGGGGGACAGCAATGGAGAAGGGGTGAATACATTTTAAAGAGCAAGGAAGTCATTAGAAGGTCATTATTTTTGTTGGATGCTGTTATTTACCCTCTATATTTCTGAAGAATGACATGGGACATCGTATCATTTAAATCTCCTTTGAAGATATGGAAAATTTTCTGCTATGGAAGTTACCCCCTCCCCCACTTAAATTAATCTATGAAAGATGAAAATGTAAATTCAAATGCCAAAAAAAATAATAAAAGCGATGGAAATAATAAGTCCGTTTTAATTTGGTGCAAGCTAATTCTGGGTGATAAAGATCTTGAACGATACAGGAAAACCAAAGATGTCGATAGGAAAGTCCAATGCAAATCTATTTTGGCATGAGACTCTTGGTGAAATAGACGTGCAAGTAACTCCACTTTAAGACCCCTTTAACATTTCTTATGCATGTTGCAGGGCTGTATTGGTGCCCTCTGCAGCCCTGCAACATGCATAAGAAATGTTAAAGCGGTGTTAAATCGGAGTTAAGGTGCATGTCTGTTTTCATCCTCCGTAGGACGCGGCCTTGCGATGCTCCTTGTGTTTGGTCTTTCTGTGGTTCCCTATAAAATTGTTCAAGTTTTCAAGAAAAGGGATTTCCTTTTCCTCACGGCCAGCATGGCTAGCTCGTCCAGGGATCTGAGATACACACTCAGACTGGGTGGATAGGATTCAGAGGCAAAGAACTGAGGTGATCCAGAGGCTTGAATGGAAGTCAGATGAGGCAAAGCTGAAGGAGCTGAAACATTGAGCCTACGATAAAGAAGGCTAAGCGGGGATATGACAACAGTTCCCAAATCTCTAAAAGGATGCCACAAAAGAGTTGGAGAACAGTTGTTTTCCGCTGCCACAGAAGGCAGGAGACGATGGAATGGGTTAAAATTCCACCAAGGCAGATTTCAGTTCGATATTAAGAAAACCTCCTTGACTGTAAGAAGACTTGAGCACTGCAATACAGTTACCTAATGATCTAGGGTCTCCTCTATTGGATGCTTTTAAAAAACAAACAAAAAAACAAACAGCTGGACAAGCTTCTGTCTATGATATTGTTGGTATTGCGTGCTCTGCCTTACTGAGGGTTGACCTGGGTGACCCCTGAAGATTCATTCAACATTTAAGATTCTAAGATTTTTATAACCCTCTCTGTCGGAAGAACTCGTGAAGTTCAGAAGCGTGCAGAACGGAATATTTATTATTGATTTATTTAGTTGTTTATCCCACCCTATTCCCGAATGGCTAACACCATAATAAAAACACAAATAAAATGCAAAGGATAAAACCCCCAAAGCTACAGAAAATAGCCATAACTCCCCCCAATCCTAACCCTGCCTCTTAAATGTGTGGCCTAATAAATAGAACAGACTTACACTGTCTCCAGAAGAGGCTCAGACTAATGAAACTTCAAGGGAAGGGAATTCCAAAGCCGTTGAGCAGCCATTAAGAACTCTTATTTGCATGTCCAGGCTGAAGAGACTTGAGCCAGTGATGGAATTTGCAGGTGAGAGATTTCAGCCAATCTTAAAGGCTGCAGAGAGACATATTGGGGGAGGCATGTTCATATCGAAAGAAGTTTCTCCAGTAAATGGTATCTTCTTAACTTCTTTGCCTCTTGTTTTTCTCATCTGTGGGATTAACACAGCAACCAATCTTTCTCTCCTACAGTCCTGACTAGTAACAATGGGCGCCTCCACATGAACTGCGGCGGGCTAGATCCCCACGCTAAGACTGAAACGCAATTCTCCGTTTCTTGATGAGAATCACAATTCTTGTCTCATTCTTGAAAACGGTAACAAGATGAAGATCAGCTGGATTCTCGCTAAGAAAAGCGAGACTCTCAAAAAACAGAATACCCAGTGCTGATGGGAGAAGGAAGGAAGGAAGGAAGGAAGGAAGCAAGCCACACTGTTCTCTGTCCAGCTTTTTTACTTTTTCTGGGGCTGGCAGCTGTTTCTGTGGAGAGAGCTTTCTGATGGCAAATTTTTAGGAATGGGACTGGAGAGATCAGGAGGCAGAGGGCAGACTCCGCTGATACTTTTGCATTCTATGGGCTAGCAGGAGTCATCAGCCAATAGGATGCTTGAAAGCTGTGCTAAGCCCACCTCTTCCCTTCACCCTCTCCCTCCCATGTGCAAACAGGGAGGAGTACTGTAGTTGATTTGCACATGTTTACCCATGTGATTGCCTTGTCTGAGGCTGGAAACAGATGGGGGGGGTGGAGAACTGAAGGGAAGAGGCAAGTTAAGCACATCTTTTCTGCATTCGATTGGGTGCTGACTCCTGCTAGTCAATAGGATGCTAAGATATAATCTGAGTCTGCCCCCCTCCCTCCTGCTCACCCCCCTACCATTCCTGAAAATTTACCATCAGAAAGCTTTCCCAGCGAGACAGCTCCCAGCCCCAGGCAAGGCCAGAAAGCTGGACAGAGAACAGCGTGACTTCCTCCTCCCTCCCCCATTTAAATTTCTTTGGGCTGGGAGGCCAGCCTGGCGTCAGAAGGGGGAGAGGGGAGTGAGAAATCTTGCAAGAATCAGGGTTGAGATGTCTGTGAGATCTTGAGCCTGGTTCTCGATTCTTATAAGATTTTTCACAAGAATAAAATCCATTCTTGTTTCAGCCCTGCCCCTGTGGGCCCCATGGTGGACAATCACTGCCACCACAATTCTGGGTCAGTGTGGGGAGTGGACATATGGTTTGCCCCTCCGCCCCCAAGGCAGCTGGGCATTCAGGCCACTGTCGGTCTTCCTGCCACACCCCATGGCAAACAGATTCACCCAGCCCTGCCCTAACCCCCTCTCCCAGTCCACCCACTGTCTCATCTCTGGTCGTGATATGCAGGACTGGAGCTAGGGCCAGTCTGTCAAAGCCCCACAGTGGATCTCGCTGTGCAGCGGGGCAGACAGGAACTGGGCACATGAATGGCAGGGTGAACTACCACGCCTTGGGCAGTCTTGCCCCTCTTTGAGTAAGGCTGGAGTGCCTGCCTTTTTCTGAGGACACATAGGGAAGCGGCCAGCTGCCTCTCCTGCTAAGTGGTGGGGTGAATATCTGGTGGCCACTGGGCACACAATGCACGGTGTCACATGGTAGAACTGCCCGGAGTTTGGGTAAGGATGCCCACAGCACAGTATATACATTATGTGGCTGCACCCATACTTGTGAGCCCAGTGATGCCCGTGGCTATATCAATGTCTTCCAACTATGGTGTCCCTTAGTTACCCTTGTCCAACCATCTCTTTCTGAAGCCTAATGAGCTCCAAAAACTTCAGCATCTTTATTATTGGTGACGTCTGGAACTTACTTCGACCTTCAGACTCTCAAGGTGATTTGCAGAGTTGGAAGCAAGGATTTCCTTATTTTTTTTCCTGTTCTTCAGCAACTTTGATATAGAACCAGAGAGACACAATGCAGTTGAAACCTGGCAACGCCTGTTTTTACAGAGTCCCCTTGCAGAGAGGGATCATGTTTAACCGGCTCAGCAGGTGACTTATTTGCTCTGTCCTTCCAAGATGCCTAGAAAGCAAGAAATAAGTGGGGGGTTTTTTGTTTTTTCTCAGACTTGAAGCTCTTAGGACTGGAGAGAGATTTTCAGGATGTGAGTGAAAGGCTGAACTCATGTACAGCCTGGAATGTATATAATGGAAAGATTTTATATTAGGACAGGTGCACACATGAAAAGCTTTTTTTCTGTTTTGAGAGTGCGTGTGTTGGTTTCAATGGTATAATGCACATTAGGAACAATATAGGAATCCTCAGACATGTAGATCATTTCAGTACTAAAAAACTGTGAACACTTGACAATCATCAGTATATTCTGTGATGGTTGCTTGTAGCTAGACCAGAAATAGGAAGCTAATTTGCTAGGCACAAGTAATACTCACAATTTTGAGTATCATGTTGGGTACCCAACGGGCTACCTGAGTACCGATTAGGCACCTAATTACCCCAAAATACTGGGTATACTAATAAAACTTGATATTTGAAATTACTCATGTTTTGCAGAGTATCCCAGAATTCGACTCTGTTTTACTGAGTGCCGAGTAACTGAGGAATTGGCCTGGTTCCTGGTCCAGTACTTGGCAAATCCTTGAATAATCAATATATGGGGCTCTTTCTACCCTTTAGAAGGAGACTCTGTACTCAAAAAATACTCAGTACTCAGTTTTATGTTATCAAGTATTTTACAGAGTACCAAGTATTTGGCCTTGTTACTGAGAACCAGCCAAACACTTGGAGTCAATCCTTGGAAACTTGTAAATACTTGTAAATAAAATATTGATGGTTCAGCACAGCCCTAACTGGGTATGGTATTACTATTCCCAAGATACTGATTCATGGCTGTACCAACCATACCAATTGGTAAAACCTTTCCCCAGAGGTTCATTTGAGCCTGAGTGTCTTCTGGAGGCAGCGTAAGACCTTTTCATTTGAGAAGGCATTTGGTGGGCAGGGATAGGGGCTACGGGGTTTGGTGGGTGTGTTTGGGGTAGGGTTGTGGGAGGGGTTGGATTTGGGGAATAGGATGGTGATATTGGGTGCATTTTGTGGGGTTTATGGGAAGCTTAGAGATTTGGGGGTTACTGTTTTTATGGATTTTTAATATGCTTGTATGTTTTATGTTATGTTTATATTTTATATTTGTACGCCACCCTGAGCCTTTTTTTAGGGAAGGGCGGGATAGATAAATTAAATAAATAAAATAGATGAATCGAGATAAAAAGTTTAAAAATCAGTACCGGAAGTCAGATAATCAGTACTGGAAGCTGGAAAATTGGGACAACAATTGATAAATTGGCACATTGGGTAGCCCACCAGGCACTAATTAAATACCTATCAGTACCCAATTTTACCGGATCGGGTCAAGAACCACATCAAGTACGACACTTCTGGTCCTGCTAGATCTCTCGGTCGCTTTTGATACCGTGGACCATGGGCTGCTGTTGAGATGGCTGCGAGATCTGGGGGGTCTGGATGGGACTGTTCTTGGATGGTTCCCTCAGACAGAAGCCAGCGGGTGGTGCTGGGCGCTGAAACATCATGCCCCCGGACCTTGACCTGTGGCGTTCCGCAGGGTTCCATTCTGTCTCCACTGTTATTTTATGTGTATATGCAGCCCCTGGGGGAGATCATGAGACGGTTCAGGGTGTATTGTCACCAATATGTTGACGACACACCGCTGTACCTCTCTTTTTCAACGGACCCAGGTCCTGCCATCTCAATACTTTTCCAGTGTTTGGAGGCCGTGGCAGATTGGATGAGGCAGAGCAGACTGAAGCTGAACCCAGATAAGATGGAGGTGATGGTAATGGGTAGGGCGAAGGAGGTGTCAGCTCCTCCTATTGGGGGGGGGGTCTACCCTCCGGTTGCCCAGCAGGTACGGACTCTGGGGGTGATTTTGGATGCGGACCTCCACCTGGATCGTCAGGTGGAGGTGGTGGCTAAAGCTGCCTTCCACCAGCTGTATCTGGTGCGGAGGCTGCGCCCATACATCTCCAGACCCGACCTGGCCTCACTCTCATCCATGCCTTCGTTACCTCGAGGCTTGACACTGCAACGCACTCTACATGGGGCTTATCTTGATATTGGTTCAGAGGCTGCAGCTGGTGCAGAATGCGGCAGCCTGTCTCCATACGGGGATGGGTAACTGTGAGCACATTACACCAGTGCTCCATTCTCTGCACTGGCTACCTATAGCGTACTGAGCCAAGTTCAAGGTGCTAGTATTGGCATACAAAGCCCTATACGGTCTCGGACCCTCTTATCTCAGGAACCGCCTTGCCTTCCATGACTCAGGACAGACCCTCCGATCCACTGGGGGCACCTATCTGGAGGTCCCCTGTGTATGGTGGGGGGCCACCATGGAGAGGGCATTCTTGGTGATTGGGCCACGGTTGTGGAACTACCTTCCAAAGGAAGCCTGCCTGGCCCCGGGTCTGCTCGCCTTTCAGCAGGCATGCAAGACTTGGCTGTTTGCCCAGGCCTTTGGAGGGGAGGGGGGAGGGAGGGGTAAATGGGGGAGATTGGTCGGGTGGGGAATTTGGGCAATTGGAGGGTAAGCTTAGAGTCGGGGGGGTTAAATTATTTAATTTATCCAGTATTCTCCCCGGTTTCCCACCCCTATTAAAGATCATAAACTAAATACCTCACACACGGAGATATTTAGTTTGCGCCAGTCGTTAAACAATGCATGACCACTTTGAACGCACGTTAACGTGTGATGCATCACATCTAATCCCGCCTTGTGGGATTTTGAAAACTCATATGAGCAGGTCGCACAACTTTGACCTGATCATCTAAAAGCGACCTTAGAGCACAAGCCTGAGAATATTCTTGAGGCAGTGTAAAACCTTTATTTTATGCATAGTATTTGGCAAGCAGGGATAGCACTTGGGATGGGAGGTTTAGAGGTGGGGGGGTTAATGTATTTTTTTTTTTTTAATGTATTTATGTTTTTAATATTCTAAGGAGATCTGAACATTAGGGGAAATGTGGATTTAATAAATCAATCAATAAAATAAACAAATAAATAAATAAATAAATAAATAATAGTGAGGTCTTTAGCACTTCAAAGTCAGTGTTCATGTAGATGAACCTCAAATGAAACATTTGCAAACAGGAAAACCACAACTAAAATTAGACTGCTAAAAATAATGGAACCTTGTCCCCTGGGAAAAACAGGCCAGAGGGTTTTGCCTTATGATTTCTGCATCAGAGCTAGGGCTGAAACCACTACCTAATTTAATACCTATGGGTAATACCTACAATTTTGGGTACCCACGTTGGCACTATGTCAGGTACTTGGCAGGCTACCCAAGTACTGATCATGTATCTAATTAACAAAAAAATCTGCATTTACTGTTACCAATTTACCCATTATACCCATTTAACTGGCACTAAAAATCAAAAAGGTGGTAGAGGAGTTTTAAAACTAAGATCTGGGGGAAAGCTGACAGTTTCTGTGGAGCACATTGTTCGGACGGAGGCAACCTAAAGAGATGCACCATTAGTCGTGATACAGTGCTTTCTGTTAACTTGGAAAAATGGGACTGGAAGTCAGTATTTCAGGACAGGAAGCCAATATTCTGTGACAAATATTGGGACATTGGGTACTCCGAATGGGAACTAATTTGGTATCGATTAGCACCCAAACTTTTCAGGTTGATTCGAGAGGTATGCCCATTTTTGTGGATACTTATTTAAGTTCTAATCAGAACCAGTTTGCCGCTGAATGCATCAGTAGATAAAGACTAGAATATCTGAAGGGTGTGCATGGTGTTTGCATTGAACTCCCTGGGTGTACAATACACCGTGTGCACATGCCAACTGCATGCACGTTGTGCAAATGCCAAGTGCGTGCTGCTGCAAGCTTGCCCAATGTGCAGACCTTAGATCTGCCCTGTGCTGTAAGTGACTTGTTGAAGGTTGAGGAACAAACCTATTGCAAAGGCAGGGCAGGAACTCAAATCCTGTCTTCTGGTTTTAGAATTAAATCTCTGGGCTATCCTGCCTCCCTATTGCAGGCCACTAGAGATTGATTTGTGCCAGGTTTGGCAGGGCTCAGCCTTGGCAATTATTCAAGATACTGTCACTTCTGCTGTTTTACAAGAGCCACCTATGGCTAGATGCAGGATGACAAGCTTCATCCACAATCTTTCCCCCCAACAATGAATATCAACAATAATGGGGATGATCGGTAGTGCAAATAGCTGATCAGCAACAGCAGTGCCAGCCCCCAGCCCCAACTCCCATCAAACTTAAACAATTTCTGAGCAAGAGGTGGCAAACTATGGGTTGGAACAGTGGCTGATAGAGTTTGGGGCTGACAGAGTAGCTCCACTGACCCCTCTGAATACTCCCTATGTTTCTGGGGTAAATGGGAGGAACGTCCAGGGCGGGGCTGATATTTTAAATGGTAAAAACTATTTTTTACAATGCTGTCTTTGTTGGGTACTCACTTCTGCTACAGGCAGCAGTAGAGTACCCAAGTAGAGATGAGCCAAATAAATAGCTAAGAAATGATCTGCAATTAAAATCCAGTACTCTGAATAGTTTGACAGTAGAGCGGAAATGAGTACCTAATTTGGTACCTGCGGGTAATACCTGTTTTATAAATACTGTGTCAGGTATCCAACGGGCTATCTGATCACTGATCGGGAACCCACATGCTTGGAAAATTAGTAATTTCTGGTTTCAATTTTTTTTCTTCCATTTTCTGGTTATTGATCAGTAACTTCATATGAAAAACTGAAAAATAGGGACAGACAACCAAAACATCAGGCGGTGGAGTTGACATTCTGGGACATTCCAGGACATCGGTTACTTAAATCAGGACATAATTTGCGTACCCATTAGTACCTAATATTTTCAATTCAGTTCAGGTTCCGAAATGGTATACCCATTTTTGCAGGTATCAATTTTGGCTTTATTTGGCAGCTGTTTGGTTACAAACTGATTACCACAGTGTTAACCAATAAACTAAATGACTGGACTTAATACAGCAAAATTTAACCTGCTTATTGTGTTACCATTACAAGATTACAACTGAGTTTCCGCATAATTGAATGTTGTTGTTCCTACTATAAAAACAGACCCAGAGGGTGGGAGGGAGTAAATAGGAAAGGAATTATGGTTAATATTAAATAATGATATGGTAATATGATAAATGGTAATATGGTAAATACTAGTACAAAGTGGTATTATGAGAAACTGATAGTCCGTTTATCTGGATAACACGCAGAATAATAAAGCCATATGTTGATTGATATCTGGACCTTTCTGGATCACAGTGAACACCATGGATCTGGCCAGATACTGAATATGAGTGATTATTAGCTTCAGCTCTAGCTCTAACTCCAAACTACCAGCCATCCCAACAGGTAACCTGACTCCCTGAGCCCCAGGTTAACTCATCGCTCCGGCCGGGCTGCTGCTCCTCTGCTGCAGAGTCCTGGTTGCTCCCTGCTTCTCCCTGGCCTGCACACCATCCAGCTGAGTGGGGAACTTCTCCATTCAACTTTTTCTGAGTTTTTGGGGAGGGGTGGAATGAGGAGGGCTCTTCCCATCTAAGTGTGCCCCCTTAATGGGTCGTTCCCAGGGGGACCTAAAATAGGAGAGTACGCTACAGTTAAAATCTAGCATTCCAGTTAGTTTGGCAGTTATTTCAAAATGTACTGATTACTGCAGAGGTTAACTCCCAAACCAGATTACAGATACTGGACAGCTTAGGTGGTCAACGGTAGCGTGGGCTCTAGTTTTGAAATTTTGGGCTAAGCTCTCAAAGTTTTGTACTCATGGGTTGATTCAGCACTGAAACTGGATGCCTATAAGAGATCGTGGCAGAAGGCAGTGGAACTCTATTTGGGGAAACTGGGGTTTCACCCTGAATATTGGGCTGACAAAGAATTGGGTTGCATGATCAAGGAAATTTCCCCTTAGACTAGGGGACAGGGATTTTCAGAAGGAGATTGCGGCCATTCGAGCCTCACCCCACGTTCATAATTATTTATTATTTACATCGCCCCGACTCAATATGGCCAACTACTTAGATTCAGGTATTTCCCCGACAGGGAAATATTTATTCTTGCGTGCTAGGTTTAATGCCTTACCCACTGCCCTGCTGGAGGGTCGCACTTGGGCCATGGAGTTTTCTGCGTGGTTATGCCCGTTTTATGCCCAATCTGTAGAGACAGTCCAGTATTTACTTCTGAGTTGCCATCTGTACGATGGTATACGTTCAACTTACCTTTCTCATTTCCTGCAGAAATACCCTGGTAGAATAGAGCATTATTTGCTCTGTCTTGCTTTGGCAGATGTGGATCCCAATGTTACAGCGGCAGCGGCTCAATTTTTAGTGGCTGCAGTTAATTGTCATTCTCTTTTTTTGCAATCTCGATTTTCTATGCTTTAGGGACCTTAAGCTGTGGCATTGTGATTATTCCTTGTCTGGTTTGACAATGGTACTTGAGATTATTTTAAGGGTTTATTTTTATATTGTTTTATGTCTTTGCATTTGTACTTATATGCTAATTTAGGGGTAAAATTCCCCACTTTGTTTTTATAGATAGGTTTACTTTTGTGTGATGTAACCTTGTTATTTGATGTTTGTTGTTTTGTGTATTTGGCCTCGGCCGCAATAAAATAAAATAAAATAAAATAAAATAAAAAATAAAATAGATACTGCCTAAGTGAGTCAGTTTAGCACATTATTTTTTTTATCACATTACCATATTACCTCGTGACCGCATAACCAAATGTTATCACTGCTATTCTGAAACCAGATCAGTAGAAAGGGATGGAGTAAAAAAAGACAAATCAGGAGCACATGATAAGGCAGCAAAAGGCAACGTGGTAAACAGCAATGCAGTACAGGGCTGGCCTTACTGTGAGGCGGTTCAGGGCAGCCGCCCTCGGCCCTGCTCCTGGGAAGGTCCCGCGCTTGTGGCCCCAGCTTCCGGCCACTGTCTATCTCGAACAGGGAGTGAGGGAGAGGCAGAGGCACCACATCTCTCTCGCTCCCTGGCTGAGTCCAAGACAGACAATGGAGGGGGCCCATAGGGATGGGCGAACAGATCGCAGTTCGGGTTCGGCTGTTCGGTTCGTTCTTGTTTGGTAAGCCCGTTCGGTTTGGCTGTAAGGTTTGTTTGCCACATTCGGGTTTGGTAGTTCAGTTCGGTTCAGGCATTCAGAAAAAGGCTCTTTGTGCGAGGAATGATGGCCCCAGACCGATGACGGTAGGTCCTGGGGCTAGAGAGGCAGCTTCTAGCCATTGGCCACAGCCCTCCCTGCCAGTAACTTGGCCTCAGAACCCTGATGGCGGGTCCTGGGGCTGGAGTGGCTGTTTCTTGATGCGGTGGAATGACATCGTTTCTGTGCAAGGAATAATGGCCCCAGACCCATGACGGTGGGTCCTGGGGCTAGAGTGGCAGCTTCTAGGTATTTGCCACAGCCCTCCCTGCCTGTAATGTGGCCCCAAAGCCCTGATGGCAGGTCCTGGGGCTGGAGTGGCTGTTTCTTGATGCGTGGAATGACATCATTTCCGTGCGAGGAATGATGGCCCCAGACCCATGATGGTGGGCCTGGGGCTAGAGTGGCAGCTTCTAGTTATTGGACACAGCTGTCCCTGCAAGTAACCTGGTTGTAGAACCCTAACGGTGGGTCCTGGGCCTGGAGTGGCTGTTTCATGATGCGGTGCAATGACATCTGGGGAGTGAGGAATGATGGCCCCAGAACCCTGATGGCAGGTCCTGGGGCTGGAGTGGCTGTTTCTTGATGCTTTGGAAAATCGACTCTCTGTACAAGGAATGATGGCCCTAGACCTATGATGGTGGGTCCTTGAGCTAGAGTGGCAGCTTAAAGATATTGGCCACAGCCCTCCCTGCCTGTAACATGGCCCCAGAACCCTGATGGCGGGTCCCGGGACTGGAGTGGCTGTTTCTTGATGCTTTAGAAAATTATCTCTCTGTGCGAGGAATGATGGCCTCACACCCATGACGGTGGGTCATGGGGCTAGAGTGCCAGATTCTAGATGCATATTGGCCACAGTCCTCCCTGCCAGTAATGTAGGCCCCAGAACCCTGATGGTGGGTCCTGGGGCTGGAGTGGCTGTTTCTTTTTTTCTATTTATCTATCTCTACACTAAATCTAACTGCTATTAACTATTCTAAAACCTATTGAACTAAATGGAATATCCTAATAATTAAATATAAACGCCTTGTCCTACAAACACACTGTATCTCTATCTATCTCTATAACTAAGCTAACTACTATGTATATCTATCTAGTAACTGTCTATCTAATAACTATCTATCTATCTATACAATATTACACAGGGGGAAACACAAAGAACACAGGGAGGGGTACAAAACTGAAATGAAAATCAATCTAATAATACATTATCGTACTCTAAATAAATCCAAAACTTAAAACAGGGGAAGGGAATCAGGGATGGAATAAGAGGGAGAGGGAAAGGATTCAATGGAGGGATGAGGTAGGAAGGAAGATTGAGCACAGGGAACACAGGGAGGGGTAAAAACAAAAAATAATACCTAAATATATCTAATATAATCTAAATAAATGATAATATGGAGGTAGATAGGTTGGGTGGGTGAAATAGGAGGAGTATGCAATGGATTGAGGAGGACAAAACTGCTGGGGGAGGGAGCCTTCTGAAATGTCTGCTGTTCAGGAACAGTGACTAGCTCAGAACGTGTTGGGAAGGGGGGAGGCAATCAGTTTTGTTTCTTGCTGAGCCCGCCTCACCATAAGCCCCATTGACTCTGTGCACCCTAGCCCGTGGCCAATCACAGACTGCGAAGTCAGTGGTGGGAGGCGAAAAGGGATGGTGATTCGACAGACTGGCTGCTACTCCAAGCCTCTCCACCCCTGTTGCCTGGAAGTCTACTCCTCAGCTGACTCCCCCTTCCTGTCACGTTTTGCCTCCCAGTCACACGTTTTTGCCACCCGAACTTACCCGAATACGATCCGAACTGACCAAAGTGTTTGGTCATTTCGATGTTCGGAATTGAGTTCGGTTTGGTCTGTTTGTGTTCGGATTCGGGTTCGGGCTTGGTCATCCGAACAGGTCGAGTTTGGGCCGAACTCTGAACTTCTGAACCAAGTTTGCCCATCCCTAGGGGCCCAGGGAGTGAGGGAGAGGCAGAGGCCCTGCCTCACTCTCACTCCCTGGCCAGTCCGAGACAGGCAGTGAAGGGAGCCAGGGAGTGAGAGAGAGGCAGAGGCCCTGTATCTTCCTCACTCCCTGGCAAATTCCAGTGGCAGCAGGTGCAGTGGCAGATTTAATCTCCTGCTGCGGCGCCCACCTGACCCAGGGAGCTGATGAGTGGCCCCACCATGGGGCGCAGGCCGGTGGCGGTGGATGAGCTATGCCTCGAAAAATGGCTGGATTTGGAATGGGCATAGGGGAGTGCCCCCTCTGCCCGTTCCTGAGCCCAGGCCCAGGTAGCATCCCCAGAGAGAGCTGAGTAGTGCCCCCTGAGTTGGGGAGCACCTCTAGGTCCACCAGTCACAGGCGGCTTTGCCACCAGCAGGAGAATAGGACCCCAAATATCTCCCCCACCCTGGGCCCTGCAATTCGTAAGTCTGGCCCTGATGCAGTAAATGGTAATGGGGTAAATGGTAGTGTGGGGTATCATGGCAAATCAGTAGTCCACTTAACCACATGTCTGTTGGATGCTAACTGCATACCATTTGGGATCCGATCAAATAAACGATAGCAACCAATACTGATTTCAATTCCAGTTGCAGGTATATGTTCTTAACTGAGTCACATGAGGAAAAGGGGGAATCTGTGGCTCAGGTCATAGTGTGCTTGCTTTGCATGTGGAAAGTCACAAGTTCAATCCCAGGTATCTCCGATTCAGGTTCTCTGGTAGCATGCCTGGGTGATACCTCTGCTGGGGATCCTGGAGGGTCTCTGGTAGCATGCCTCAGTGAGGCCTGAGCTCAGTCTGAAACCCTGCTGCCGTGTCAGGTTGTGGCAATACTGGGTTAAGATGGACCATGGGTCTGACTCAGGCAGCTCCTTATATCCCAGAGAATAAGGTGATGAGCAATTTATGGGGTGTGTGGAAATTGGGGAAGTCTGAGGTAAGAGGTAACTTTTTAGGAGGCAATTGAAGGTCGGGAGTGAGGATGCATGTTATAGCCATATTAAGGATAAATATCTGTTATTGGTTGCAATACTGCACTGATTAAGCCCTAAGGTAAATATATGAGTAAATAAATTAAATTGAATACTTATTTCATTAAGTAAGGCAACTGAGATTGCCACAGTTTCTGTTTTACTGCAGAATACTCTCCCAATAAAACACTTATCCAGTTGAATTGATGATTGTTGGGTAGGAGAGATACACATGTAAATGAAAGAGTTGGACCGGAGCCCAAATATAGTTTAATTGCTTTGCATTGCCCTCCGCTTCTTAATTTCCTCTTATGCTGCTAGTGCACGGCACCAACTTCTAGTACACGCACAGATCAAAATGCAAATATTATTATCTTATTGTCACCCTATTAACTCAGTGGAGTGTCTGTGTGGGAGTTTGTCATTTAATGGTGACAAGGTTACAGATGCCGTCATCTTAAAAATGCATATTTTCTGGCTGAAACAGTAAACTAACATTATGGTACAGCAATATGACACTTACTGCAGCATTATAGGGCCATCATTCTCCAGCTAATCCAATTCAAAGCGAATTCTGGTGGCGTGAATCTTAAACTTGCTGCATCAAGAAAGCAACGGGCCAAGTTGTTTTTTTTTTAACAACCTGAACCTGCCATTGGACATTGTGTGCACACTCTCAATCTGTCGAGTGTATCTGTGACCCCAATCACCCTTGCATAGCTTTGCTTCAGGGTGTGCTAACATACAACATTTATCCACTGTTTTACTGTTTGTTTATTATGGCGTGGCTTTCGCCATATGTTAAAAATTAAAATACAAACACAAACAAAACACCCACATAAAATCAATGATTTGGAACTAATGCCAGACACAATTCATCATTAACAATGATCCAAGTCCCTCAAAACAATACTGCGGAAATACAACATAACATCCTCATATGGGTTTTGTATTGCTACACAGACAATTGCATGCATCCAATCCATGTAATACTTCATTGGTGGCTAAAGGTTAAACACCAAAGGGCAATTCTAAGTGGTGATACCACAAAAGGCGTCAACAGGATTGAGAATCCCAAGTCAGTTTTAAAGAATTATCAACGGGTTATAGGACCTCCCTCTCCCTGCGGCCCAATTGGTCTTTAATATATGCCCTCTTTTCAGCAGCCAAAAGTGTAAAGGTCCCCAGGGCAACAATTGCCTCTTTCTGGGTCATAGAGAGAAATGCTAAAAAACAACCCCCAGAGTCGAAAGTCAATCCCTGGGGTAAAAGCGGTAACAGCCATACCAACCGCAGAGTGGCATAATAAGGGCATTTTAGGAAAAGATGTTCCACGGATTCTAACTTCCCTCCTGGAACAAGTGCATAGCCTTTGCCCAGGAGGGATGCGTTTATACCGGCCCTCAGTCACAGCTGTCTCCATAAGCTGCAAACAAAATAATATATATGCTCTACGAAGTTTGGGATTAGTTAACAAATCCAAATATGGCTCTAGGGTAGGTAGAAGCTTGATCTCCCCCAACTGTGGTGTCGCCTTCCATGACCTTACTATAACCATGTCTTCCTGCCTCGCTACATCCTGGAGCCTGTAAAAGATCTCGGCTCTGATCCCTGAAAGAGCTTTACCACAATAATATTCAAGGGAGTGTCCCATTTCCCTAATCAGGCAAGCTAGGTAGAGAAGCCAGGAGTAACTCTGCAACCCAGAGTACAGCAACTTTTCCTTAAGACATTGAAGTGTTAATGCTGTCTCCGAATGGCTGAGCAACCTCAGCCAGTATCTTAAATAAGCCTTTTTGGCAAGTAATAAGATCGATGGAACTCCAGTCTCGGCCCTGAGAATTGCCCCCTGGACGCTAGAGCGCCTACCTTGAACAGCTGCCTGAGGAACAGATTCTGAACCCTTTCCAAAATTGTGATATCCGGGAAAGGGACAAACTCCATCCCAAATAAAAGGGTTGATGGAATCTTGGCTTTATAAACTCCAAGGAAGGCTGAAACAGATATCCCTCTTTAGATGTTATAGGCCTTGACCACGCAGCCTGTAAGGCTTTGTTGGCCCTAACCTTCAAATGAAGGTTCCTATAGCTAAAGGACACTCCCAAATAATTAAAAGAGGTAACTAAGGCAATATTCCGAATGCTCACCTTCCAACTTGTAGGCAGATTTCTTCTACCAATAACCATTATCTTGGTCTTGGAGGGATTTTAATCCAGACCGTTAGCTGAGCAATAACCATGCAGTTTCTCCAGTGCCCTCTTGATTCCTACCTCTGTTTGAGACAGCAGTACAATATCATCGGCAAACTGGAGCAGGCCCATGGGGAAATCACCAATTTTAGGAGCATGAATCGCCTCTGAGTTAATGCTGCTTGGTAAATTGGCAAGGAAGAGATTGAATAATAGGGGTGCGAGAACACATCCCTGATGCACTCCTCTCCTGATTGAAATAGCAGAACTCAAATTTTGCCCCAGGTTCCCCCTAACCCGGGCCATGTTGTTCGTATGCAACTGCACTAAGGCCGATAGTAACGTATTGTCCAATTCAAGGGCTCTCAGTTTAGCCCAAAGCCTAGCTCTAGGCACCAAATCAAAAGCCTTGGACATATCGGCAAAAACCAAATATAATTTGCCCCTCTTAATTTTAGAATACTTATGAATGATGTGGGAAAGAATATAACAACAGTCCAGAGTTGACCGGCCTTCCCGAAAACTGAACTGTTCATCAGGGATAACAGCCCTTTCATCTGCCCATCCTGGAGACAACCAAGCAGGGCCTTGGCAAAAACCTTGCCTGCTATAGACAGTAAACTAATTGGTCTACAGCATGCGGGATCATAATAATTCCCCTTCTTAAAGATGAGAATAATGGTGCTGCAGGACCATGTCTGGGGAATTTCTCCTCTCTTTATCAATGTCAAAAACAAAGGAGACAGAAGTTGGGCCCACCACCAGGGGGCAGCCTGCAAAACTTCGGCCGTAAGCTGGTCGGAACCTGGGGCATTGTTTAAATTTAGACCTTTTATTATTTCTATAATCCTGAATTCAAAAAAATCCTCAACTTGCCAACTGGGGGAGGAGTCCTCACACAAGGACCCAACCAGGTCCTCGATACCCACTTCCTGCTCAGAGTAGAGGGTGCCAAAAAAGCTTTCCCACTCCCTCACTGAAACCCATCCCCCAGAACCCTCCTTTGGCTTCAAGATTTTACTTAAGGAAGCCCAGAATCTACCCAACTTGCCAGTGGCCAAATCTATGGCCATCCTGGCCCATTGCCACTGGTAGTAGCCAAGCCTGGTGGCCTTGATTAGTTTTGGATATTCTGCCCTAACCTTGATAAACTCATCCCTAGATTCCTGAGATTGGCTAATGACCCATTAAGTTGCACTAAATGTTTTTTGGCGGCCTTACACTCGATATTAAACCACGACCCCCGAGATCGGGGGAAACCACCTTGCTTAGTTGGAATGAATGCGCACGATCATAATACTATCTCTTCGTATATATTAAGCAAAACCCTAGGTTCATGAGAGTCTAACATCACTGAACTAAGACGAAGAATCTCATTAGAATTACTAAAAGTATGCAATATCTGCACTAAGGAGAAAAAGGGCAACCTCCTCAGTGCCCCAAGGGAAATATTACCTACATTAGAATCCATCCTTGAGACCTCAGGGGGTTCCCCCAACAGCTTAGTTGCCATGGCCACTCTCCGACCTAATGAGAAGCTGGACCTTATCAAATTTAACTGATGCTGTCATGCCAACCAGTATCAGATCAACCTTACTGCGACCCTGAGGTCACAGAAAAGTTAACCCTCCCAATGGATCATGAAGAGAATCCTCATTAAGGACTACCAGCCCTAGTCTCTGGATCAACCCAAACAAATGAACTAAGGTTGGGTGCCCCTTCTGCTCAATCAGGTCACTTGTACTAAATTCAAAATTAGGTTGATCCCTCTTGGCTCCCAACACCTCATCTAGCTGAGTATTAAAATCATCCATTAAGATAATTGTTGCACGGGGAAATTGCTCCTCTGATAGTAATATTTCTTCTTCCAATACGTGCCAGACATCTGACTTATAATAACGAGAAGTGCCTGGGGGGGATATACACATTGAAAACAATATATTGATCTAAAATTGGATCGCTCCACTCCAGCAACCCCATCTGAAATTCGGGCCGAGACATGATGATGGAGGTAAATTTACCTACTCCAATATCATTAACCAGGAAGGCCAAGCCTCCAGAAACACGTCCCTTGGGCCCTCCCTTGGAGCCCCCATGCAAAATAATTTGGATCCCAGCCAATTTGATGTTACATGGCTTACGTATCCAAGTCTCCTGGAGGCAAACCAGGTTAAACCCGGCCACAAAATCCAACCAATCTTGATCTAAGACAAGCGATTTTAGACCCAAGATGTTCCATGACAACAAACCAAATTGAGCCCTATTTCCATTACCTAATAAATGGGGGGTGGGTGGGGGATACCGGGCATCGACAGGAATTTACCCATTGGTCGACAGTTTTCATCTGGGAGAATTTACTCCACCTGGGAATTTTACTTGCTCCACTTCTGCCCTCCCCCACCCCAGAATCTCCTGCTCCCTGAACCATCTTCACCCCTTTCCCCGTGCTTCCCCCTACTCCTGACCTCTCTCCCAGACTTCAAAGGCCAAGTCTGACAAAATTGTCTTCCCAAGGGAGGGAGATAAACGTCTGGATCCCTGCACTCCCTGACCACTGTTGGGGGGTGGGGGTGAACCAGATAGGCTAGGCTGCCCCCGGAAGCCAATTGGATATATGGACTGGTTCTGATGATTGAAACCCATGGTTTCCAATATCACCTGTATGCAGATGACACACAACTCTTTCTCTCTCCATCTGCAACTCTGCCCCTCCATTCACTCCTGTATCACTGATTGTCTCTGTGACATCTCTGCCTGGACATCTCAGCACCAACTCAAGTTTAATATGGCCAAGATGGAACTCATATTCCCTCAAAAAACATTCCCCTCCTACTTCCTTCTCAATTTCCATTGAGGGAGTTACCATCCAGCTGGTCTGTCAGGTGAGTAGCCTGGGATTCATCTTTGACTCCTCCCTCTCCTTTATGCTTCAGATCCAGGCTGTTGCTAAATCCCATCACTTAGCTCCATATAATATTGCTAAAATCCAGCCCTTCCTTACTGTTGCCACTGAAAAAACCCTAGTCCATGCTCTATTCATTTCCCACATTGGGCATTTTTACACACACTTTAAAGTGGTGGTCTTTCAGTCTTCTGGGTTTATAAGTCCACAAGTAAGTTCCTGGATGCATTCTCCACACAAATACTGCCCTGAAGCAGCCTAAAGTAGCTGCAGCTGTAGACGTGAGGGGCTGCCATGGAAACCAAGTGACCACAGCTGTCTGAACGGAGCAAAACAGTTTACCAGGAGAACTTTTTACACACAAAAGTTCTGGGAGACTTTCTATGCAGACATTCATAGAGCCAGATGTTTAAGAACTGGGTGAGTGATTTAGACAAACAGAAAGTTCAGGATGTAACAACAAACATGCAGGAGGAAATGTGTGTGTAAAAACACCCACTGTGTCCAGTTCTGGGCATTGCATTTTAAGAGGGACATTGACAAACTGGAACGGGTTCAGAGGAAAGTCACAAAGATGGTCAGGGGTCTGGAAACCAAGTCCTATGAGGAAAGGTTGAAGAAGCTGGATATGTTTCGACTGGAGAAGAGAAGACTAATGGGAGACATGATAGACATCTTCAAATATCTGAAGTGCTGTCACATAAAAGATGGAGCTGACCTGTTCTCTGTTGCTCCTGAGAGCAGGACTAGAACCAATGGACTCAAATTACAAGAAAACTGTTTGACAGCAGAACAGATGACCTAGGACTCTCCTTCACTGGAGGTTTTCAAACAGAGGCTGGATGGCCATCTGTCAGGGATGCTGTGTAGTAGAGGTGTACACCAGGGGCCCATGTCATTTTTGTTTTCATTTTTTTGTTTTCGATATTTAAATCTGTCATTTTTGTTTTCATAAATACCAAATTGTCGTTTTCGTTTTTGCTTTTGGTTTCATTTTCCATTGGTTTCAATGGAAAACCCATGTATGGCTGTAACTGTTTTGTTTTTCACTATATGTGCCTGAAACATGGAGGGCATATACCTCCTATGGAAACCATTATGTGAACCAAATTCCAAAAAGATTGGATAAATTGAATCCAATTTTAGAAGCAGTTGAATTAATTTATTTTGCAGAAATCTTCATAAATAATTCTTAGGTGTAACTTCTTTGCTTCACATTTAATGTTGATGACACTTGGCGAGTTTATACCCCTTCCCAGATTTACTATCTCTGCAAAGTTTCAGAAGGATTGGATAAAGAGTCCTGGTGGTATAAGCAATTCAATTATGAATGTATATCTGACTGTAACATCTTTTTAGTCCAACCAATGTACATGAAATTTGGCAGGGCTATATATCTCAAACGCGGCCCGGGGTGAATCTAACCACGCTTTGTGAGGTCAGGACGGGAGGAGGTCCAGAAGTGTGGTGAATGGTCACCACGGCAGGGGTGAATGAAAAGTAATTTCTGAACGGAAACCCGCAGCCGCAGTGGAAGGAATTGACCCCAGCCACGGTGCATTCTGGGGCTCGAACGATGGTCCACATCTCCACTGCATGTCTGTTGTGTTCCCCCTGCCCATGTTCTCTCTGATTGCCCCCGGAGAGTGGTCACGATCCTGTCACTTCTGTTGGGGCCGCACGTGTCACCACAGCCCGCGGTGAATCCATTCACACCGGGGTGGGATTCACTGTGGTGAATTGGAACGCGTCACTTCTGAAATCACCCTTAGATTGTGAGCCTATGGGGTATGGACCTGTCTATAACTGTTGATTGTACAGTGCCAGGTACACTGCTGGTGCTATATAAATAATAATAATAATGGTTTCTTTCTCAATGGCCTGATTGAACTGTGGAATGACATGTTTTTGATCATGGCCATAGACACGGTTGCACCCAGGTGTCCACTCCCAACGCTGTGACAGCACAGGTCCTCCTGGTATACCATGAACCTTATGCATTTGAAGAACTGGGTGGTGAGTAGGTGCAGTCCATCAAGTCTCGGGTGCTCGGCTCAACCCACCTGTGTTTGGGCATAAATCGGTGCCTGAATGAGACTTGACAGACTACCAGTGTGATAGGCCTGCAATGAGCAATCTTGGCACGTACTGCTTCCATCAGAAGGAGAACATTTGTGGAGATTTGTGTGATGTAGAAACTTACTGGCTTTCCCAATGTTTTCACCATTTTCTGTTATTTTTCGCAAGTTGAGTGGGACTGACACGGGCTGGTTCCAACCCAGTGTGTACCCCGTGCAGACACCTTACCCCACCCCACACCCGGGGGATGTGAAGACAAAAACTTGCTGGCTAAGCATCAGGGAAGTGCTGGAAATTGCCATAAAAGTGCTGTAAAGCAGCCATAAAACTATCATAAAAATTTCCAGAAAGTGACAAAAAAGTACCCAAAAAATGATGAAAGGTCTCAGAAATGACAAAAATGATGTGAGGGAAATGTCAGAATCACCAGAAATGGACAAAGTACAAAAGGACACTTGCAAGCGATCCCGAAAGGTCAGTATTAGGGATGTGCGAACAGACCAGAGTTTGGATGTTCGGACGTTAGGACGTTTGGATTAATAATTAGTTCGGGTTTGTGGGTTCGGTCCCGGGGAGTTCAGACTCCCCCAATCATTTGGAAAATTCACCCGCCTGGAGGCTTGGGGCGCTCCAGGGGGACCCATGGGGGCATGGCAGGCCACCGGATTCACAGCAGCAGCAGCAGCAGCAGCAGAGACTGGGAAGGCTTGGGGCTTGGCACCCTGGATTGCCTGGGCAGGCAGGCTCGGTGCTTGGCCCCTGGTGGTGCCCGTGGGGTCATGGCTGGCCATCAGAGATCCAGAGGCAACAGCAGCAGCAGAAGCAGCAGAGGCCGGGTGTTTCAGGCTGCCAGGCATCAGTGGAGCAGTGGCAGAGGTCCAGCCAGGGCTTGGTGACTTGTCCCCCTACTTGCCCAAGCATTGCAGGCTGGCATCGTACTCGACCGATCTCAAGAAATTCTACAGAAAATTGGTCAAGCCTTGCTCAGTGGTTGATCTCATGGACACCCAGCACCCACCTGCCAGCACATTCATCTGAGCTATGCCCGTCTACAAGAGGGAGGAGAAAATGGCTGATGTGCAGTACCAGCAGCAGCAGCAGACATTGGATTGCCAGGGCACAGTAACTGAGGCTGGCATCCATACTTGGCCAGGCATTGCAGGCTGGCTGCATCGGTGGAGCACCAGCAGAGGCCCAGCGAGAACTTGGTGACTGGAACTCCTACTTGGCCGGGTGTTGCAGGCTGACTGGCATCAGTGGAGCATTAGCAGACAGTGAAGTGGAATGACAGCCCTCCCTGGCTGGAACGTAGGCCCCAGAATCCTGATGGTGGTTCCTTGGACTAGAGTGGCAGCTTCTGGATGAAGTGGAATGACAGCCCTCCCTGCCTGGAACGTAGGCTGGCTGGCATAGGTGGAGCATTGGCAGACAATGAAGTGGAATGACAGCCCTCCCTGCCTGGAACGTAGGTCCCAGAACCCTAATGCCCCAGAACCCTGATGGTGGGTCCTGGGATGGGAGTGGCAACTTCTGGATGAAGTGGAATGACAGCCCTCCCTGCCTTGAACATAGGCCCCAGAACCCTGATGGTGGGTCATGGGGCTTGAGTGGCTGTGTCATGGTTCGCGCTGATAGGGGGATTGGAATCAGCAGGCATCCTAGGAAGAAGAGAGATTAGGGGGCGGGGCCTCTCCATGCTTGCAGGAGAACTCAGGCCCCGCCCAGGCTCCAAGCATGCCGCTCGTAAGGGGAGGCTCAGAGGCAGATTGAGGCCCCGCCCTGAGCACGCTGTTCCCTTTTGGGCTTCGGGCTATATAATACACCGGCAGGGCTAGAAGCAGCCGCCAGTAACCATTTTGAGAAGCTGGCCCCCTGGTATCTTGTATTGCTCCTTGTTGCCTGAAACCTTGATCAAGAGTGAGACCTGAGTGATTGTTCCTGGTGTTCTCCCCCTTCCTGGTGTAGAATGAATGGTGGTAAGAGTGGTGATCTGTTTGTCTTGTTAAGTCTTAGTTTGTGCTCCTGTATATGTAGTTTAAAATTCTGGTGTTTGGTTCCCTAGCTCCTGTTGTTCCATATCCTCAAGTCCTCCCTTCTCTTCCCTTACCGTATCCCTTTCCCTGAGCGCAAGTCCTACCCACCTTCACCTTCCTTACTCCCTGCCATTCCTTCCCATCTGCTCCCTTCCCCAGGACCATTTCCCCCTACCTTCCTGCCACAGATCTTCACGGTGTCCAGGTTCCTGTATATCTCCCTGAACGACTGAGAAATTCCTTTGTGCTTCTCCTCCCCTGGGGCAATTGGCTTCCTCTCTACTATCCCAATGATGAGACGGGTTGCCCTCTGAGTAGGAGGGAAAGCCCACCCAACACCCTGACGGATTATTATACTCAGATTGCTTATGACAAGAGGAAGCCATGGAGTCAGGATGGTACTAGGATTTGCCAGGGAAGAGCTCCCATACACCCTTTTTCCCTGCCCCCTTTCCCCTCTCACTTTCCTTTCTCTTTTCTTCCAAACCTTTTCCCCCAGCCCCCATGACAGGCTGCTTCTTGATGGTGTGGAATTACAGCTCCCTGTGAGCAGAATGACGGCCCCAGAACTCTGATGGTGGGTCCTGGAACTGGAGTGGCAGCTTCTGGATGACGTGGATGGATAGACCCCTATTCCTGGAACATAGGACCCAGAACCCTGATGGGTCCTGGGGCTGGAATGGCTGTTTCTTGATGCAGAGGCAGCATTGGCAGCAGCAGCAGACATTGGATTACCTGGGCACAGAAGCGATGGCACAGCAGTGGCAGCAGAAGCAGACATTGGATTCCCAGGGCACAAAACCCATGACACAGCAGAGGCAGCAGTGGCAGCAGCAGCAGACATTGGATTGCCCAGGCACAAAACCCATGGCACAGCAGAGGCAGCAGAAGCAGATATTGGATTGCCAGGGCACAGAACCCATGGCACAGCAGAGGCACCAGAAGTGGACATTGGATTCCCGGGCACAGAACCCATGACACAGCAGAGGTAGAAGCAGCAGCAGCAGTAGACATTGGATTGCCCGGGCACAAAACCCATGGCACAGCAGAGGCAGCAGAAGCAGATATTGGATTGCCAGGGCACAGAACCCATGGCACAGCAGAGGCAGCAGAGGCAGCAGGTGCAGACATTGGATTGCCTGGTAGCAGAACCCATTGCACAGCAGAGGCAGCATTGGCAGCAGCGACAGAGATTGGATTGCCCAGGCACAGTACCCGTAGCACAGAAGAGGTGGCATCAGCAGCAGCAGCAGCAGCATAGATTGGATGGCCAGTGCACAGAACCTGTGGCACTGCAGAGGCAGCATTAGCATCAGCAGCAGACATTGGATTGCCAGGGCACAGAACCCGTGGAAGAGCAGAGACAGCAGCAGAAGGATTTGCCTGTCCGCAGCACCCATGGAGTCAGGATGGTACTAGGATTTGCCAGGTAAGAGCTCCCATACAGCAGCAGACGGCAGCAGTAGGATTGCGTGGGCATATTTAGGTTTGCCAGGACAGAGCACCCATGAACCATCAGACATCAGCAGCGGGATTACCAGGCCAGTGGGGAACATCACGCAGGGTTTCCAGGGCAGGTAGACAGGCACCTTGGCATGAGACGCAGGCTTTGAGCTTGGCAACCTGGGCAAGCAGACAGGCAGCGTGGCATGAGCAGAGGAAGGCAGGCTGAGGCAGGGTTCGAGCTTGGCAACCAGGGCATGCAGACAGGCAGCGTGGCATGAGAGGCAGTAGGGAAGGCAGGCTGGAACCTTTGCAGGGCACTCAGATAGGCTGGCCAAGACTGTGCAGTGCGTGAGAGAGAGAGCCAGTCAGATAGGTAGGCCAAGATCGTCTAGCCAGAGACTGGCTGGTAGGCTTACAGCTTCCCAATGCCACCCAGCATCATGAGATCAGTCAGAGACACCATTTGAGGCCATCTAGAGAGGGGGGGCAGGTCAGGCGCTGGGCATTGGGAGGGAGGGACATTACCTCAGCAGCAGCAGCCCAGATTGAGGAGGAGCCGCATCCCAAGACTGATCATGGAATGAGATGGCGTGTGCCACTGTACCATCAATCCATGTCCAGGGGCAGCTCGGGGAATCCCAGCAGTGGAAGGTTCACTTGATGAACAGTAACTGCTCCTCCAACTTGGCCCCCAGTCTCAAGCGGTGCAGCGAGCAAATGTCCCCCACCATGGAGAACACCCGTTCATTGGGGACACTCATTGGTGGGAGGACAAGAGACCCTTGGCCACTTTGAACAGGGTCGGCCACACGTTGGTCTTGCTGACCCAGTAGACTAAGGGATCGCTGCTGGGTTCTATGTATGACTCCTCCTCCAGGTAGCTCTCCACTGCTGCTGAGGCGCTGTCGTACTCCCTCATGTAACTCTGCCTGGGCATCATCTCCACCACTGCCCTCAGTCATGCTGCCTGCCCTACTGTGCATGAGCCCATGCTCACCAGAGTGGAGCTCCTGCTGGCAATAGGGGTGCTGCGGCCCCAAACCTGGTGATATTGAGACTATTTAAGAAAACTGAAAAAGTCACCCCAAGTTTAGCTATCCAGGTATTTAATGGGAAAGTTGCGCTGGCCCTTATGTATGGAGTAGAGTTATGGAGGCCTTTATCAAAATATTCATTGAGCAAGGCCCAGTTTGCCTTCTTCCAAAGGCTTCTGAGGATACCTAGAGGTACTCCGGCCGCGACGGCCAGATTGGAGGTGGGTCAGGTAGATTGGGAATCAGTCACCTGGGAGCATACCATTGAATTCTGGTTCTGGAGCCGTGATGCGGGTCGGAGTGAGGTGGGTTTAGAACGCTATTTGTTTAAGGATCGCTTTAAGGACCCTTGGACATATAGTGTTGAGCATTATCTGGAGAATTGGGATTTTCTATGTCCTATATTGAGGGTCAGCCCCCTGGCTGTGCACAGAGAGATGTGATCAGCCTGATTAGAGACACTGCTAGGCAGCGAGATCTTGCTAGCACGCACACATCCCAGCATTTGCTGGATTACCATATGTGGGCTCCGGGTTTGAGGATATGGCATCCTATTTGGCATTGGATATATCATCAAGGGGTAAATATTTACTATTATGTGCAAGAGTCAATGCATTGCCCTCCAGGGTGTATGAAGGGAGATTAGATGGGACACCCTTTTTGGAAAGACTCTGTCCATTCGACAGTCAATCAGTCGAAACTACACAACCCATACTCTTTGAATGCTGTCTGTACGACATGTTGAGGAGGAGGTATTTAATATCCTTCCTAGAGAAATATCCGAGTAGAACTGTCAATTGTCTCCTGATGTATCCGTTATCTGAGGTTCTATTTTTTTCAGCGGATAGTAAAATTTCTGATTCAGGCATTCCTTGTCCGGCAGTCGTTTTTGAATTATAAACCCACTATGGACCCCAGTTCCCTGACATCTATATGATGGGTGCTGGGGTTAACTTTCTTTTATTTCCATTACAGATTTCCTAGTTAGCCGGAGGTTTAGAAAATATTTTCTCTTTTCACTTTGGTTATTTAGTTAAGTACATGTTCTATGTACGGATTTGAAATATTTTATATTTGTTTGCTTTTTGTGTGCGGTTTTACGTGGCTATAGCCTATGGCTCAGCTTAATAATAAATGAAATGAAATGAAAACGATAGGGGTGCTGCTGCTGCTCAGTCTGATGCTGGTGCTGCTACTATTAGGGCTGGTGGCAGGGATAGATTCCGCCAGCTGAAAAGGGTGGCTGCTCCCACTACCACCATCCCCAGGGGTGTCCTGATGCTGCTTCCGCACACTCTCCAGAGTCCGCTCTGCCTGCCAGACCCTCTCCACCAGGTCACCCTTCTACTGCCCATAGAACGCTATCTGGTGTGCCACACTGCTCTTGACCCTGGGGTCCAGCATGGTTGCCAAAACGTATTCCTCCCACTACAGTAGTTCATCAAACCATGCCTTCAGTCCTTCCTTCAGATGCCGCACCAGGTCAACCACCTCAGCTTATTATTATTATTAAACATTTATAAAGCGCCAGCCACATGACCTGGTGCTGTACAGAACATAGAATCAGATGCAGTCCCTGCCTGTGGCTTACAATCTAAAAGACAAGGAGGGGGAGACAAGGAGAGGGGACAGTGGGAGAGACATGGGAGAAGACAAACAAACATTCAGGCGGATGCGAAGTCTCAGG
>QEPC01005361.1:322415-341240 GCA_003113815.1 Sphenodon punctatus
AAAACTCACCCTCCCTCCCAAGCCCTATCCCCCCCCCCCTCGCCAAAAGCCTGACGGAACAGCCAGGTCTTACACAAACATTGAAATGACAGGAGAGTGGGGGCCAACCAAGCCTCCTCTGGGAGCAAGTTCCACAGCACAGGGGCAGCCACTGAAAAAGAACTAACATCGGTGGCCAGCCATCTCACCCGAGGAACCTCCAAAAAGGCTCCCATGGATGATCTCAGGGGTCACACGGGCACATGGGGAATGAGACAGTCCCACAGATAAGCAGGGCCCAGGCTGTGAAGGGCTTTAACGGTCAAAACATGATTTAACAAACATGTGGGGCGGGGGGAGGCAGACTGCACTCCCATTCCCTAGTAGGGATGGACGAACAGAATGTGGTTCGGATTTTCAGTCGTTCAGTTCGAAACCTGAGTTCGGGTTCGACGGTTCGATTCAGCCGAGTTCAGGTTGGCCGAACATGGCCGAACGTTCAAAAATAGCGAAACCGAAACAAAACCGAAACCTAATTTTCGGCCCTGGAAAGACATTTTTCCTTCCTCCGAACTCATCTGAACTCATCCGAACATGACCAAACTGTTCGGTTGTTCAAGGGTTCTGTTCAGATGTTCGGTTCGGACATCTGAACAGACCGAGTTCAGTCCGAACTCCAAACATCCAAACCACGTTTGCCCATTCCTAGTCCCCAGAGAGCCATGGGCCCCAGTGCCACCTATCTCTCAGAAATTCGTTCATCCTGTGAGCTAGTGAGTATGGCAGCAGGAATGGTCCAGTGCACCATCAACCCTGAACATAGGTCCACCCCTAGAAAGACCATCTCCTCCTTTATGTCTCGACGCAGCCCCTGAGGTCAGACAGGCATGACCGCTTGCAGGCATGTCAAGCCCATACAACCAGGGCACACAGAAAACCATTCTCGGTGGTTGCTCCACACTTGTGGAACTCCCTTCCCACAAAAGCCCAAAATATGTCCATATATTCCATTTGTTGTACCCACCCTGAGCCCTAAAAAAGCGATAAATGGATTTAAATATATAAATACATAAACCGGTCTATTTAAACCATAACTTCTAATATGAGTTCTCTGTGTTCAGCAAGAATGGTAATGTCTGAAGAATATCGCAAACCAGATAATACTTAACAAAAGGGGAAACTGCTTTTTACATCTTTACCAGCTGGTTTTCAGCTTTTTCCAGCAGGGAAACAATAAAAAGCTCTGGAAAATATTTTCCGCATTTAATACTTTCTACCTTTATTTCCAGGGGATAATGAAAATGCTTAGGGCAGCTTACATTTTTTACAAAAAGAATAGAATCAAGATATATATGACTGGGGAACTAACAGTCTCAAACTGTGCTGGTTTTTTTTCCAAAATAAAGACAACAATCGGGGTTAAATGGGGAAAACCATTGGCAGTTTCCTGTAGCACCAGCCTTCTGTCCATGACCGTTTCACATTATCAAAGGAGGAGAGTAGTGTCCTCAGTCCATGCATTTTTCTTCCCCATGCCCAATGTGTTTGTTTCCTTCTCTCATGCACCTCAGCAGCATCATGGGGAGGCCTTCAACTTTAGCACTTAGATTCCTCCTCATAAGGAGGAGTCCAAGCAGAACTCTAGGGACTTCTGTTTCCTAGGATGGTCTGCTCACCCTTCTGAGGTACAGTCTTTTATATCCTGATGTGGACATGTCTACTGCCAAGGCAGCTAGTCTTTACGGGCCAGTAACCCCATTATCTCTTGTATGTGTCTGTGATAAACTTTATTTTATTTTATTTATTTCGATTTCTTAGCCGCCCATCAGGATGAGGTCCCGGAGAGATGATTAACAGTCATTCAGCAGCACACATTGAGTTCTCCCAGCCAGGAAGGAACAGAACCATTCAAGAACAGTTCCACCTACCCCGGCTATGTCCTGCAAGTGGGTCACCAACAACTCGTGGTCAACAGTATCAAATGCAGTCAAGAGATCTAACAGGATCAACAGGGTTGAATGACCTTAGTCCAACTCATGGTGGAGGTCGTCGACTAGGGCCACAAGCACAATCTTGGGACAAAGTCCGGGTGAAAGCCAAACTGTGAGGAATCAAGAAAACTGACAAGGTCCAGATTCCCCTGAAGTTGCTGAACCACCCCCCATTCAATAACCTTCCCTAAAAAGAGATGGTTAGAGACTGGCCAATAGCTAGTCAGGGAGTCAACGTTCAATTATGGTTTCTTGAGCAGAGGCCATACTACCACCTCCTTGAGGCAGCCTGGCACTTTGCCCTCCCTAAGGGAGGCACTGACGACCCCAGAAAGCAACGACCCTAACGTTTCCCGCTGGCCTTAACCAGTCAGGATGGGCATGGGTCCAGTTCACAACAGGTGGCTCTAACCGCCCCAAAGACATCCTCTGCATCAGTGGGCGACACCCACTGAAACTGATTACATAAAACAGGACAAGGTGGGGCTTCCATTACCTCTGGTTCTCCTATGTGGTTCTCCAATGTGAAAAACAAATGAAACAGTAGAGTGCCTACAAATCCCCTGTTTATCAGTTTGGTAGCTGACAGATGTCTCTAATCAATTATTGTTCAACATCCTTCCTGGTGCTTTACAAGTCATCATAATATACACTATTACTTCATGTAGCTGTTCCTGTTCCATCACACAGAGCTGGGTTACAAGAAGCCAGATGAAATGACTGCTTTTGGAAGAAATGTTTCACTGGAATGTAGCATCCTCTGAAACATCCTCACAACCCCTTGTGAAGTAGGCAGGAAGCAGCATAAAGATTCAGCTCAACAAGTGACTGCTGAGGGGCAGAAATTTGTGCTACCCCAACAGATTCCTCCACTGCAGCAAACGTCCCCTTACAGTTGGTCAGCTACTTGCTAGCTCACAGGAGTGATATACAGGGTGACACATGCATTGGTCAAATAAACTTAATCATCCCATTGCCGATATGTTTTTTTCCAAAGTGATTGAGCTGAGGACCGCTTAGCCAAAATGCAGACTCAAGAATAATTTAAAACAATGGTTTAGCTAACAAAAGTGAATTGTAACAGAAGAGAAATTAAAGAAGATATACTTTGGCAAAGAAGGATGCACTTTCAGTCTTCAAAGTGCTTTATAACCCTTACTTAGTTCACCCTTACCACAACCCAGCAAGTTAGATCATTATTATTCCCATTTTACAGATCAACTGGGGCTGAGAGAAAGTAGTTTGTCCAAGGCCACTCAATGAGTTCATGACTATAAAGGGATTCAAACCCTAGTATCTCAGGGATGGTGGCTCTCTTTAGTGGGGTGGTGGTGGCAAACCACACACAGGTTCTCATGAGCCAGTTACTCGACAGAGCTAACAGGCCCGGGCCTTTTAGCCTACAAGTTAGAGGCCCATGCAAGGCTTTTTTAAACATCAGACATTTCTCCTGAAGTTTAAAAATCTAGCTTGGGGAAACCCCCACAGGGGGAGGGGATGATTTAGATGCTGCTCGCCAGACTGGAAGTCACCTCGGCACCATTGGAAGCAGCGGTGCCGGGCTAGTCCCAGAGGTTTTGAGATGTGGACTGGTAAGACCTCAGGTATTGGGGACTTACCTAGTCCATGTTCTGGGAGTTGCCTAGTGCCACTGTTTCCAATGGTGCCCGGGCAACTTCCACTTCAGCATCTAACCCCTCCCCCCACGTGAGGTTTTTCCCAAGCCTTTTTTAAAAAAAACTGCAGGAGAAATGTCTCCCATGTAAAACTTCTGGCAAATGGAGCAAGAGGTCTCTAGTTCAATCCCCACCTCTGAAAACCCTGTCCAGGGTGCCAGATTACATAGTCAATCACCACACCCCTATTGACTTTAATGATGGAAGAGTCATTGTCCTGTAAGTCTTTTTTTCCCATCATGCAGTAGAAAAGGGAACTAAGTTTTTCTGTTCTGAATCCCAGGCTAGCACCCTAAACTTTGGGGTCATCTATCATCCCTCATTTAAAGCTGCTATCTCTCTGTGAAAGCCTTTCACACAATGACCTTGAGCTTCCATTGGATGGACTTCAAGCCAATGCCAAAATGCCATTGCTGTCAACTTTATATTCAAGTGGAAGAAACAGCCAAGGCAGCAGCAGGAGACCTCATGACCTCAAATATAATTAAGGTGAGCAAAGAGGGTGGTTTGCTGGAACACGCCTTTGCTTATTTGTTGGTTTCTTTTGAGTTCATGAGCTAGACAAATCTCTGGGAAAATTTTCAAGTGTACATCTTTTTAAAGCTAGGTTTTACCTGCATGATTTGTTCAGCCCATGCTTTTGCTGTGGAGGTCAAACTTGTTTGTTATAAATAAACATGAATGTGAAATGCTTGGTGCACTTGTGCTGAAGAATACTGACTCAGTAAGAGCATTTGGGTGATTTAATTTGGGCTCCCATGGCAGCACTGAGGAGCTACTGTGCAGTGGTTACTTTTGTAATGTCTGCTATTAGATAGCCCAGAAGTCAAGTAGGTCAGGGGACGCAACTTCTGAGTGTGGGGCAATGGGAGATGGGAATGAAAGGAAATGGGTCATTCCATTATGACCTTTTGAGTACTCTTCTGAAATGACCAAGAGGCCACTGTTAGAGACGGAATGCTGAGCTCAATGGATATGATAGAGGTCTATAAAATCATGAGTGGTGTGGTACTTGTAAACAGGGAACGGTTATTTACCCTCTCAGCTAGTACTACAACTAGGGGACACTCCATGAAACTCACAAACAAAAGAAAGTATTTTTTCACTCAGAGTACAATTAGTTGTGGAATTTACTGCCAGAGGCTGTGGTAAGGGCCAGTACTATAGCTGAGTTTGGGAGAGGTTTGGACAAGTTTCTGGAAGATAGTTCCATTAGCAGCTATTAACCAGATAGGATTGGGGAACAAAACCCTTTACTGTTGGGAGCCTGGGGATGACCCACAGGAAATAGATAGCATGGTGACCTGTTGGGTACTTCTCCCAGGCCCCCGTGATTGGCCACTGTCCAAGACAGGATGCTGGGCTCGATGGACTGTTGGTCTGACCCAGTATGGCACTTTTTATGTTCGTATGACCTTTAGTTTGACCCAGTGTGGCACTTCTATGTTCTTACCATGCCAGTAACCCAATCTGTGATAGATGTACTTCTGTCCTGAGCTTCTATCATGGAGTGCCATAGGTTGACACATGGTAGATCCATTCAGATGCCAGAGAAATAGCCACCATACAATAACTCTCTGAGGCAACCCCATGGTGCTACACAGGTCTGAAGAGGCTTTTTGTAATGTCTGATGTTCAGTCTTGGACATGTTCAGCTTGAAATGATGGAGAGACATCCAAATGGAGATGCCAAAGAGATGGTTAGTGATGAGAGACTGAGTGAAGTGAGAAAGAGTGGGGGTTTAAAGATAGAGCAATGCATCCTCACTATACAGGTGAGGTGACAGTGGGAAGCTGTGAGACTCCAAGTTTGTCCAAAGATAAGAGCATAAAGTGAGAAGAGAATAGGGACAAGAGGAAATCCCTGGAGACATCCAAGTGAGAGGGAAGTAGAGTTGCCACTTGTGCTGGTTTTTTACCTCACACTCCCATAGGCCAAAATGGAAGTGTCCAGTAAAAAAAAAAACCAAATGTGGCAACCCTAGAAGGAAGGGAGACAAGGAAATACTAGCAAGAATTGTACTGAAGGAGCAGTTAAAGAGATAGGGAAGTAGTTGAGAAACTGAGGGACTACAGCTGGAACGTCTACCCACAAAAATCGATATTATTTTGAGTTTCCAGGTAATTTCGTTTACTCAAAAAACAGTATGCAAAATTTCAATTTATTTGGTACTTGAATGACACTCAGTTGCTGATTTGGATACCCAAAAGGTGTACTAAATCGAGTACTCATTTCAGCTCTATAAGGGACTGAAATGAAACAGCACATCATGGCAAATTTGCATAGGTGGAAAGCACTCTTACCACATGTCCATTCACAGTTGTCTTCCCCTTTAATATTTGCCATCCTTGCAGAGATAGCAGCTGGACTGCTTTAAACAGGATGTCAGTTGCACCCATGGGAAGTAGAGGAACCAAAACATAAAATGTGGGAAGTTAATTCTTACTCTGATTTATCAATCCAAAAGACAGATTTATCTGTTTTAATATTTGAGGAATAAAAACACTTAATTTTCAATCGGCCGTGGCGGGGGAATTATAACTGAAATGAGTACTTATTTTAGTATCTTTGGGCAATACCCACATTTTTAGTACCACATTGAGTAATTTTCGGGCTATATGAGTACCCAAATACCCCCAAAACCAATATTTTCTGTTACCATTCTTTCAATCGTCCATTTACTGATTGGTATGTTGGGATTGAAAATTGAAAATCAGGTCGGAAATGAAACAAATTGGGACCAGAAGTCAATTTTCAGGGGCTGGAAGTTGGCTTTCTGGGACTGGAAGTTGACTTGCTGGGATATAAAATCAATAAACATGTGTCAAAAGACAATAAATTGCTAAAAAGTCAGAAAATTGATATCAGAAGCTGTCATTCCCGGACTTTGGGTACCCAAATCAGGTCACAATTAGGTACTGATTGGTATTCAGTGTTGTTGAGATGATTTAAGCACAGAAAATTTGAAAGGTCCACCCTCTTGATTGTTAAACCAGTGTTAAAGCAGGAAGGAAAGCAACCAATGATTCATGAAGCTGAGTTTCTCAGCCTGTTGATGCCAATATTGATAACTTTTTAGCAGTCTTACTGCTGCCACCTGGAGACTCAGAACTGTTTGTTTGAATGTATAGGGTTAATTTTTAACATAATTCTTAACTGATGTGTGATGAGTGATGTCTCCCCTGAAGTAGGCCTGAAATGATCAATCACAGTGAATGATGTTTTCATTGGAAACAGGTCATTCACTTCCATTCGTGCAATGAGGAAACTTACTGGCTTTTTCACTAGTTGACTGCAAAAGGACCTGCGCAGCTACTAACTATACTGAGAAGCTTAGACTTTATATCCCGGCTAAATGATGCAAATGTGCTGCAAATTGACACAAAAGGACAGTTCCCCAAAGTCCCAGAAAATCCTGAAAAATCTGGACAGTCCCAGAAAGTTCTGATAAATCCCGGACAGTAAGTCCCAGAAAGTCCTGAAAAATCCCAGTCAGTCTCCAAAATGGCAGAAGCATGGAATCTCTGATCAGTGGGGAAATATCAATGAATGGTTGCAAGTGTTCCCAAAAGGTAGGTATTTAATTATTTCCCCATGGGAAGGGAACACTTGCTTTCAACTCAGTACAACCACTAAGGATGGGGGAACGCGGTTTGGAAGTTCGGAGTTTGGACCGAACTCAACCAGCTTGGTCAACCGAACTGAACTTCCGAACCAAACTCGATTTTTGAACCAACCCAAACCGAATTTCCGAACTCGGCTCTGTTCGCCCATCCTTAAAAGGTAACATTCCATTTAGTTCAATGGGGTTTGAATTTCCAAACTTTGTTCAGAAGTTCAGAGTTCAGACTGAACTCAAATAGTTCGGTCGACCGAACCAAACTTCCGAACTGAACCGAATTTCCGAACTAAACCAAACCAGACCAAATTTCCGAACTCGGTTCTGTTAGCCTATCCCTAACAACCACCAATGGCTCAGTTATCCAGCAGACTGTTTTGCAAGAAGCAAGAGTCCATACATGATGGAAATGACCCAACAGACTTTTCCTCTAGACACCCTACTGGTTCTTGGGGAGGTGGCAAAAATACCTCTTTATTTCAAATCCAGCATTGCTGATTCATCTCTGTTTGACAATCGTATCTCAAATGCATTTAGCAAAGTTAACTGCTGTTAAAAAAAAGTTGCCATTAATTGATTGTCATCTAGGAATTCATGGATGCAGTGAAGTAGGGCTAAAATGGGTTTATTTATTTATATATTTATTTGTTTTGGTTAATATTGTATTCAGCGTCTACACCTGATCCTCCAGGGCAAATGAAATGGAGGTTAACCATGAACATGATTCCCATTTCATCAGAGTTCCCTTTCAGTGAGTCCAGTTTGTTTATTCCAGTAGTTTGGTTTGGTCATTTTGGTCGCTTTGGTATTTAGTAAATGACTGAATCAAAATAATGGAATAAGGAGAGTTACCAGAATAACAGGTATGTGGAGATTCATAGTGAAACTGAAAACATGTTGGATTTCAGCAGACCATTCTGAAAATACATATAATCTCCATGAATATGAGATCGGTGGGGTGTTTTAGGCCTACAGTGAAGGAACAGCAGTCCAAACGGAGAAATTGATCAATTTAATTCTACCCCGGAATGCCCAAAACATTGACCTCTCACATCTTAAAGTCCCACATCTTTGCCTTATCCTGCTTTAACCAGATTTGAAAAACCCTTTGTTTTTAATCACATACACTTAACACCTCTTCACGTAAGCCAGACTTGGACACCAGCCTTAAGACCCTTGAGCCCCTTCTCAAGGGTCTAGCCCAAGAGCAGCCAAACTTATGGTGCACGTGATTCACTTGAGTGGAGAAACCTCAAGTGATCTAACACAACCCCTCCTGCTAGGTCTAGCACTCCAAACCAGGAACCCTCCCACTCCCAGTTCTAGGGCACCTCAGCAACTGATCTCAGGAGTAGAGAGGAACACTCCCTTTAGAGAGGCTATCCAAGCCCCACTGAAGGAGTGGTCCTAGCCCCTCTCCTTCCTGAAGAAACTCCCTGGAGCACTGGGCTTGTTCTCCTTCCCAGAGGCAATCTCTGGGAGGTGGTTCCATCCCCCCACTTTGTGATCAGCTGGAGACTAGCTTGTGATCTACTAGTAGATCATGATCTATCTTTTGGCCATCGTTGATCTAGACACACATATTATATCTCTTGCCCAGTTTAGCCACTAGTGAAGTACCTTTATTGCTTGTAAGAATGGAAATTAGGAGAGCTGAGAGCTAGGACTGAGATTCATGAGTATCTAAAAAAAAATATGCTCTGAGCATGTGCAAAATCACCACAACATTCTGCGCATGTGCGGGCATTCTGTGCAATCTCGTGAGAATGATGGCGAGAAGCCCGACTCTCATGAGATTCTCAACCTTGAAAATCTCATTGAGAAACCGGTTCTCGATGAGATTTTCAAGAAGGGCAAAATCGAGTTTAGACCCTAGTTGAGACAAGAGCAAGTGTTCCTGTTCTGCAGTGAAATACTGAACTTTTGGGAGCACATGTAAGCATTCGTCGGTACTTCATCAGTGTCCAATGATTGTGTGCTTCCACCATCATCAATATCATTGCCTGTGATTTTCTGTCATTTCCCATCAATTTTGTCACTTTTCCTCATTTTTCATCACTTTTTTTACACTTTCTGTGACTTTTATGGCAGTTTTATGGCACTTTTACAACACTTCCATGACAATTTATGGCACTTAACTTGCACTTATGTATCTCCACAACCCCTGGGCCCAATAGTCCGGGACCGACGACCACCTAGGCAGGCCATAAGAGACGAGAGCGTGTGTTCACAATGCCATCCTGACCCCCATGTGGGGGTCATCGTGGCAGCTCCAATGGCTTCCCATTATTGGCAGCCATGACTGCCCATCATGGTGGGAGGCGGAGTGCAAGGTGCTACGCAGGAGTGGGAACAGCTGGTCTCACATCTCCTCTGCCCCCCCCCCCCCGGCCCTGTTGGTCAGCAGGAACGTTTATTCCGTTCCCAAGCCTGACTTAGCCAGGGTTGCCCCCACCCTCTGTGAGACTTGTAGCCGGTCCGTGGGCTTCACACTTTTTTAACACCCATCGCCTCTGGGGAATGTTCAGGCTCAGACTTTGACAAACCTCCAGGGGAAGGGAATTCCAAAGCTATGGAGCAGCTACTACAAATGCCTCTTTGCACATCCATAATTTCTTACTTGGTGCAATGATGGAACATGCAGTTCCCTGGCTGATCTGAGGGAGCACGATGGACCATAAGGGAGGAGACAGTCCTTCAGATATGTAGGGTCAAAGCTTACAGTTCAGACTTTGGAGCACTGGTGTAACGTGCACCCAGTGACCCACCACCTTCTGCACCAGCTGCAGCCTCTGTACAGTCTTCAAGGGCAGCTTCATGTAGAATGCATTGCAGGTGTCTAGCCTCAAAGTTATAAAGGTCACAGAAGACATCTCACCAGATGAGCTGGTGGGAAATGTTCCTGGCCACCACCTCACCACCTCCTAACACAACAAAGGATCCAGGAGCACCCCAAAGATACAAACCTGAGTGACCAGAGGTGGCTGAACCCTTTGATACCGGGTCTCTCCCTTCCCCACCCCCAGGCCATAGGGCTGGTCATTCATCAATCAATCAATCAGTCATCATCATCATCATCATCATCATAGTCTTGTTTGGATTCAGCTTCAGTTGGCTTGCTTGTATCCAGTCCTCAATGGCCTCCAAACACTGCATGATAAGGGTGGGAATTTTGGCTTGGGATAGAACTATAATGGCCCGAAAATGGCCATTTCAGTTTTAAAAACATAAATCGAAATTGTGTTTCTTTTTCAGTTCCAGCATTTCAGGGTTTTTTCACTGATTTTTTTCCCCGGTTTTTTTCTCATTGACTTCAATGGGAGAAAATCCATTGAAGCCAATGAGAAAAAACAAACAAAAAACAATGGGGGGGGGAAATGAGTGAAAAAGTACTTCCTTCTGGTCTCTGGGCACGTGATGGAATTGTACTCAAAGAGTGATCATGACTCACCATCAAATTGGAGGGAAGTACTGAGTGGGGTCGTGCAGGGCTGTATCCTGGCAAGTGTGCAGATGACAGAAAATTGGGAGGGGTGTCTAACACCTTGGAGGACAGAATTTGAGATTTCTTTTCTTTGGAATAGAACTTCAGAAAGGAAAGATATTGCATAGATTTGGGGTGCGGTGCCATTGGTATGCTGATGTCACTCAGACCGCTTTAAGATGAGCAGCTCTACTTACCGACTTGAAGAAAGCGTTTCCTGAAAATCCGCGTGGAGTGCGTTTAGACGCACAGGAAGTAGCTGGCCACCATAAGAATTGCGGCTCATGTGGTCTCTTTGAAGCTGTATTTGGAAAGCTTCAATATTGAGGCTTCAAAGAGACCATGCGTTCCGTGATTCCTGTGGCTGCCAGCTATTTCCGGTGCGTCTAAACACACCCTGGCTTTTCAGGAAGCGCTTCCTTCAAGTCGGTACATAGAGAATACTGATGGTACTCAAAACAAAAAAAAAGGAAGTACTTTTTCACTCAGTGCATAATTAACCCTTGGAATTTGTTGCTAGAGGATGTTGTCAAGGCCAGTATTAAATGGCTGGGTTTAAAAAAGGACTGGATAAGTTCTTGGAGGGTAGGTCCATTAATGGCTATTAAACAAGTAGCTTACAGGATGAACTTCTTACTGTCGGAAGCTGGGAGTAAACAATGGGGAATGGATTGCCCATTGTGACTGTTGGTTCTTCTCCCATGCGATCGTGATTGGCCACTGTCGGGGGACAGGATGCTGGGTTTGATGGACCATTGGTCTGATTTAGTATGGTGCTATTTATATTCTTATGTTCTTAGAGCTGCTCATCTAAAAGTGTTCTCAGTTATGTCTCTTTTTTTGTCTGACCCAGGTCTGTCATCTTTGGTGCTTATGCATAAGGGACTCTGGGTGGAGTTTTGTTTTTTTTGTTTCGGTACTTCTTGATTTTTGGAAATAATTTTGGTTTCGTTTTTTTTCCCCACTGCTTTTTTGTTTGTTTGTTTTTTTCTCATTGGCTTCAATGGATTTTCTCCAATTGAAGTCAATGAGAACAAACTAGGAAAAAAATCAGTATGAAATAGCTAGGGAAATGAAGAAAAAGAAATGAAGAGAGTATGTTTCCATCCAATAGATACTGTTTCAAATACCAGATTTATATGGTCCATTATACCATGGGTAAAAACAGGCGTGGCATTGGCGCTCTTTGGCCTGCTTTGACCCACTGTAGCCCTAGGACCCACCTACACATGTGTGCAGGCACCACCAGATGTTGGCCCAGGATTGCCCTTGGAGTGTGTTGGCGGCTAGCCCAGGCTGTCACCTCAGCAAATCTCCAAGGTTGTGCCTGGGTTACAGCCCATACAACTGGGCCAGAGTGGGTCAGAATGAGCCAGGAAATATGTGGAGCTGTGGCATAGCCACCCCATGCCAGTGCCTGCCATGGCTAGTCACCATGGCCTCGCCTCATTGGCCACCATAGCTGTCCATCATGGCTGTCTATCATGGCAGGGGTGGGGCGCAAGGAACAAGGCACAGCCAGAGATGGCTGCCCACATGTATGTTGTGTTCCCAGGTCTATTTGGGCAGTGCGGGTGTTGAGACAGCTCCCTAGCCACGGGCAAGTGTTTGATGCCCCAAACTAACCCGGACTGTGTTGCCCATGATTTTCCACACTGGGGAGACCCAGGGAGCCAGTCAGCCATATGTCTGTTTTTAACTTTTTACCCTTTATTATTCTGAATACTCCTGAAGCCTGATAAGTAGAGTACAGTGCTCAAACTTCCAAAGGGAAACATAAAAATGATTTAAAAAGATGTTTTCAGAGTTTTAATTCCACACCTTGTACAAGGGGATGAGTGTGTAGAACTTGATATATATTTTTTTCCCAGCTGAGATTACATCTCTTTAGAAATTATGCAGGCTTCTTTGACATAAAGCTGAACTTCGTGTGTCAAGGTATTTTCATTCCCAAAGCTTAATGCGAAATCCCTGAAGTTTATCAATCAAGGTCTGGGTTCTCCAAGATTTTCTGCAAATACCAAGGACTGTCATTTCCTTCCTTGGATGAAATAATTTAAAAAATGCATTTAATTAAAACCCGCAGTTCACTGTGGAAGCTTATCCTTACTTTCAGAGATATATTGCACAACTTCAGGAATGGCACAAATATTTTCTGAATGCAGAGATAAACCAGCATGCTTTAGACTGGCAATAGTTCTATATGACTGCAACAGGGGCCAGTTGTGGGTCCCTCTAGGTCCCACTACTTTCAAATTCTACACCTATTTTTCCCCCCTGCATACCAGAAGGGCAAAATGGCAGTCCTGGCCTAATTCCACTTTTGGGTGTGAGTTAACAATATGATAAACCATGTTCAGCCCCTCCTCTCCATTGGCTCCTTATACCTGAACATTTTCAGCACAAGTTTTTTCTCTTTATCTTCAAGACTTCCCATGGCCTTGTTCCCTCCAATCTCACCACACTTGTTTTCTGCCCAGGAGTTTCACTCCTCTGCCACTGCTGCCTATTCATGACTCCTTGCTCCTCAAAACATATTTTCCCCTTTTCTCTTACTTCCCCTTATGTCTGGAACTCCCTCCCTGAATTCATCTACTCTGCCTTTTCTCTACCAACCTTCAACTCCCTCCCCAAATCCTATCTCTTCTGTCAGGCTTTCCCTAGCTCCTCATCCTCATAGGGTGTTTTCACACACACTTCTCCTGCATGTTTGATGTTACAGTCTGAACTTTCTGTGTGTCTAAATCACTCACCTAGATCTTAAACATCGGGCACTTTGAACTGTGTAGAATTTCTCCCAGAACTTTTGTGTGTAAAAAGTTTTCCTGGTAAACTGCTTTGCTCCAGGCAGCTGTGATCACTTGGTTTCCATGGCAGCCCCTAACATCTACAGCTGTGGCTACTTTAGGCTGCCTCGGGGAAGTGTGTGTGTGAAGAATGCATCCGGAACTTACTTATGGACTTGTAAAGACCCAGGACCAGTGCAAAGACTTTTGTTGCCCTAGGCAAACCCCTGCGCACACGCCCCTTGTGTAACCTGTACACATATTGTGCACCTCACATGCAACCCAGCTCATGTTACACACCACCCCCATGTGCACACAGTTAGTGCGCAACACGCACATGCACAGCCTGATTCTCAGGCACTGAGGGGTTGGTAGCTCCGCTCTCGCCTGCCTCCTGGCCCCAAGTTTACCAGCAGTGGCAGCTGGATCAGGGATGGGAGAGGCACTCCTTCAACTTGCAGGAGAAGTGGCAGCAACAGCTGGATCAGGAGCAGGAGAGATGGCAGTGGAAGCTAAATCAGAGGTGGAGCCACCTAGGGGACACCACTCCCACCCCCAATCCAGTGCAGTGCTTATTGCCAAGGCCACCTAGGGCAGCAAGTTGAAGGGGGTGCCTCTCCTGTAGGGATGTGCGAATGTGGTTCGGAAGTTCGGCGTTCAGACCAAACTCGAATAGTTTGGTCGACCGAACCGAACTTTCGAACCAAACTCGAATTCAGCTGAACTGTTCAGTTGAATCCAAACCAGCCCGGAAGGGCAAAAAAACCCACGGTTTTGAATGTATGAACTCGGTTCAGAAGTTCGGAATTCGACCGAACTCGAATAGTTCGGTCGACCGAACCGAACTTTAGAACTGAACTCGATTTTCAAATCAAACCTTACTGAATTTCTGAACTCAGTTCTGTTCTCACATCCCTACTCTCCTGTGCCATCAAATGCAGAGCTTATCACCGGTGGTGATAGCGGGGCAGCTTGATCAGGAGCAAAAGAGCCACCTGGGAGCACCATTCATGTTGACGCCCTAGGCAGTTGCCTGACCATCCTAATAGTAGCACCGACCCTGGAAAGACCAGCACTATAATTAAGGTGTGTGTAAAAATGCCCATAGACCCGTCACTGATGCATCCTCTTCCATCCTTGACTCAGTGTTCCCCTCTCTCCTCTAAGTTAAGCACGTGACAAAAACACTGAATAACACTTTACAATGACAGCATTTTGGATTATTAATGCATCTATGCAGTCTGTATACTAATAGCAGTTGATGTGATCTGTTACGCATTTTATGTGATGTGAAAAATACAAATCATGAAAGCAGAAAAATAGTAAGCTAAGAGAGTCTTCTCATTCTCAACAGGACTGTTAAAAACTAGGGATAGGACTCCAGATGGATTTCTAGATTCAGTTCTGTTATGGATTTGGGCGGGGGTTGGGGGGAATTATCACAGATTCATACTATGGATCTGTATTAAAAATAATTTAAAAATATAAAAAACAAATAATTCTGGATGCACAAAATGGCCACTGCCCGTCACTGAAATGGCAGTGATGATATTGCCGCTATTTTGGTTAAGGGTGGCCTGGTGGGCATTTTTTTGCATGCATAATGATTATTAAAAATATTTTTATTATTTTTAATATAGATCTGCAATATAAATTCGTAATTGGCACAGCATTTTCAGTTTAACCCGTAATTGCTGTTTTCAGACAATTGTGGATTAATCCAAACCCATAACACTCATCCCTATTAAAAACACTTCAAAACTAAAACCACAGATCTGTCACCTTACCTGGTGGAAGTCAACCGAAATCCATTGATGACAATGAGTGTCATAAGTAGACCTGAAACAAAAAATCTTGGTGAGTGCTGCTTCTGCCAGAAGCAGAACATTTTACGAGATCCATGCAACATGGAAACTTACTGACTTTCCTACTGTTTTCAGCATTTCCTGATACTTTTTTCATGTTGATCGCCCTGTTCCCTGTTTGTGCCCCGTACACCCCCCCGGGGGCTGTGGAGATGAAAACCTGCCAGCTAAGCACCAGGAAATGCTGGAAATTGCCAAAAGTGTTATAAAACTGCCATAAAACAGTCATAAAAGCCTTGAGAAATAATTTAAAAAGTTCCAGAAATTGACAAAAAAAGTCCCACAAAATAACAAATAAAAGTTTTGGAAAGTGACAAAAAGTTGTAGAAAATAACAAAAGTGAAGAAAGTGACCAAAAAAAAATCCAGGAAAGTGACGAATGTGTCATGTGATGGGGAAAAAATGGTGGAAGCAGAGAATCCCTGGAAACTGATGAAGAACCTACCGACACTTGCAAGCACTCCCAAAATGTCGGCATTTCCCTTCAGAATGGGAATGCTTGCTATCATCTCAGCCCTAGATATCAGACGGCATATGCTTCCAAATTTACCCCATGTTGAAATTGATGACATCCTGGATGTGCAGCTTTGTGAACAGATGTTTAAACTGCCACAAATCTGTGGCCTCTCAGTTGCCTCCTCCTGCCAGCTGTTTCACAGATGATGTCAGTCAGTGCAAGCTGAGCCAGATGAGAGAAATTTGGGGCCTTGGTAGATGGGGGCTTCCTCCCTCTTATCCCCCCTCCATGTTTTGAAATCCGTTTGTGGGGATCCTACTTGTACTTTATTTGCATGTATATATCACATGCAATTACTGTTTTACACAATTTAATGTATACTAAAAAAAATAAAATAATTGGTAACTTTTGTGGGTGCACTTGTGAGCTCAAGGGTCTGTTACATTCATACTCCATCCCCATCTTCTCATCAGGACTTGGTGCAACACACTTGGCTGTGGGAGAGTGAAGCCAGATCTATTCTGGCAAAAGTCTACCAACCCCAGAATAGAACCTTCTGGGGGTGTGGTCAAAGCTCCATTCCAAAGAGAATCAAACTGTGAAAGTATCTCCACCCTTCCCAGTTCTTTCTCTCTGAACCCCCCCAACCCCCAGTCCCTCCTCCCACCTTTTTGTTGTTTTTTCATCTTCACCTTGGATATTCATTTCTGTTCTATGGGAGACTCCCCTTGAAGACTGGATCCAGGGGCCACGAGATCCAGGAACTGGCATGGAGGCAAATAAAAACTAGCTAAGGGTCACGTCGCAATTCTCCCCCAAGACTGAGGTTCCCCACTCCTGAGCTTGACTAGAGTCGAGTTGTCTCTAATGCCATTGGTTACTGGGTGGGCAGTACCTCCCAGACCAGAGGGAGAAAAAACATCTGTGACTAATGGAAATGTTTCTATCATGTTATAATCATCCCCACCCAGGTTTAGCCCCCATCTGTTATCTGCAAACTCCCAATGTACTGTAACCAAGCCAAGAACATGTACCTGAGTTCTCGCATCCTCATGAATGTTGCATCCCTTGTCTCTCCCTCTGTTCCCCCTTCCCTGTCTCCCCTCCCTCTGCCTTTTTTAGATTGTAAGCTCTCAGGCAGGGACCGTGTCTATCTTGTTCTCTGTAAAGCGCCAGGTACATCGCTTGCGCTATATAAATCCTCCTCCTCCTCCTCCTCCTCCTCATCATCATCATCATCATCATCATCCTTCTAAGCACTCTTCATTCTAAAGGAAACAAAGAACTTTAATGGTGTGATTGCTACTTCTATTGGAGATGCCAGAAGCAACACATATTAATAACATTAATATATTATTAATATTTATGATTAATTCATGTTATTAATTAATACCATAGATAAAATTAATTCATATTAATCATTCATACTAATATTAACAACAGAGAGGTTCTCCAATTGGTATTCCCCCTCACCCCCTTTTTTTTTTAACACTACAGTCAAGTAGGTAAGCTTATCTCCAATTGTTGGTCAAACTTTACTGGAAACTAACCAGCTTGAAAGTGTTCTTTTAAGTGGAGAAAAGCCAGGATCTCACAGTAAGATAAATCACTCTTGCTAAGATAACTTGATTCCAGTGAGGCAAGAGCTGGAGGGAGAAAGGAATTCAATCACATTGGAATTTGAAAAACATTTTAGGTTCTTTTTCTGGAATGTACTGTGTAGTTTGAAAGTCAGTTCTTCAGCCATCTGCTGAGCAAGCTCTCTCATTAAATGTATGGAACAACAACAACAACAAAATCCCTGACAATGCCGTGATGCATGTACCAGAATGAAGTTTCTAATATTTGTTTGGGGATTTCATGCTCAGTATTTTGGTTTTTTAACAGAACCATAGAACTGTAGCGTTGGACGGACCCTCAGTAGGGCTGGTCAAACTAGCTGTTCTGTGTTCTCTGAATACTCTATGAAAATGGAACAGCTAAGTAGTTTTTTGATCGGAACTCTGAAAAAAATAAAATAAATTGGTCATTGCACATGAGTAAAATGGCCACTGCTCATATCACTGCTGCCATTTTGGTTATGGGAAGCAGCCATTTGTACATGGGCAAATCATCTGCCCATACCCCAAATGGCAGGGATGACAACACAATTTTGAATATGGGTAGTGGCCATTTAAGAATGTGCCATAAGCTTGGCAGCTATTTGGTGCATGCACTTGGCAATTTTGATTAAATTATTTTTTATTTCTTCTGATCGGAATCGGAATGAATAGGCGTTTATTCCAATCTCTGATAGGAACGAACAAAAATCCCAGTTTCGATTAAGATTGGAACCAGGCAAAATTTTATTTCACCCCTAGACCTACCGAGTCATCTAGTCCAGCTCCCTGCGAGCTCCCTGCCCTCTACCTACAGAAGAGGCAGAGAACCTTTTCCCTCCCAGGGGCCACGTTGAAAATTAATACAAGCTCCGAGGGCAACATATAAATTGGGGGTGCGGGTACCTAAGGGGTGTGTGCAGGAAGAGTAGGGTCCAGATTAGGGGTGGTCTGCTGGGGAAAATTTCATTCTCTCTGTTTTGTTGTTATTTGTTGTTGTTGTTTTGTTTCTCCGGGGTTTCAGTATTTAATTACTAATTCGGATTTATGCATGTGGATTTTCCCCATAGAGCCAGTAAGTACCACTCCGGTGCCCCAGGGTGGGAGTGGGAAAAATTCAAGATCTGTAACTCTGAATCCATATAGTGTGGGGGAATTTTTATAAGGGACCATATGGAATTGAGCTACACATAGCCAAAGGAAGGTAGCACAAAATGGAAGACAGATGGATTCTGGGTAATACTCAGTCTTAACAGAAGTGAGTTTTTTTGCCTGTTAGATAGAAATAATCATGAGGCTTAGGCATGGGCGAACAGATCGCGGTTCGTGTTCGGCCGTTCGGTTCGGCCGCGATCGGTTCGTGTGTTCG